>JAOQMP010000003.1:15619829-15643310 GCA_027563575.1 Erythroxylum pedicellare | reverse complement strand
ATCATTCATATTAATAGAGAATTTAACGTTGGATTATTATTATTATTATTATTATGTTGTTGTTGTTGTTGTTGTTATTGTTTTTATTGAAGTTATAAACTTAATTTTTGTAAAATTAAATATCTAAATTTAAATTCTTATAAAAATATTCAACAAAATACTAAAAAATATAATATTCATGCCTTTATAATTTTTTTTAAAAATCATACTCTCAAAAGTCATTTTATACATATACTAATTAAACAGCTAATTTTACGAAACATCTTTAATAAATAGCTGATATTATCTAATGGTTAAATCAATCAGTTATCAACTAACCGCTGATAAAATCAATTAACAGTTAATGCAATCCGTTGTTTGTTAAATAGCCTTTTATCTCTTACTCTGAAAGTCGATGATGTGTGGGATCAAAAGACCATCTTTGTGTAGGAATACTCTTATAATTTTAAATTAAAGTTGTTTATATTTTTCATATTAAAATTTTATTCACTGATTTCCTCTTTTCCACTTTTTAGTTCTTGAAAGAATAATTCGAATGAATTCATCTACGTGTTCTAAGACATAAGAACCATTTTTCACTTATACATGTTCATTGGAAGTCGGAATAACATCTTCTTTAACCCGTTGAAAGATAGCTAATACTCACTAAATCAAAAGGCTATTTATTAATTACTTTTTAATAAATTGTAATTGGTCAATCGAACGATACTAAAAATTATTTTATATTTAAACACAAATTCTCCTAAGACATTACAATTACAGGAGACCTGACCTTGCTATCACTCTCCCATAATAAGTTTGATAATTTTATGATTGTGAATGAAGTTTATCCTTAAGAAAAGGTATTATCTTCCCATCTTCTACTTGATAAATCTCCAACTTAATCAAATATATTACTTTCTAAAGTGAAGTATCCGTACTTATATATCCTCGGATATTCATACTTATTACGCTTTTCATCCAAATGTATCGTCTTTTTTTTAAGAAAAAAAAAATGTATGACTATAACTTTATGGTATTCTTCTGCTTGCGTGCTTACAATAGATATCAAAGTGATTATGGAATTATTATTAATGTAATATAATTCTACGCATATCAAAAATGTCAAGTGAAGATCGCATCCTTACTATTAATTATTACACATAAGTGAATATGTTGGGGGCGCAAGAATATGGAAATTGAAGAAGCTCAAGACAAGTTCGGGCAATTTCCTGTACTGTATATTCTTTTAGTTGATGATAGAATTCAAAAATCGCACACGTATACCAAGCTCCATGACAATCGTAAAGGATAAAATTAAGATTAAAAGAATCAGTTCTATTTCTACTCAATATGTAGTAGGAGAGAATAATGTATAACTATTAAAAAATATTCAATAAAAAAAAAACAGAAGGGATACAGAGTAACTGAATCAAGGATATGTAGCCAGGATAATATATATCAAAATCCAAACAACTGATGGTTATGTTATAGGATAAAATACGGTAAAAGACCTGGTCATGATCAAGATAATTCTCTACATATAAATACGTCAATTGTTGCAACAATAGAGGCATAGGAGTTCTTATCCAGTTGTAGGTGTGAAAATGTGCGGGGTCCAAGATTTTGTGGTGTGCTGCATTCTCCTTTTATCGTGCTCTTCTTTATGTTACTCTTGTTATACTGAGAATGTGGAAATCAGTGTCAGTTCAACAACAACTATAGCGGAAACAGATGATAATTTTATCTGTGCCACCCTAGACTGGTGGCCATCTAACAAGTGTGACTACAACCAGTGCCCGTGGGGACAAGCTGGCCTCCTCAACTTGGTACGTATTACTGTTTTTGTGACCGGGTTCCCTACTGCAACTGCTAATCATCATATCTATGTCTTTCCGGTGTACTTGCAGGACTTGACGAATAAGATTTTGACAAACGCTCTTAGGGGTATGTAGGATGTAGCTCTTTTATAAGTGCTGTTACAAACATCCTTTTCACCATGTTCTTCACTTGGTGTTCTTATAAATGCAGCTTTTGATACTATGAGGATCAGGATTGGAGGTTCGTTGCAAGATCAGGTCACGTACCAAGTTGGTGATTTAATCAAGGACCAGCAGCAATTCCGTTCAGAAAAAAACGGCATGTTTGGATTTAGCGGAGGATCTCTTCCCATGAGCAGATGGGATGAGCTCAATTGCTTTTTCAACGAAACAAAGTATTTGTCAACATAGTCCCTTGGGTTTCAAGTTTTTCAGCACAAAATAAATGATAAGAGCATCAACTAATCTTTTTCTCTGGAACCTTCAATTGCAGTTCGTTAATTACATTTGGACTGAATGCCCTGATAGGAAAGACAAAGCCTAAAAAGGGCATAACTTGGACTGGTGATTGGTCATCTCAAAATGCTCGTGATTTTATGAAATATACCATCTCAAAGGGATACAAGATTCACTCTTACGAACTTGGTAAATAAGTAGCTCAAAATCGTATTAGCCCACTTGTTGATTTCAAGTGACTAACTGTAACATGTCGATTCTACTGTTATCAGGAAATGAGTTGTGCGCAGGTGGTGTTTCTGCTAGGTTGGAACCGGAGCAATATGCCAAAGACATCACGACTCTTAAAGCACTTGTGAATGAATTGTATCCAGATCCCGCAACACAACCAAAGGTGTTAGGTCCTGCTGGTTTCTTCGACAAGAAATGGTTCGCCAAATTCCTCGAGCATACAGGAAAAGATGTTGTTGATGGAGTAACTCATCATATCTACAATCTCGGTGCAGGTATGTTGCGAATCTTCCTCCAAGACGTAGGTGCTAATGGAAAATCTGCACCAATTGACTGACAGTCGTAAAAGAAAACATTGAATGTATGCAGGTGTTGATCCTACTTTGATTCACAAGGTTCAGGACCCTTATTTCCTGAGCCAGATAGAGCAGACATTCCAAGACGCACAAACAGTCGTCAAGGAATTTGCGCCATGGTCAGGCCCATGGGTTGGCGAATCTGGTGGTGCTTATAACAGTGGTGGGAAGGATGTTTCTCACACCTTTGCCGACGGATTTTGGTAAAGCACTAACAAAAACAGCTTCAATCCTCCACATTCAAAATTACTTGTGATTAACACTCGGAGGAATTAAAACAGGTACTTAGACCAACTGGGCATGACATCAAAACACGACCATAAGGTATACTGCAGACAAGCACTTATTGGAGGAAATTATGCTCTCCTTAACACCACATCCTTCATTCCAAATCCAGACTATTATGGGTATGCCCTATTCTAATTCTCAAGAATGTTCATCATTTTTCCTGTAGTAACTGGCTTCTTCTTTCTACCAGTGCCCTCCTGTGGCATCGTCTGATGGGAAAGCAAGTGTTGGCTACTAGTCAAAAGGGCTCTGCCTACTTAAGAACATACTCTCATTGTTCAAGGAAGAAGGTAATTGAGTTAGTGCAGCAAATGTTTTCTGGATTTTCGCTGTGTTGTTGATATTAGCAAATGTTTTCTGGATTTTCGCTGTGTTGTTGATATTCCTGATCTTAGAATTTTATCTCTTTGTTTCAGCCTGGAGTCACCATTCTCTTCATTAACATGTCCAACTCCACGCAATTCGAGATTGCTGTGACAGATGAAGGAAATCTGTATAAATCCGATTCTGCGAGCAATGTTTTGTCAAGGGAGGAGTATCATTTGACCCCACAAGGCGGCAATATTCAGAGTGATGTGGTATTGTTGAACGATACTCCATTGAAGCTCACACCCTCACTGGACATTCCTGAACTGAAACCAAAGTTGGTCGATCCTAGTCGCCCCATCGTCATTGCTCCTGATTCAATCGTTTTTGTAACTATTAGAGACTACAAGGCACCTGCTTGTGCTTAGAGTGTTGTTAGGCTTTCTTCTTCTGTCAGGATGAGTACAGTTCATTAGATTTTTTATTTTTCTTTGGTAAATAACTTCAGGAACTTGTTTGCATTTGTGCAATAAGTGTGATATAAGATGTTTTTCCATCTATCCTTTTAAGGTTATCTAATGAAAGCTAAGAGTAAGATTTTGCTAACTTTATCCTACTTTTAAATAGCATTACTGTCATATACGAAGTGAGTATATTTCTTAATAGTCTATTCATAGATATATAGAAGATAGATATTACGGATAAATAATTACTGGGAGTTTATCTTAATGTGGATTATAAATAGTTTCGAGTTTGATTGTAAATTGTACCCAAGAGGAGAACGAGAAACAGTATAACAAATCTAAGCATGCTTTATTTTTTAGTGCAACAAGATATTTTTGTTTGCATTTTTATTTTAACCGTCAACTCAATATATAAAAAGAATCTACAATACCTTTTCAATTGCATCATCAGATCACTGAAACAATAATAAAGACAACGGTATAAAAATTTCTGAGATTGCATCCAACTAACAAAAACAAAGTACTTACCACTTCCATTCCTTTTTTTCATTTTTTTAACCTTAAAGAGAAAAACTTGAAATGAATTTTCGTCTGCCGCCGGGTAGCTCTTAACCCATTTATTAATGCAAAAGTTGGCTCATTATGTTTTGCCTTAACCACGGTGACTTTCTGTCAATAGTAATTTAAGAATTGACACAGGGAAAGAGAGATAGAAACCAATTTGGGTTATACATATAAAGGTTATTTTATTTTTCTTTTTTTGAAAATTTATAAAGGTTAATTTCAATTTCTCCTCCTCATAGCAAAAACTGTTTCATGTGATCTGTGTTGAATATCCAACCTTATTTTCTAGACTTTCGATGATTGTAGACGTTTTTACAATTTGTGGAAATGACGAATAAGTGAAGACAAATTAGACAAAACTCTTCTAAAGAGATACATGACTATGTAGAGCGTTACACGCTTGTCTCTTGACTTACACAGTCATGTGGATCAACCTTGTAAGTCTCTAGAAACATGTCAATGAAAGTGTGAAGAGAGAAGATATACACGGTTATATACAAGCTCTTGTGAAGATACATGATTGTGTGTGAAGACTGTGTAATTCTCTATAACTATGTACAACTGGAAGTGAGGCAATGTTGAAGGTACGTGGTCACTTACATGGCCATGTAATTAATTGTGTGCAGTGCATAAAACACTTATTTTGTGAAATAAAAGAGAAAATTAGGTAAATTTTTGTAGAGATTGCAGCAATAACATCCAAAAGTGATGAAACTAAAGAGAGGGCAAATAGTGTTGTATTTTCATCCTTGTTTGAATAGTTTTGGGATTGGTTTGAGTATCTGTTGACTGTGATATCAATTTTAGTTTCAATCGTGAAACTTTATGAGACAACTTATTGTTATGGGTTGAGTGACCAACTTTCTGTAAATCCTTATTGAATTTAGTTTATTGCTAATCGATTTGTCCACTGGTTTTTCCCTATACACTGTAGGGTTTTCCACGTAAATCTTGATATTTGATTCATTGCTTAGTTTCTTATTCTCATATTATTTTGCTGGCACAAGTTGAAGAGTTCTTTCTTGTCGTTGATATTTGGTTGATCTTTTAGAGGGTTGTGTTATTGTCTCCCAATAACCTGAACAGAAAGAATATCTTCACTTAATAATCTTTTTGGAATCATTCAAATTCATTATAACTTAAGTGCAACTTGCATGAAATATTTTATCATTTTTTTAACAAAGAAATGAAGCTCCTTTCATGCACTATTGATCACATCGTTGTATATAATTATTTTCTTGGTTCATACTTTACCTAAGGATGCTATCAAATTGGCATTATTAGGCATCACTTTCAATGATTGAAAATTGAAGATTCAGTTTGGATTAGCGACTTATAAGTTCACATATTGAAACTATTATAAAGAGCCTACGATTCTAAAAGCATCAAATTACTAATAACAAGGAACTCATTATTATTAATATTGCTTGTTCTTTTCAAATATGATTGAACATGAATTGGTCTCCATTTATCAAGCTATCAAAGGGGGAATGCATCAATGGAAACATCCAATCCTTAGATGTTGGTAGGATACAAACAATTTAAATCAAAATGCATAACAATATGATGAGAACTCTAACAAACATCTATTACTTCCAAAATTGAGAAGGAATTTAACTTACTTGAATATCTTTGATGTTGATGTGTATAGTTACACTAGTGGAAGGAGAGTTATGAAAGTCATAGAGGGTGCCTGAGTCATGATGAAATCTAATAAGATCATTGCCTTAGATTTTATGGATTAAAGGATTATTATAAGTACTATTTCACCAATTATATCTTTCTTGTTAAATTATAACGTCACCATAGTATGACTTATGAGATTATGATATATAGGCCCTATTTAGCAATCAGCGGATTACATTAACTGTTAGCTTATTCTATCAGCAGTTAACTAATAACGAATTAATATAACTGATTTGATCAGCGGATAACATCAGTTGTTTTTAAAGATATTTAGTAAAATTAGTTATTTAGTATTAGTTGTTTATGTGTGAAATGATTTATAAGGATATGATTTTAAAAAAAGATTTATAAGAACATGAGTATATATTATATCTTAGTATTTATTTGAGTATTCTAATAAAAATGAAAACAAAAGGCAAGAGATAAAAGAACATGGAAATTACTTGGATCTTGGCTTCGTTCATGCATGGCTTCATTAAAGGGTAGGATTGCATATTAAATCATCAAAACGCTCCTATAATAGGAGCTTTTTTAAAATTAGTTAATTGAGTTCAATCAGTTAACACAATCAGCTGATTACTAAACATATCTATTAGTTATTTGACATGTCAAATAACCAAAAACTTTCAATTTGCCAAAAAATGGTTAATAAGTCATTTACGAAATAAGGTCATAAAAAGATATGACCTTGTTGAGTAAAAGAGGATTATTAGGCAAGCAGATTATATCAAAATAAGACTTCTGTGAGCATTACATCTTTAAAAAAAGTTAGCTTTAGTTTAGTCAATCATATAATCAAAGGTACTTTTGACTATTGTCCGATCAAAATTTTAGGAGTTATTTTAATTTCCTTTGGGAGGTTTTTAATAAATTCTTACCTTTATTAATAAATACTTCATGAACTTACATTTATACTTTCCCAAACATAAGCTTCACATCTTTATTACATCTTTGTTACATTTAAACAATGGAAGGCTTTGATTGAAAATCAAACAAAAAAAGTAAATATCTCAAAACTAATAATAGTTTAGAATTTTTTTTTTGGAGGAGATGATGAATTGTATAAAATTCATGGTATATCCAAACATGTGTACTTATAAGTACTCCTGGTGTGTTTTAATAGCATGAATATACCTGCTAACTACTCTGATTTACATATATTTTAATTGCTTGCACATATAAATATAAAAGACAGTAAATTAGACTAAATATAAAAAATATTTATATTTCTTATTTTTAAACTTGGAGTAAAGGGGTATAGGTTACGGTGTTCTTATTTAATTTTACAAAAAAAAATTGTAATCATATAGATGTAGGACTAAAGGCTTTAGATGTGGGAGAAGTCCCTTCACCTCCCTAACTCAAGAAAAAAATTATAACTCCGAAGGCCTTAAGTCTAGGGAAGTCTCTTCAATTCCTTAGCTTAAGAAAAAGGACACGCAAGTATAAATCCCTCAAATCTAAAAGAAGTCATTTCAAGTCTCTAGCTGAGGAAAAAGTCCTCCGAATATGAAAACCTCAATTTAAAGAACAGTCGTTTAAAATTTGAGATCAGAGTTTTATCTTCCGCAAAAGACCTGTTCAGCTCGAGTAGAGATTAATCTGATTTTGGATAGATTATAAGTATCTTCCCATAATTGAAACCTTCTTAGGACACCTTGTGGATAAAAAATAAAAAAAAAAAGCAATCCCTTTAACTTATTAGATTATATATTTAAAGAAAAAAGCTTTCAAGTCTAGAAACCTCAGATCTAAGAGAATTTCCTTGATCTTATTGGCGTAAAAGAAAAAAATTTGCAGGCATGAAGGCCTCTAGTTTAGAAGATGTCTCTTTTAACTCTTTGGATCATAAAAAGAAGGCATATATTAGAAAAGCTCAAGTCCAACAAAATTAATTATTATAGATATAAAGGCCCTAGGTCCATATGAAATCCCTTCGGTTCATTAGAATATCAAGAAAACATATACGGGCGTTAAGGTCTCAAATCTAAGAGAAGTGCCTTGGTTTGTTAAAAATGTCTCTTCAATTCCCTCTATGTATAAAAATCCCGAAGTCTAAAAACCTTAGGACCAATAGAGATTTCTATGAATGTCTACGCCCTTCATAAAACACATGTTGAAAAATATCAAGCTTAAATTTGACATGATAAGAGCTAAACTCCACAAAACATATCTTTTGAAATTTGATAAGGTAAGGAAACTAAACTCCATAAGCTTACCAAGTTTATCTTTATTTTGTTTGAAAAATTTTAAATCAAAGAAGCTAGCCTCTAAAATTTTTCAAGATAAAGGAGTTTAGTTTAGACACTGCGTGAAGGTAACTGCAATGGCATATGTGATCGCATCACTTAAAGAGTCGGGAAGGGGAGGATTTGAAACATCTTTGCAAACAACCACAAAACCTAATAAAAGGAGATCTAAACACAGACTCTTGGAAAAGCCTGAGTTGGATAAAAATCATAACTAGGTACCCATTCATTTGGATATAATTAACTTTACAGAATCTGAAGACAGAGAGAGTCATTCTAGTTCATAATCCAAGCAATATATGGAAATATGGGAATTCTAGATATATAAAGACCCTGCAATTTCCAAATGAAATTCAACTAGATATCTCCTCTTTCTTTTTCAGTAACAAGCAGAAAGCAAAAGCAAGGCAGCATCTGGACAAAACATGGGTTTGTTTAATTTACATTTATTCAATTCAAACTAAGTATTGGATGCCAATGGGCGACTTGATATTCCGCAGACGGTTAAAAGTCTTGGAAAAGTTTCACTCTGAGGAGCTCAAAGCAAAAGAAAGGGCAAATGTTTGCATTATGACTATTATCAATATGTGGGACAGGTGAAATAAATTAAGTCACGGTGCTCCTGCTACCAACTCAAAACAAAGCGACATCTTGTTCAATTTGACTTTTCTGTAACAACGAGGATTGTCATTTGGTTATATAAGCATTGATGAATGAAAGTTACAGAACCAAATATAGATACCGATATTTTAACATTCTACTCAGACATCAAACAGGGGAAAACCATTAAGACATCAGAAAACAATCAACTAGTAATACAATACTCGGTAGTAGTCGCTTGTACAAGAATACATTGAATTTAACTCTGCCTATCCACTCAAATTACAAGTACAATCTGAAAGATCAAGGCCATTTAGCAATTCAATCTTACGAGTAGCATCAAATTTTGCTTTCTAATAGAGAAACTTAATAGTTGATAACTCCGCCATTGCCGAAATGAACGTGGAACAAGACCATAACGGAGCCAGAAGATCCCTAGAACTTACGAACCAAAGAAATCTCAGGAGATTATTTCCCTCAACAGCCTAGCCAATGTAGGGTATGCAAAGTACAACACCAAGAAAGACGGTACTGCAAAAATTACCGTAAGCATTAAGTAGAGAACTAGAATGAGGGCACTGAGGGGTATTGCAAAGAAGACAATAAAAAGAAATAGGATGACAAATGGGAACTTGGACGTGAAATGAATGAAAAAGTCCAGAGATTTATATAGCGAATGATACTGATGCCTCTCTGCATTGATGTTATCGTCACCATCACCAACAAAACCAACCAATCTGCGACCTTGATCATATGAATTCCTCCTGACAACCCTGCCACTATCTTCATCCCCACTAGTAGGCCAAATTGGCCTACTTCCCCCGTAGGAAGATGAACTAAACTTCACTCTGTCATCGTTCAATCTCTCAACCATCCACAAAATAAAGAAATTTTTGCGAGGAAACTTGAGACCGCCCGAATAGACCAGCCGGAACGAGAAAAAGTGACACCAGGGACATGAAATGAACAAGGGAAGGGCAACTCTTTTACCAGAGAACTCAAAGACCGCACCTTGAAGAGCAAGTACGCAATTTCCACAAAGTGTGTGGCCACACCACAGCACATGAGGCACATTCTCGACGATATTGAACGATTCCCAGCAAATGGGACATTCGAGTCCCTCTTCTCTGCCGCTACTAGAATAGTCGTCGTCGTCGTCGGAGCAATCAGGCAAATGAGAAATCGAAGGCTCACTGGAGTTTTTCTTCAAGCCAATGGCGGCGATGGCATTGGAAGCGAAACCCCACATCGTGAAGCCGGACGTTCGAGTCAACTTTCAAGTAATTGTTGAAGATTCAGAATCAGAGACATTTCTCCAACGACGACGAAACCGTAAAACGTTAAAATCCGTTAAAAAACACGACACGTTAGAATGGACAGATCTGCTGAAAACCTTGTGGTGTTGAGATGATCCGCAAAAGCATTTACAACGAAAGACTTTAGCTTTAAAGCTCAAAAAGAATTTGGTGAGAAAGAGAGAGGAGTTGGTAAAACACAGATCGAACAAGGAACAAATTCTGTCCTCCGATCTGTGCTATGATGTGAATTCTCATTTGTTCGGTAGTTTTCCTTGGAATTAGTCGACCCGTCGGCGGTGATCTGACAACGAGTAGAAACGCTGTCGTTTGAGTGTAGTGCCCTTTGCGCTTTTCACGGCCTATCTAGTAATAAATTTTATAGTCATTATGATTATTGTAAAATAAAATATTTTATATATCACAAATTCATTTAGCACCCAATTGGTTCAACTTTTGGAAATTCTAAAAGTAATTTTTTTTACCACAAAAATTATTTTAAGAAAAAATAAGTATTTGGCTACAAACTGCAAAAGTACTTTTGAATTAGAAATAATTTTTTCAAAAACTAAAATATAGCTTTTTTAAAAGTTAAAATTTGGAACTTTTTTAAAAAGCCCAATATTTTAACTTTTTCGAATAGAGATTTTTCCGTCACTTCCGTATATATCATAAACGACTCTTTTGTTTTATGTGGTTTTCTTCTTCTGTTTACAAACACGCAAAACTTACATGTTAGTTTTTGGTATTTTTCGTCCTATATAAACTTCTGAATGCAGACGATAGAAACGTCTACATTATTCAACGCAGAAGTCGACAACACAAATGTTCGACGTCTGCGTTGAATCAACGCAGACCACGTCTACGTTGTCTGTGTTTAATGCAGACGAATGTTTACATTGAACAACACAAAATAACGCAGACTTTCATCCCCTTTGAGCTATCAATGAATTCTATCGATCTTGTTTGGTATTAATAAAAGTATTTTTATTTTTATGTTGTCAAACAGTCTATTGTATGAAATTCTTTTAAAAAAGTTGTTTTTTTAATTAACAGCTAAATAGCCAATTGACTTTTTAGAAAAGCTTTTTTCAAAAAAACTCTACTGACAAAAGCTCTACTAATATAAGTTAATCAAAAAAAAACAATTAGTCTATATATTAATAGTAACTACTATTATAAAAATTATCAACTTGATGATCGATCTTTGAAAATAAAATGACAATATATTACATTGTTGGAATACGAAATTGAGCTGTTTAAGTGTATTTGGTACAGAAACAATATGTGAAGGGTTCACTGAGATAAACATTTTGAAACCTCTATTACAAGCTTGGATCGCAGTTATATAAAAAACATAACGATTTAAATTGTGTTAAAGCAGTCTCTTAATAATATTATATCAATTGGGGTTCAAAGTGAAGCCCTTAAACATTTCAATTAAAAAAAAAGTCGTTTCATGGTAGAAACTCTTCTTTTAGTAAATTAATTTCAACATTGATATAATCTAAGAAAAAAACAATCACACCCCATAGAAACATTTTTATTAGAAGATCAAAACTCCTGAGTTCAAAAATGTCAAAGACAATTTCGGTTGGTCTCATAACCTCAATTCGATTTTGGCTCTTCTTTCAAGTGGCGGAAGACAATCCTATTCCTCCACAAGATATTGTCAATATTGAATAAAAAGGTTTAAAATATCATTTACTTTCTTAGACTAACATAACATGATAACGGTAAATCACTAAATCTAGAAAATAAAAATGTAATGCACAACTAAACTGCGCTAAGTCGACAAGAAGATTAGCTAAGTCAGACGAAGACAGATGATGGATATATTAATTAAGGGAAGTTTCAGATTTTGAAGACATATGATACAAGATATATATATATCATAAACAGGATTTATCTCGATCACATTACAACAAAGCTGTTACAAGTTACCGTGATCCAGTACTTCTGGGCCTGGGGTAACATTCATTTCATACGCCACAAACTGAGAAACACAATTACACACCACAACTTCATGGCAGGGGAAAGATTCACAGCCTTCCCACTTGTTATTGGTGACGACGACGATGAGTTTTTATTACTTCTTCAAAAACCCTTCAGCCATTTTAAGATAGTCACCAAAGCCAGCTTCAGATTTCTTCTCTCCGCCACCCTCACTTCCATGTGAAGATGGCTTTGTTTCGTGACTCTTCATAAACCCTTCAGCCATCTTCATGTAGTCTCCGTACCCACCTTCAGATTTCTTCTCACCACCCTCACTTCCATGTGAGGACGGCTTTGTTTCATCGCTCTTCAGAAATCCCTGAGCCATCTTCAGGTAATCTCCGTGCACACCTTCAGATTTCTTCTCCCCTCCACTGTAGTCAATTCCATGCGACGGCGCGGGACGTGTTTCCCCGTGGGCGGGGCCCGAGTAGGTCGTCGGAGTGGCGGTGGTGGTGGAATGGGAAGTGTGGTATTGGCGGAGATAGTTCTCAGCTTTCTCCATGTAATTGCCAATTCCCTTATTCTCGTCGAGTTTGCCGTAATGAGAGGCGGCGTCGAGAAGATCGGCGGCGGCTCCGGCGACCCTTGCTTTGTCTAATTTGTCAGTGTCATGGCGGAACGTGGCTTGTGCTGCTTCTGCCACCAACTTGGCGCTGGACAAAAGATCGGAGGATGATGTTTGGTGATGCTTTGAGGGTTTGTGGTGAGACTCGGTTGGTTCCATGGATTAACTGCCAAGATGTTAAAAGTTTTCTCTGGGATCGGCTAGGGACAGAGATCTATATGGCAAGTGGATTTGTTTGACTGCTTACAAGTGATTTGAGATTGTGAGATATTATTGGTGAGTGGCACGTACGTCTTATAGGGACAAGCTCATGATTCGTGCCGGTAGCGTGTTGCTTTATTGGTTGATTTCAAGAGACCAGTGTGGGCAGTTGACGTCGGCCACACGTTTTCCTAAGGACTGCCGCTTGCCAAGTCTTTCTATCATATCTGGAACCCAAATTTATTGGACGACCGAGTAAATTAACAAAACTCCGAGGTAAATTGGGTGAAATTCTGTCGGTAAAACTACGAGGGTCGTTGAATAGAAATTAATGATTTTTTCTTAATACATCGAATTCACAAAATAGCAGTATTACAGATACATATGAAGGTAATATCTACAAAACCTTTCTTGAAGATAAAATAATATGGTGGTCCATACCACTACTATAAAAATGAAATTAGTGATCTAATTAAAATATTTAGTGTGATTGTGCAAGTAAATAAGAATGAAATAAAGAACTAGAACATATCATCTTTTAGAATTTAATATTTGGGGTGATTGTGCAAGTAAATAAGAATGAAATAAAAAACTAGAATATGTATATCATCTGTTGGAATTTAGTTTGTTAGAAAAGATTAGAGAGTATAGTTATTTAAATTTTGGATATAGTTTATTAGTAATCCTTTATAAGAAGCTAATATTATTTGTACCGTAAATGTATGAAAATAATATAGAATTATTCTTCGTTTCTTTATGTTGTCTCACATGATCTCAGAGTGGAAAGATCTAGCTGAAGATAAAATTATGAAAGTACATGAAAATAGCCTAATTATGTCTTAATTAGCGGGTGAAATGTTAATGATGGATATTCATTATGTCTGCATAATTATGATCATCCTAGTGTGGTATTAGTAACAATGCCTTTGAATGGTATTTATTTCTTATCCTGGAGCAAAGCAAGATGAATTGCTCTGGGAGCAAAGGTTAAGCTTGGGTTCATTAATGATAGATATAAGAAACCAAATGAAGATTCGGCTAAATTTGATCGATGGTGCCATGTCAACTGTATGATAACATCTTGGATACTCATCTCAATTTCTAAAGATATAATAGAGACATATGGATCTCTTTTTTTATCAAATCAAAAGAGAAATAAGTTCCATTTCAAAAGAACATATGTCGGTTGTGAACTATTTCACAAAGTTGAAACGTTTATAGGATGAACTAGCCTGTTTAGCACCAATTCCTAACTGTAGTTGTGGGGCTACAAAGCAAATGGTAGAATTGGATGGAAACGATAAATTAATGCAATTTCTTATAGGTTTAAATGATATATATGATGATGTTAAAAATTAGGTATTAATGATGGATGCTCTTCCAAATATTAACAAAGAATATTCAATGGTGGTTCACATGGAGAAATAGAAAGAAATAAATATAGGATTAATTGGTAATGCAGTTACAACAATATTGGTTAAAGGCTAATTTAATGGAGGAAATAGAGGTTCCAACAAGAACAATTCACGGAAGCTAATCAATAAGGATGATTTATTTTTTTAATTTTGCAAACGACCAGGCACACTAAAGATAATTGTTTCAAGTTGCATGGATGCCTTGATTTGTACAAAGGATCAAAGGATAAGAAAGTAAAGGGCGATGGTAGAACATATGCAAATATGCTAGAATCACCATTAGACAAAGTCTTGGATGAGCCACAAAAAAACGTAAACTAGAAATCTAGTTTTGTTACCATGATATAAAAGGAAATTGCTAGCTACTTTAAGGATAAAGGCAAACAAGAAGCATAAATGAAACTTTGAACACTTCGATAATTTTGCATTTAGTTTTCTTAAATGATGTCTTAACTGTCTTAATCATATTAAATGTGGATCTTGGATAGTAGACATAAGGGCCTCAAATCACATGTGCTCTACCTTAAATCTCTTCCACGAACTTGTTCCGGTTAAACATCATATACTTGCGCATTTACTTAATGGTACTATGAAACTGGTATAATATACAGGTGACATTAACTTGAGCAAAAGTTATAAACTTGACCTCTGCACTATACATACCTTCATTCACATACAATTTATTGTTTGTTAATAAACTTAGTGTTTCTGCACAAATGAAATTCATTTTCTATCATAACTTTTGTGCTCTATAAGACCTTCAGACTAACCATGTGTTAGCAGTGGGAAAGGTGATAGTTAGATTATATGCGATTGATTAGTCATTTCATCCACAATCTTTCTATAACTGTTTCCCATCTGAAAGTTCTATAATTTCCTCCAATAAGTGTTGTCAAGTTTCAAACCTCAATGTATGGCATCAAAGGCATGGTCATCCTTCTCATATTGTGATTAAAAATTTGAATTCTTTGTTTCCTCTTGTAAACCCCAACATTAATGATTAACATTGTGTAGTTTGTCACATATCTAAGCAACACAAACTTGTTTTTCCTAGAAGTTCTATTAAAACATCTGTTGCTTTTGAACTTTTACATGTGGATTTATGGGGACCTTACCAACAATCTTCCTTAAGTGGTGCTAATTATATTTTGACAACTATTGATGATTTTACTAGAACCATATGGGATTTTTTTATTAAAATTTAAGGATCAAACATCTAGGATTATCAAAAAGATTTTGAAACTGATTCATACACAATTTCAAGCTTCTGCTAGATTCACCCGAACTGACAATGGTTCTGATTTCTTAAATCTGACTTGTCAATCTTTGTTTTAGTTACTTGGTATACTGCATCAAAGAACTTATGTCTATATGCCTCAACAAAATGGTGTTGTTGAGCATAAACACCAGCATTTGTTGCAAGTAGCTTAAGCTTTGTTATTTTAATTAAATCTACATATCAAAATTTTTGGGTGATGTTGTCCTAGCTGCTACATATATAATTAATCATTTGCCTACTTCAATTTTAAATTGGCAATCACCTTATCAAGTTTTGTTTCAAAGAGATCCTAATTATTCTTTTCTGAAATGTTTTGGTGGCCTTACAAGTTGGATATTTCAAATGTTTCAAATATGTATTTCTTGGATATTTATCTAGCCAAAAGGCTTACAAGTTGTATAATCTAGATACACATTATATTTTTGCTTTCAGAGATGTTATCTTCTGCGAACAATTCTATCCTTTTAAGACTTCTCCACAAGAGTTTTCAAATTTTCCAAGTAATTCTATATGCTTAAATGTCATTGATTCTACCACTGAGGATTCACTTATTCCTTCTCATGATAATTCATCTAATACTAATCTTGTCAGAAATATATCTGATCCTCCATCTATGTCTTCTAATTATGTTTCTCCTATTTCTTCCCCACATGATCATGTTTCATTCCTACTTGCGATTCGGAAAAGTTCTAGAGATTCATGTAAGCCTTCGTGGATGAATGACTTTCTCACAAATATGGTTCAATCATAGGTTATCACTAATTATTCTCCACGCACTTCCTTTTATTCTTCCCCTCACACACTAAAAACATTTTCCTACTATACTTCTTCTTTTTTTTGCACAACATTATATATCTTTCTTGGCCGGTATGTCTACTATTAAAGAACCAACTTCTTATCATCAAGCGAAACTTATGCCATAATGGGTTCAAGCCATGAATTGTGAGCTTCAGGCTTTAGAAAACAATCATAAATAGGAAATTATTGATTTACCAGTTGGCAAAAAGCCAATTGGCTCTAAATGGGCCTAGAATGTAAAGTTTTAGCCAGATGGTCTTATTAAGCTTTATAAAGGTCAACTAGTTGCGAACGGCTATAACTAAGTTGAGGACATCGATTATACTAAAAGTTTCTCCTCGATTGCAAAAATGATTATAATTCTAGTCCTTCTAGAAGTTGTAGCTACTCATCAATTTGAAATTAATAATGCATTCCTGCATGGATTCTTGGATAAAGAGGTTTACCTTTTTTCCATCTGAAGTTTATGAGCCCGAATCAGGTGTGTAGACTAAAACGTTCTTTGTATAGTCTAAAGCAAGCCTCTCAATAATCGAATCTTGAGTTTACCAATAAACTTTGAGATTTTAGTTTCACTCAATCGAATCATAATTCGTGTCCCTTCATCAAGCAGGTGCAATCTGGTTATATTGCTTTAGTGATATATATTGATGTCTTAATTATAAGGCCTCCTATGCATCTAATTCAAAAAGTAAAAGATTTTTCCCACCAGCAATCTACTATAAAGGATCTTGGTGCTACTAAATATTTTCTTGGTTTGTAGCTTGTTCATTCTCTAGAAGATTTATATATTCGTCAATGGAAATATGTTTTAGATATCATAAAAGATGTTGGTCTTTTTGGAACAATACCCACAACTACACCTTTGCCTTATAAGTTTAAAATTGACAATCCTAATTATCCTTTGTTTCTTGAAGTTGATTGTTATAGGTGATAAATTGCAGGCTCTTATATTCCTGATCTCACTTATGCCACTCAACAATTGAGCCAAAATATTCATCCACCCACACATCATCATTGTTTTGCTGCCTCATATGTTTTAAAATATCTTAAAGGTTCACCATCCAAAGGTTCCTTTTTCCCTGTTGTCAATGATTTTTGGCTTTAGGCTTTTTGTGATGTAGATAGGGCATCCTGCCCTGTTACAAGAAGGTTTATTATTGGTTATTGTAGTTTTTTGGGTCCTAATTTGATCTCCTAGAAAACTAAGAAGCAAACTACAATTTGGTGTTCCTCTGCTAAAACTGAATACAAGAGTTTATCTACAATTGTGTGTGAACTTTAATGGATTTCCTACTTACTTCACGATCTTTCCTTTGAATATTCACAACCAATTCCTTTATGGTGTGATAACCAGGCTACCATTTATATCACCTTTAACCTAGTTTTTGTTATGAACAAACTAAACATCTTGAAATTGATTGTCATTTGGTTTACGATAAATTCAAGCAAGGATTTGTTTGTCCCCAATTTGTTCCTTCACACCAACAATCAGTTGATTTATTTACTAAGCCTTTGTCACCTTCTTTATTTCATCGTTTCTTATCCAAGCTGAGTTTGTGTGACTGCCACCAAACTTCAGCTTGAGGGGGCGATGTAGAATATGTTAGAATATAACTATTAGAATTTAGCTTGTCAGAAAAGATTAGGAGGTTGTTAGAGAGTATAGTTTGTTTAAATTCCGGATATAGTTTGTTAGTAATTCTCTAGAAGAAGCTATCGTTATTTGTATTGTAAACGTATGAAATAATATAGAAATATTCTTCGTATCATTATACTATCTCACAAGAACATGTCACCATCTTAACCTTGTCTCGGTATTAATTTTAATGTTTAAAATTTTAAAAATATTAATTTAATATTTAAATTTTTTTTAAAAATTAGTATTAATATCTTCATCAATCATTTTTTACAAGAGTACTAATAATTTTTCTTTTATTAATTATAATATTATGTAAATATGGGACTTTAGTCTTTAAATTTAAATAAATCTTTAAATTAAATCTTAAATTAAAATTTATATAAATTTATAAATATTTCAAATTATGTAATATCTATATTTTAAAAGAACAAGCTCCAAAACCCTAAGTTAAAGTAAAGATGTATGAATTAGAAAGAACAAAAAAGACATTAAATCATACTACACTTTCATTGCAAGTGGGATGCCCTCGGTTGATAAGAGAATTGGCTTCATAATTCTGCTTGTAGGGCAATTAAAAGCATTCTTCATTTAGACCTTGGAATTCCTACAAATCATAGGAAAAAGGGATTGAAATTTTAATGATCTTCTCCTCTAGAGCCAGATTACAAATTCTAACTTGAATGATCAGGATATTCCAAATGTTCACTTTGTGGTAATAATGACATCTCCAGCACGCTGTCTTTGTGATAAAGTGTTATGTTTGAGATCATCTTCATGGAATTTGCGTCTAGAAGAAGTTTAATAATGAGATTTATCTTGGGATTAAAGGATTCAACCGAGCTAATATCTATCCTCTTGTTTTTAATATCAACGAGTGTAATCATTGTGTATCTTTATTCCAAGAATCATAATCAGGCAAAGTTTCTTAAGGTCAGAAAAAATATGTTAAATACCAAAACAAATTTATGATTTAAGTATTTAGGGATTTGTTTAAAGTTTGATGTAGGAAGCTAGGTTAAAATTTCATTTATAAGATGTTGATGTATTAGCGCTATGCTAATAGTAATGGAAGGGTTTATCATTGATTTAGTAGTCTCGTGAAAAGCGATTGATGAAGACATTTATCGTTGGAATTTTTAAATTTTTTGAAAATTATACTAATAATTTTAAAATTTAGACAATGAAGCTATTGTTGGACTATGTTACTCGAGTTGGGAAGTGTAGCAAAAAGGATAAAGGGAATGGAAAACTTAAATTGGAAGAAACATGAAAAATGTAAGTTGTTGGACGATCTTAAAGCTTTAAAATGTAAGCATTTAAACAACTCTATTAATCCCTTTTAAATCAAACAAATTTATCTTCATTAGAGTTATTGAAAGGGCCAAATTTTGGGATATTATAAATGACATTACTTTAGCCTCGACTTTACAAATTTCAAATATAGCTTATTGACTTGTATACCTATTAAGAAATTGAGTTGAGAATATATGCTTGTGATTTCAAACTTTTTTCTAAGTTTTGTAAAGTTCAAACTTGATCTTGTTGAAACGTAAAGATGACACATTTTTTGTAACGTGAGACCCAAATTGCCACGTATGTTATGTGAAAGTAGTTAACTAATGATAAAATAATATGAAACATTTAACACTTAGATTTAATTGCTAATTATATAAATTTAATTTCAATAAAAATCACTAACTTTTTTATAGGTTGCACCTTGATTCTATAATTCAAAACTCTAAGACCACTAATAATTCTCTCGTAATTGTTAGGATATTAGCAAAATGATAGAAGGAAAAAGGTAGCTCATATTTGTTGGAAAATCGATACAGGATCTAATCCCAATCTCAACAGATTAATTACGAAACTTTTTTGTATTTTGATTTCTTGAAAATCAAGATCACTTTAATTATATAAAATGACAATTAAATCATAATAAAGAATGCATCTTAATTCGTACCTTATTTTGAAGCTTGATGATAATCTTATTGTATCCCTCAAACTGTTTCTGAAATCGATTCATCTCAACCATTGTAACCACACAAGTGTTCAGTATCTAGCAATATCCACAGGACAAATTGAGAGAACTTTGTAACTCTTACAGAGAGGGATAAGCAAGAAATGCTAGCTTCATTAGAGCTTAAACTTATTTATAATAAGTTCTAAACATTTTAATAATTAAATTTAACTTTAATTAGAATTACAAACAATTCTAATTAAATACCAATGATGCTCAAATAAGATCTAATATTTCATATTAATCCTTATTTATTAAATATCTTATATTTAACCACAATGCTTCTCAAACTTTATAATCAAGTCCAACTTGATTAAAATATCTTTTCTTTTTTCAAACTGTTCTTATGTGAGACTCATTAGCTTTCCAAATATGTTGATAAAGATTATAAATTCTAATTCTGTTAGATAAATTAAAAATTCCTTTAATTTATCTTTAATTCTCTAATTAAATAATTTATAATCACATATCAAAATTGGTGTTTAGTAACACATCATAATCACCATAATATTTAGGAATGTCAAAGTGGTTATGATTAATCTTTCTGTGTATGATTTTTTCGTATAATTCAACCATTTCATCATACAATGTTTTGGTTAGATAAAGAGTACAGAATTAATGTCCACTATATTTTGAGTTCAATCATAATAGTTCTTTATCATCAGTTATTGAGTCAATTAACGACATTTGTAAACTATTTACAAAACATCATTATACCTTGGCTAAGGATCCTGAATCAATACTAATCGAGAACAACAAAACATTGTCCCTAATTATTTTAGGGTGATGAGCCCTATTTAGATAACTCAACTGCCTCCATATAGTCCATGCTACATCCAATGACTACTGAATCAGCTATCCATAGTTAGAATAAATCATAAGTAGTATCAAAACATAACAATCCCTTTACAAGATAACTTTAGAAACCTCAAATTAAATGATCACTTATATAACCGTCACAACGAGAATTTTCATAAACATACAAATAATGTTATAAATGAATTTCTCATATATGGTAGTTCAGTAAGCTTGTTTACTAACAAGTAACCACACGTTTGTTAAGTATCTCTATACTTTAGTCTATGGGATCGACTACTTCCTTTACAAGGAAAAACAAAAAATGTGCTAGTCTTTTACATTTTATTAATGTTCAGTCTTAATAGAACAATGACTAGCAACAAATTAGGGATAATACATAAACACAAAATAAATCTCATAATTATAATCTTATCATAATTTCATTTACAATGTATAATTATCTTATGGACTTTATTATATATATATAAATATGTACAAGATAAAGAATGCATTAAAATTATTTTGTCATTAAACTACAAGCAATTGATTGGTTGTAGGGCATAAGCCATCGAAGTGCCTCATTATTCTCAATGCTTAATTTCTACTTAGATTTAAACAACTTGAACTTTTCAAATATTTAAATTAACATTTCATTTAATACATATGACTATATCACATAAAGTCATTAGTAATATAATGAAATATAAGTACCTTCCTTTTTAGGAATTGTTATTCTATCTAATACATCACAAGTATAAATTTAACAATTCAATACCATCATCATCCTTTCACAAAAGATTGATTTGGTTATTCTTCAACTTAACAAGTTTCACACGATTCATTATATTTATATGTAACTTTATGATTCTCAGCAGGTCGATTTAACCAACATGATATAAAAGGATAATCTCGATTATCCAGCTTTGTATTATTACTACTTGTGTTAAACATAAGTTTCCTTTGATCCAACACATATAAACTATTTGCATAAACTTAGATCAACTACTTTTACTCAATAATATATTTCTTATTATGCATTGAACATTATAATAATGTTGAATTTATATTTAGTATCAAATGCTCATAAGAATAAACTAGAAATATATATGATCTCTATCATGTCTCATTTAGGAAAGAAAAGTCATACAGTCATTTCTTCTTATGACAATTATTATCATACTATAACAAATGTCTTTAATTGTAGTCCATAATTATACTTTTAGTAGGATAAATAAAATGAAACAATTTCATCAAATTACTATGCTTTTTAGCTCTACTTCATGCAACCTCTTGCATCTTGTTGTTATGATGATGACACACATCTTACATGTTATCATAAGAGTTTATGAGACATTAATCAAATTAAAATGTCAAGACTTTTTTAATCTGTATGATTTTGACATGTCTTTAAAACTTTGTCACCGAATCCTCAATAGGGATTATAGTAAATTGCATAATGGGCATACAAGTTTTCTTATCTAACTTTGAGAACTATTCTCAAACATAACCTTTGTCTAAGAAATTTGGCTCACTTACTTAGTATTAATTATACTAAACAAGGTAAATTCTACTCAGAACAAAATATAAATGTAAGAAAAGAAAGTAATTGATTATATGTCATGACTACCAAATAAAATTTGGACTTTAATCATGTATTTGGTTACTCTCATTATTTTATTCAAAATAATAGCCGTCAGTAATATTCAAAAGATTACTTTAATCTTTCTAGTAGGCTTAAATCTTATTTAAATTTAGTTGATCTTGAATTTGCTCAACAAACCATCTAAACTTAAATTAGGTAGATAATAACTTTATCAATTACATCTTATATGACTCCTAGATCTATTAGGTGAGAACTATTGCCAAAACATATCTTATATATTATTTCTAATCCTGTCTCAAAATTGATGCGATCATGAGTTTACTTATCTAAATCACACAAATTTAGTTAAGTAGGACCTACAGTTATAAGATTAAACATATTTGGGTTTAAAGGGCCTTGAGTTTGCTCAATAAGCCTAATAATAAACACAATTATGGTTTATTTTTATAAAAATGGAAGGCATCACATTCTTAATGTATATTTAATATTTTAATTAGGGATTTAATTTTATTTATCTCATCAAACACAAAATTATATGTAATAACATAACATACATAAAACATGCAATTTTAACTTGCATCCAATATATATATCAAACATATAAATAAAGTGTGCAACTTATACAATCTTAATCAAATTATATGTATAAAATATCAAGTATTGTTTAATTCTAGTTATTGATCTTCATAATTTAAAATAATATTTTCAATTCCTTTGGAAAATTAAATTAGATTAAACCATTGATTCATAAATGAATTAAATTTCTATTTCAAATATAAATTCAATTTGATTTTAAAACAATTTTAAAATCCAGTTGGAAACTATTTCTAATTATCATGACTCCCTTAACAAAATTTAGTTGAAAATTATT
>JAOQMP010000003.1:15600340-15614563 GCA_027563575.1 Erythroxylum pedicellare | reverse complement strand
GCATGTGTGAAATGTTTTGGTTTGTTTGTACTGTCTTGTGTGGCATCCACATATCCTTCCAGGGAATATGTGGGTGTGACAGGGGTGCTGGCCCATCACAACTTTGTCCCTCATCAGAGGAAATCTCGGTAGGTACTACCATCTCATTCATCGGGGAGTCAATAACAATAGTGGCATCGTTGGCGGAGTGTGTAATTTCCGGAAGGTCTGGGGGCTTAAAAGGGGAAAGGAGGTGTTTGGTGTTTGCGAGAGAGGGGCGCACTAAGTCGCCCAGTGAGTCCTCCTCCATTCGAGTATGGGTCATGTCTACATTTGGAATGGCTATGGAGGTGTCGTGGAAAATGATATCGTTGTGGGAGGGCATCGTAATAGCAATGTGGTTATGGGTGGGATTTGGAGGGTCTGTGGGCTTTTGGCCCCTACCCGATGGGCTAGGGGCCTGTGGGGTGACCAGGGATGGGCTGGGGGAGGGTCCAGTCTGGCCTTGGGCCAGAGTAACTGGTGGGAGAGGAAAAGGGATGGGCTTGGTTGGGTTGGAGGTAGATCCAGCCTGTTGGAGGGAGGTCCAATCCCACATTGGGCCTGCCCATGGGCTTGGATCTGCGTCATCGTCGGTTTGGGAGCTCCTTAAGGGGCCTAGACGTTTTTAGAGCATTCGAGGACGTGTGAGACGGGCGCTGGATGGGGGTAGACGCATTGACGGTGGCTAGCGGCTAGAATCTCAATCCTTGGGTTCTCTTGAAGGTGTCAGAGCGGCATCTATCGCATCCCATCTTAATGCTTTGGAGGAACGGTTACTGCGCCTCTGGACTTGGATCCAGGGGCCATAGAGAGTGTTGGGAGTTGTAGTCGCTGATGGAGATGGGGGCATAGCCGTTGGGGCAACCGTTGGGTGGGGCGCTGACGATGCTTTTGATAGGGAAACCGGTGGGAATGGCTTGGAGGAAGCTTATGGTGCTGAAGAAGTCGACGACCGGTGAGGACAATGCTTTGTTTCATGGCCAGTGTGTCCACACTCGAAGCAAATCGGCGGGAGTCCCTCGTAGGCAACCTTAATCCGCTTGCCATCTAGCTCCACCAGAGATCGAAGAGGTGAGTGAAGGTCAATTTCTACCGCCACTCTTACATATCTGCCGTGTTGTGTTTGCTGTGTAGTGGTGTCGATGTGGATGGTACGTCCAATTAGATTCTCGAGAGCTCGTAGGATAGATGGATGGTAGAGCGCTACCGACAGCTCGGAGAACCTAACCCACGTGACCACATGAGAGACCTCGCCGGAGGACGGTTGGAAGGAAGGTTTCCAGGCCTGCACAGAGAGGGCGTGTCCCAGGATCACCCACGGTCCACCCGTAAAGGCGTTGAGGTAGTCTTCCTCCTGCACAAAGTTAACCAAGAAAAAACCATTATCTAAATCAATTATCTTCATCGGACCTGTGAGTTTCCATATGGATTGAAGTCTGTTTTTGAGCAGGTTGAATCCGATGCGGCGTCCCAATAGTTTGACCACGACCGCAATGGCTCATCGTTTTTGTAGGCATCCTTTGAGTGAGTTTAATAATTCAATTCCAAGACCAAGCTCGCCGTTGCACCATAGTAATGTCGCCCTACTCCACTTCCACAGGGTCCTCATCTGGCTAGACAAAATCTTCTGTCGCGTCGATGTGTGAGTGGCCAGAAACTGTAGCCCTGTAGCTTTGGGGGAGGGGCGATGGAGCACTGTTGAGAAGGGGCGGATCCTCCTCCCTTTCGCGGATTCGGACTTTCTTGGCGGCGTGGCTAGCAGTGGTCAGAGCGTTAAGGTCATCGCGGGAAAGGTTAGAGCGTTGCCAGTTCGAAGAGGTCGTAGGTAGGTGTTGAATTTCCATTTAGAGTCGTAGCAATAAGCTTCCAAGCAGGATCCCAACCAGATACGTCACCCCATCAATTTTAAGATTTACTATAAAGGTAATTGATATGAATTGAACCAGATAGCAAGAAGCTATTCAATTATGCTCTGGAAATTGCTTAACCCTTGAATAGGACGAATGATTTTATTATCTTTAAGAATTTATTTAAAGGCTGAATAATCAACCGTATTAGTTGGGTCGGGTCAACTTTGATTGCCCACCTGTTTGATGAAATTGACAGCAAACATTTTATGTGCTGGGAAAGAAATAAGGTCGAAGGGTCGAATGAAGTGGAATCAACTGGACATGGGCTGGATCGGATCATACTGAAGAATGTAACCCGATATTTCAACCCGCGAATAGGGCCGTTGATCTCAGTCCCAAGACCCTAAAGTCTAACTAAGCAAAGTACCGTACAAATTCCTCCCCAACGATGACAGAGCCCAGAACCGAAGAGTCGGCCCTCTTCAAAGCCGCCGAAGTCGGTGACCCTTCACCATTCACATCACTCTCTTCCGACGACCTCTCAGCGGCGCTCTCGCTTCGAAATGACGATGGCCGCTCCCTCCTCCACGTCGCGGCTTCCTCCGGCCACTCCGAGGTAACTGATTATGCTCTTTTTATTAAACAAGAACCCACCTTTTAACCAAGAACCCACCTTTTAACCGAATTTTGATTTTTTAGGTGGTGAGAATACTATCTGACGTTGACCAGTCGGGTAGTATAGTGAACAGCAAGGATGAGGAAGGTTGGGCTCCGTTGCACTCTGCTGCGAGTAGTGGGAATGTCGAAATTGTGGAGATTTTACTGAACAAAGGTTAGGGTTTTTATCTTTTTTTTTTCTCTCTTGTAGGGATTCTTTCAAGATTGCAACTTCTTCGTTGATTGTTCAAGTTTTTTTTGAATGATGTTGGTTTGGGGTTTCTAGTAGCCTGCAACCTTAAGAGTTAGCTATGGAGGAGTTAAACCAAGGCTTTGGTTTAGCCCTGTCTTGTATTGTGTGCTTGGACTAATCGTGCATTGTTGCTGGCAGGAGCCGATGTAAATCTGAAAAATGATGGCGGTCGCACTGCCCTTCATTATGCAGCTAGTAAGGGATGGTCGAAGATTGCTGAACTTCTGATTGCACATGGTGCTAAGACTAATCTAAAGGACAAGGCTTGTGACTTCCTAAAACCCTTGCTTCGACTTATACCAGTATCTTGCTTTTATTCTGTCGCTAATAACATGTGTACTTGCTAAGCTGATTGATCAGATCGTCTATGATTTTCTTTTTCTTGCATCATCGATTGAAAGTATGTTTGCTGTATCCAGTTTGGTTGTACCCCGTTGCACCGAGCGGCTAGCACTGGGAACTCAGAGCTGTGTGAGCTATTAATCGAGGAGGGAGCCGAGGTTGATGCCACAGATAAATCAGGCCAAACTCCTCTCATGAATGCTGTGATTTGTCATAATAAAGAGGTAAATCTGTTCGTCCACTCTTTATCAATCCAGGTTTGCTACAAGAACTTTCTTGGGATCATATGAGGGGTGAATCACTAATTATTAATGTCTAAATGATAGGTGGCTCTCCTTCTAGTAAGACACGGAGCAGATGTTGATGCGACAGACAATGAAGGATGTACTGTTCTTGGTCAGGCTGCTGATGACTTGAGGCCATCTTTAGTAGATGCTGGTAAAGCTATGCTCGAGGGATGATCTTTTCTTTTATAATGTAGGTTAAGCATCTGGAAGGCTATGAGGTGTGAGTGATGACATGCTGCTTTTGCTTGAACCAAACCTTTTGTTTTGTTGTAGTTTTATCTGTTCGTGATGTTCGGGACTTCTACTGACAAATTGCTTACTTTTATGTGCATTAAAATTGCGTATATTGATATCGATAAAATGCAGAGATGTCTGATCTTCAATATCGCCAGGCCAAGGAGCCTATCATGCTCTTGTTACCTTATCTAATCTCTTTACAAGTTGAGACCGGCATACATACATAAATTAAAATAGTGGATATTATGGGGGCAAGAACTATATAGCATAATTTATGGAAGGAGGGGCTATAAAGAGCTGAAAAGGCCAAACTCATCCAGAGTTCAGTGCACCATGCAACTCCCAGGAGCACCCTCTTACGTTATAGAAAGGACATGGACTCTCTTATATCCTTATGTCAACTTGCTGCAGCCCTGACTACTCAAACCCGGTCGTTAACTGAAGGATAGTTCATCTCTTGATCATGTAAAAGCATTGCCACATCCTCTGTCTTGACTCCAGTATTTGTGATCTAAAAATAATTCTACTCTATTCTGCAATGGGTTACTAACGGTGCGCTCACTTTCCTCCACATTAGTTATTTCCGTCGTCCTTACAGTCTTTTGTGGTCATCGATAATAATGTTCTCTTTACTCGCACTGTACCACTCAAGGACCTTTATGGGTATTCAGGAAAATTATGACACCTCTCTGGTTAACCTAACCAGTTAACTCTCTAAACAATCCACGATGGTTGCATCATCGACTAACCAAAGTCGGATTGAAAGTATGTATCATTACGTAAGTAGTTCTAGATATCGGAGTCTTACAACTCTCAACGCCCGTCCTTTGGTTTACACAGGCACCTGCTCTCACCTTTTAGGAACCTTATTTCACTCACATACTCTTACTCGTCATTCCCTGTTAATGCTTCTGACTCAAGGCAACGGATATGTTTAGAAGCAACAGTTCTTAGACTGTCATAAACTTTCTTATACACAAGATTCTTAATGGAGGCGAGTGTAGAGCATACTCATTCTACACCTTAGGCACTAAGGCAAACATTGATTTGTTTCAGGGTTTGAAGTTTTCAAAAATGAGAAGGGAGTTTAGAAAAAAACTAACTTCATTTTTTAGTTTAGCGTTTTTTTTTTGGCGTACTTACAATGAAGGTAAAGCCTTGCTTTTATTGGAGAAGCTAGGGACTGAAAGGTAAAACTACCTAGAGACATAATCTTTACACTTTAAGAAAAGTAAGCAACTATTTCACCTAACCTTATCACAAACGAATCTACTTTAACCAAAAATCCTAAAGCAAACAATGTATAGGTGCAAAAGTCTAAAAGCAAACAGTAGACAAGATTAAAGGTGAAAAAGAAGATGATAAGATGGAATCTTTAACAGTTGTTGATGGTGATTGTAGGTCCATCTTTCATTATGTTAATGGTTGTCTTAAAAGATGTGCGTACTTTATAGGTGTAAAGTAAGGTCTTCTTGTTTTGTCTCACGCAATAATTGATCCATAGCATCCAAGAACCTATTGATGGCGAATAGGTGAGTGCCAAAGTTGGAGATTAAATGGAGAGTCTGGATCACTTAAGTCATCAGTATCAGCATGATGAGATCTTTTTCTTTTGCTGGGATTGAATTCAACCATGTGGAGCTCATGCAGGAATTGATCTAACTGATCTTCGTCAATGTTAGCAGTTTTATCATTAGGATTTTAAGCATCTTGGAAAATTGAGTTGGACGGTTGAGAAGGTCCTACAGTCTGTGAGACTTTCGTTTCTTCCAAATTGGTATCATATTCAGGACTATTGGAACTAAGAATGTTGACTTCTAGCGCTTCAAGTTTACCAGGCATAAATTCTTCGGGATGTGGTCCAATAGATGTTGTCAATATTGGATGGTCTGGAAAGTGATTAAGCTCCTTAAGGAAATTTCTTAAAGAGGTTAATACATTCTCCTTATGTCGTGGCCAATATAAGGATGCATGCCAAAATTAGACACATTGTTCAGTGTAAAGGACACTAGTATGTGTTTCTTTGTATGGACGATGTACAATGAAGAAGCATTGAGTATTGTGTCGTCTGGCTGAAATTGTCCATAGATGATGATGTTGAATGATGATATCACCTTGATGCTTCTATTGGGCTAAAGGTTGGAACCATTCTAAGAATGAATACAATAAAGAATTGCAATTGTTAGCATTATAGAGATGTTGATACAGTTGAAGAGGAGAAACTGTAAAAGCACAGGCATATAAAGCAGATAATGCCCAAAGGTACCATAATGTGTTTTCAGATAAGGGATCTTGAAGAAGATTCACATTTAGGTATGGTGCTTTGATGTTGAACATAACAGGATTTCCAACAGAACTATGTTCATGCAGAAATAGATGCAAGTAATAGAATAAACTACTACGAGCAAGAGAGGCAACTTCAGAAACACTAGTAAGAGGACTAGTCAGAGGAGGAAATGACTTCTTTATGAAGGCGAAAAAAGGTTAGTCAGTCATTCTACAAAATTGAGTAGAAACTAAAGAAGTACTGAAAATCTTTTTGCGATTTTTCTGAAGAGAAGAAGGATACTATAGTGTAAAAAATTATCTAGTGGGCATGGTGGATGTTGTCAGATAAGTGTAGATAACTTTGAGGTATCTACATTGGCCTGATTGACATCTGTCTGAGAAAAAGATAGTCTCTGATCAGAAAGTTTCAAAGGTGAAAGTTTCTAACAGATCTCTTTGAGATATGTGTCAGCTGTAGTCTGTTCTTTTTCCCATTATGGTGGATTCTTCTGTAAGAGTTTAGATAAGCATGATGTATAGGTTGCCACATGTAGTATAAAATCTCTGATGCAGTTAACAATTCCAAGGAATTGTTGAATTTGTTTCACAATGAGATGGTCATCCGAAAATTGCAATAATTCTTTAGCAATATATGGACCTAGCTGGTAGAATCTATCCTTGAATTGTATTCCTAGAAATTCAACTTCTGATATACCAATAGTGTTTTTCGAGGCCGAAAGCATAATATCATATTGTTGAGTAAGGTCCAAAAATCTATTCAGAAGGGCCTGATGTTCCTCATGAGATTTTGAGAACAAAAGAATGTCATCGATGTAGATCGAGGCACTGTTGAGAAAAGGCTCATAGATTTTTGTAATGGACTTTTGAAACAGTGATGGAGCGACTTTAAGTTCAAAAGGCATCACATTCCATTGGTACTGAGCATTGGGAATGCAAAATGTAGTCTTGTAACGTTCTTCAGGGTGAATACCCAATTGCCAAAATCCTGCTTTAAGATCAAACTTAAAATATATAACAGCTTCCTTGAGATATAGTACCTATGTACTGATTTTGGGTAGAGAAAACTTGTCATCCTGCAGGAAAGCATTAAGAGGCTCGTAGTCAATGACTAATATCTTTTTTCCACGTTTTTGCTCTAAACGCTTATTGACATAGAACGCTTGACAAGCCCATTCTGACTTTGTGGGCTCGATCAATCCTTGCTGCAATAGGATTGCACACTCATCTTGTACAAGCTTTAAATCATCAGGATTCATTCCTGGATGTGTGACTTTCGTAGGATTTATATCCTCATTCTTCTTGGAAGATAGACTTATGAAAAAGTCAACATTTTTTCACAGAGGATATGGGTGAGTAAACTGTACATGGGAATTTGGATAATATTTCAATAGTTTATCTTGAAGTCCAGTGTAATGTGCTGGAACTTATGTAAGTTCAAACACATTTTTGATATCAGTGTATGGACTGAAAAGGTTTCGCTACCTGAGGCATGTGGGTAGGACTAGTAAATGCTGGGCTTTACTGTATGTATCTATTTCAATTAGAATATCTGGGCCTAGTAGATTGCTTCCAAGAAATTTAGTCTAAACTGTACACTGAGGAAAGAAGCGAATGCCAATTCGTCTTCTTGTAATCAACAAAATCTTGAAAGAGTTACCATCAACGACAGTAAAATACTCTTCACGTGAAGTCGAGGCTTCCGATGATAAGATATTGGGCTTCATGATTGTTCTGCTAGATCTTGTATCCATAAATCCAATAGCCTTAATGAATCGATCATATTTGTCTTGTTGAAACAACTAGATTTGGATGTAAGATCTTTGTACAGGTGTACGATCTAGCTTCATACATATCTGCTGTAACACGTATAGTGAATCATAATCAGATGAGGTAGATGAACTTGATTATTCTTTTTCATCTGTAGATGTAGAAACAACAAATTGTATATCACTGTCCTCACAAGATTGTTCCTCTAAGATATCTTCAATGTGACTCTGAAGATGAATAGGCACGAGTTTTTCAAGTATATCTAGGAACTTGACATCTTTCCTAGTTGCCTAAGGACACTTATTCACATAGTGATCTGGATTTCCACAGATAAAACATCAAGTTTTATTTCGATATGAAGCCTTTTTGAAGAACCTTATATATCTGTGCTTTTTGCTTATGTTCTTCTTCTTGAAGTTTTGTTTTCAAGGCTTCTGCCTTTCTTTCTTCCTTTGGAATGTTCTCCTTTGGTAGACTTGAGATAGATGAGCTTTCTTGCTGCTATGACACTTACAAGTCTTTTCGTCTTTGCATTTTATTTGGAGATAAGGCTTCTTGCAAGCCTGTTTCAGAATCGGACCTCCTTTGAGGATATTCTTGAACAAAGTATGCTGATCACATAGTTTGTCAAGAGATGCTAAAGTAAGCTGATAGATTTCTCTAAAAGAGATAGTTGACATGTCTGTTTCTAAAGAAACTATGGTCCGTTGTAGTTTTGGTTGTATTTCATCTGGAAGGGAGGAAATAAACTTATATCGCAAATTAACATCATTCTATCCACTCATGAAATAATATCTTTCCATCATGCGTTTGTAATGCTTTTGAAGATCACATTTATCAAAAGAACGCCATTTCATCTTGAAATATTCCTGACGGATCTGCTTGTCAATCAACTGGAAGTCACCAATAAATTCTTTATGAATTATGCCAAGTAGTGCTCCAGCAGTTGATACTCATTTATACTTTGCCACCAGTCTCGCAAAGTACTGGTGAACCTTGAGGTGAATTCAGACAAAATATCCTAAAGAGGATGATTAGGTCTGGTCATTTGTAAATCAATCCATGCACTGAATTCATGTATTCGATCCCTCCATTTTTTAGGTAGAAGATCATCGAATGTAAACCAAGGTCCTGAAGTAAGCTTGGTTGTAGCCTATGCAGCTGGCTGAGCTAGTGTTGCTTGAGGTGCTGGTTCAGGTCTGAAGGGTTCAGTACCTGTGGATTCAGCTTCACTGATTTCTGATTTTACTTCAGTATATTGAGATATTGTTATCAGAATATTAGATAATTCTAACAAGTCAGCAAAGTTGACTGATGAATTAGTCGATGGTAAAGAGACTGGTTCATATGATGACTCTGATGCTTGTTGTTCAGTTGAACAATCACATGGTGTTGCAGAAGTTTCAGATGTACCACTTATGGTATTTGTATCATGTTCTGATTCTTGTAAGGAGTTAGAATCTTCTGCAAGAGATTTTAAGGTTAGAGTAGCTATGTACTCCGACTGTTTCGCTTTGTCCTTCTCAAGTGATGAAATGGAAGGTTGTACTAGTGGTGGAGATGATGGAGGAGTATTAATCTTTAATGGCTTTCTCCACTGTTCAGTTGGTTCAAAAGGTGTATGAGAAGATGATGCTTCTGGAACCTTAGTAGACTTAGAAACTCGAGGTTTAGGCATACGATCAGATGTAGACTTTGGCTTTGATCGTTAAGGCTTTTGTTGAGTTGTCTGAGGATGTATATACTGTCTAATTAAAGAGTAGTTGAATTTGAATACCTTTGAGTAGTCAGCTTCTTCTGGATACTGTTGATATGAAGGAGATGTATATGATGGTTGAGTATTTGGAAAATCCGAAAAGGATGAGCCATACATTTGCTTAGATTGAGTTGTATGCATATCAGCTTCCATTTGTTGTACAATTCCTTATATCTCTTGTATCTTCCTAACTTTGAAATCGAAGTCTGGCCCCATGTAATAGGTAGAGATGTATTGTTTAAGTTCAGGATCGAGGCGTTGAATCTGGGCTTTGTAAGACCGATACATCGTTTGTATCTGTTCTGAAACATAATCGACTTTCTTATGAGTAGCAATTTTTTTTGACTAATTCCATCCAGCTTAGAATCAACCCTTCTCAGAACTTTGTTCTGGGTTACTGCATTAGATGTCTGCCAGTTAAGAACTTCATCGGTTGGATTTGATGCAAGTGTTCCTTGTGAAGTAATTCCTAACGCTCTGATGTATGGGTTATAGACAACCCTCTGTGTTTCATCAGTGCTCCTAGATAATTAAGGAAAGTCATCCTAGTATGAACCTGCCATCATACACGGTAAAGGATTAGGAGTCATACTAAGAATTGCTGGCATAGATCTCCACGATCTACCAGTAGATTTATAAGGATCTGACATATTTGACATAGACGACCGGAGCATCTCTCTAAGAGACTTTGTTCTGGATCTTTCTATTATGGATAGACCGTTATGATCGTCTGGATCTGGATCAAAATCTTAGTGGTGATAGTCACAAGAAGGTAAGCATCTAGATTTGGGCTTTTTCTTCTTCCTTCTTCCTTCTTCGTTGATATCTTGGATCATCATCATCAGTATCTGACTCGGGATTGAGATAGATCTCACAGTCTTGTTTGCACATGGATGGGTCGACATCCCATACAAAGTGTCCACGATGATGACTTACGTAGACTGGATCTCCATTGGATTTGAAATAATGAATAGGAGGACTGTCTTTACCTTTTGTATGAGAAAATACGGGCTGGATCTTAAGACTTGTTGCCCTAGATGATAAATCTGGTTGTAGATTAGTGGGTTGGATAATCAGGATAGACCCTGATGTTGAAGGACCAGTCGTGTCGTCGATGGGCCGTGTGTAGATGGATTTGACTGAGCCATCTCTCAGTGTCTGCATAATTGAAGGAGTCGTTGTATGAAAAGAATGTTTATGAGGTGCGTGGAATACTTTTTGGTAGTTGATAATCCATTCTGTTGGCGTAAACTTTTCAAGCTCCTGTGAAGGTAACTGCTTCAGGATCTGAATAATAATAGTCTGATCAGTAGCTGGATCAGTAATCATGTAAAGGGCATCCGAAGTAGAATTTAGAAAGTTTATGTCTAAGGCATGATTCTGTAGACGGTAGATCATCTGGTGATGTAAAGTAGCCATAATGGCTTATAGATCTCGATCTGCTCCAGTGATCTGGATCTGAACTTGTAGACGTTCAGACAAAGTAGGATCATCCAACTTAATGTTGAAATCAGGTGCTATGGTCAAGACGACACTTTCGTTGTTGAGTGTAGTCAACAAGGTACCAATAAAAGCATTCTGGTACGTTGTGTAGGCAGTGTCAAGAAGGGATATCTTGGCTATTACAGGAATACCTTTTCTTCCATGTAAGGTAAGAACAAGTCGTATAGCTCCAAAGTGTAGATGTGTATGGTTGTGCTCTCTCCATAAGACGATAAGCTCCTTAGGGATTTCCAGCTTTACTTACTGTTCTGTAGTTGTAGATTTGAGACCACACTGTTGCAATTTGGAACTTTGAATGATTTCTTTTTCATGAGATCTAGAAGTAGATAACACACTCTTAATAGTTCTCGTCCAAGAACGGTCACGAGAATAGATACTGTAGGGACTCAACAAAGGTAAAGAAGTTTCACACACACGATTTTCTACATGAGTAATTTCTACAAGATTTTCTATTTTGTTTGATAAAACACGGTTCACACTTCTAGGCAAACTAGATACAGACAAACTTGACGATAATTGAATTGGATCTGAAGAAGTCTCCATAATTCTTATGCAACTCTCTTATTACTCACTTCCTAACCTGAAAGTCAATGTTTCCCCGCCTGCAAAGATGCGAAAGTTGACTATGTTTCCAAGGCTAATCACATGCAGTAGTGGAAAACCCTCTGTAGCTGGTAAGCTAACAAGATACAAGGTGATAAACACCAAGGGGTACGCAGGTTTTTTCGGCAGAATCGACTATACCTGACCAATAGACAACAAAGATACCATTCAGGGTAAAGGGATACTCTCTCGGCTTTGTTTGGCTCTATGGCTTTGATACCACTCAGGATATCAGGATTCTCTCTCGTCTATGGCTCTGATACTACTCAGGGTATCAGGATTCTCTCTTGTCTATGGCTTTGATACCACTGAGCTAACCTATAAGACCTTGCAAGGTAATGGTGAAACATTACCCAAATACACCCCCCGCTTCAGAAGCTCGCACTCATCCTGAGTGGTATCAGAGTTACCAAGTTGCGGCTTGGGTTTGTTCAATGTCGCGGGTAGTGATTTCTCCCTTGCAACAGAGTCTGCAATATCAATATTATGTCATGAATTCACGATCTTCTGCCTATGTACTAGTAATGAACTGTCAGGAGGAGATTTACTGCGTTATTTTAGACAAACATCCCTATCCCTTACTAAGATTTGGTATCTAAACTTATTAGATTACTATAATTAACTTATATTAACTTAACCATAATTAAGGTTATAATATCTATTTTAATGTTTAATTATATTTTAAAAATTTTAATTTTATTCAATTTTTAATTAATTTTATGACATTTTAATATCGATTAAATTATTTAAATTTTAAACATTTTATTTTGCAGTTTAAGGATTAGCTTGAAAACATTGGCTTTCCCAACATAAAACCCACAAAGAACGAAATCAATTCCTAGCAAAGCCATTGGTTTTACTAAAAGATATTTACTGAAGCAAAGCAAAGTTACAGCTTCTAATTAGTAATCTGAGCTATGGTGCAACGGTGGTTTAGTTTTTTGGTTCCAAATCGTGTGTGAATATACATCCGACACGTGGGTCCAACGATTTCCGTGACAAATTGACAATCTTGTCATTGGATTTCCGTTGATTAAATACCTACCGATAGTTCCTCCCACTTTTTATCCTTCCCACGAAGCTTACTCCGGAGAGAAATGCAGACCCTTTCCGTTTCGAAGCCTCTCTTTCGGATCCAATCCGCAAGATTTTTAGTCTCGAAATCGATTTGTCTCAACCCTGGAAAGAAATCCCACATTGGGTTTAATATAAAATCAACAAAAAGTTGTTCCTTGTTTTGTAATTTATCTCACCGATGCAACCTGATTCACAAGTCTCTACCTTTAGTTGCTTCTATTTTCTTACTTCTCTCTGCAAATCCAGGTGAACGTAAACTCTTTGCCTTCTGGTTTCTGGTTGCTTTAGCAGTATTTTCCTGTTCTTTAATATGCTTAAAAGATGCAGTATTGCTTGGTAGCAAGAGTTGATAACTGTTTCTTTTAGTTGTGTTAATTGAACTTGAAAAACAATCACCTTTAAAATAACAGTTAACCCTTGTCTGTTGAGTAAAGGGCCTGCTCTGTTTTGTGAATTCCATGGTATTTTCGGTGATATTTTAGCGTCAGCACTCACTGTAACTACTGTTGAATTAGTTTCTGATTTGTTTCAGCAAAGGCTGGCTTTTTGTCAGGATTTTCTGGGATAGAATCTGTCCCTGGTCCAGAGCTTCCTCAAATTGACTTTCTAAGTCGGTTCAATGGTTTGATTTCTTGCATATTTCCATCGATTTTCTTAGCTGGCTGTGTGCTTGAAGTGACAATGGCTTCTTACTAATTTATCTGCTATTCCTCTGCAGAAGAAAACCAAAAGAAATATGCGGAAAATGATGCGAGATTCAAATCATCTCGTATTCTCAAGGAACTACTAGAGCGATCCAAAGTCAACAAAGAAAAGTAAGTGAAGTCCAGCTGCTTCTGAGTGACTTTATGTTCATTGGTAGACTCGAAATAACTGCATAACTCCTGACATAGATATGCTAAGCCTCTGAAATCATATCCCTGAAGTGTGGTGATTGTATTGGAAATGGAGCGCTAATTCAGATTTGGTTCAAGTTTTTCAGTCCATGAGGAATCATTGAAGTCCTAGTTTTGTTGTGAAATGTATGAATGAAGTAAAGTTACCCCACGCAACATTGAAATCTGTTTGCAGGTTGTCAATGAAAGTTGTGTGGGAGGGGCTAAATTCTGAGGTTTATATGATGTGAAAAATTTCAGGAACAAGAAAGAGATTGAAGACAAATACTGCATACGAGGGGCAGAGTGGGGTGTCGGAGATTGTTCTGCTGAGGGAATGACGGCTGAAGATAGAGAGAAGTTCATTTCTATGCTCAAACAAAAGGCCGGAATGAAATGACACAAAGGGACGAGAGGTTGGGATTAGCTTAAGCCCTAATGTAATGATTAAGTGCTTTCCGCATTTTCACTCCATCTATCTGTATTACTATTCTATTAGTATTACTTTTACTAATTAAAGAAAGAGGAAAAAGAACAAATTCAAAAAACAACGTGTTAGACTTGCAGTGGACGAACGTTTAAAGAAGATATCAGAAGAAACAGGACAACCTCTGTTGGACCAATGGTGTTTGACAAATTAAATCTCACTTATGTTTTGATAATAATAAAATGTATAGAATTTGTTAAGAAATTATTTCAGGTGTTT
>JAOQMP010000003.1:15589048-15600240 GCA_027563575.1 Erythroxylum pedicellare | reverse complement strand
TATAACATAATATGCATGAACATGGAAATGCATTTCTAACTCTCATTAATCACTCACATAAACTGTTTTAACCTTCCTACAAGAATGGGATGTTACATTCTATCTTCCCACTAAATCCAAGTCAATTATCTTTGACAAAGTTTTACATGTGCTAAAAATCAATAAGAATCTTCTTTCTGTTAAATGGTTATGCACAAGAAATAATATCTCCATTGAATTATTTCCTGACTGCTTTCAGGTGAAGGATCTGCAAACACAGGCAGTGCTTCTTATAGGTTCATGCCACAATGACCTATATGATCTTTGTCTTCCGATGAACAAACCAGCTATTTTTCATGCCCGTCTTCTAAGTCCACTAGTCCTACACCACATATTAGGTCACCCGTCTAATAAAGTTTTTAATTTTCTTCAGTCGAATCATAAGTTAACATCACGTCTGGTATCATTTGATTCTTGTGTTTCTTGTCAGTATGCAAAAAGTCATAAGACTTCCATTCTCAAGTCTTCGTTTACAAAGCTCTAAACCTTTAGAAATAATTTTTTTGATGTTTGGGGTCCTGCTCTGATGGTTTCAGTTGATGGTTTTCGTTATTACGTAATTTTGTTAATCATTTCACTAACCGTGGGTTTACTTATTGAAAAACAATTTGATATGTTGTCCACATTTGTCAACTTCTGAAAGATTATTGAAAAACAATTTGAAACACCAATAAAAACCTTGTACTCTGATAATGGAGGAGAGTTTATCAAACTAAAACCCTTTCTTGCCAACAACGGTATTACTCACCTTACAACCCCACCTCATACTCTAGAACAAAATGGAATGTCCGAATGATGTCATCGATATATAATCGAAACTACCAGAGCTCTTCTTTATCATAGTAAACTTCCATCAGCTTTCTGGTCTTATGTCACACGCACGGTTGCTTATCTAATAAATCGCTTAACAACTCCCACACTGCACATGAAAATCTCGATTGAAAAATTGTTTCATCAATTCCCTAGTTATAAGCATTTACACTCTTTTGGATGTCTATGTTTTCCTTGGCTTCGTCCTTACACCATGCATAAATTACAACCAAGGTCTACTTTGTGTGTCTTTGTTGGATACTCCTCAACTCAGTTTGCATATCTATGTCTTGATCTGAGAACAAACAAAGTATATGTATCAAGACATGTTGTGTTCATTGACGATCACTATCCCTATGAGTCACTCAATAAATCGTCTATCTCATCCATATCAGAAACAACGTCCTCTCAAACTATGTCTCACCAAATCATTCCCATTGTGGCATCACTTGTACCTATAGCATTGTGTGCGCCTGCAGAAAGTTAATCTCCACTACACACCAATGGTCCAATTGTCCATCACCAATGGTTCATGTTGATCATACCTCGCCACCACCAGCACCACCACCATAAAACCAATCAACTAATACTCATCCTATGATCACTCAATCCAAAAACAATATCCATAAATCCAAAACCTTCACCGTTACCCATCACCCTCTTCCACACACTGAGGAATCTTGTACCATTACCCGAGCTTTAAAACTACCACATTAGCGCAATTCCGCTTTTTCGGAATATGATGCTCTGTTACACAGTGGCATTTGGACACTAGTACCTGCTACAGAAGCTCAGAATGTGATTGGTTGTATGTGACTTTTTCGCACAAAAAGGATTCCGGATGGAACGGTGACTCCATATAAGTCTCAACTTGTAGCAAAAGGATACAGCCAGTGTCTGAGGATTGATTACAATGAAACTTTATCCCCTGTAGTGAAACACCAGACAATCAAAATCATTTTGTCTCTGGCATTGACAAATTGTTGGGACTTACATCAAATGGACGTCAATAATGCATTTCTACAAGGTCATCTCACTGAAACTGTATACATGCAACAACTACCGGGTTTTGTTAACAAGGAGTATCCGACTTATGTTTATAAACTACATAAAGCCATATACAGACTCAAACAAGCTCCACGAGCCTGGTACCAAGAACTTCGTTTTTTTCTACGTATGTTTTATCAGCAGCACCTGTGATTCTTCTCTATTTATATACAAATGTAGAGGTCTGATCATGTACTTCTTGGTATATATAGATGATTTATTACTAATTGGCAACTCATCATCCGAACTTCAAGGATTCATTGTAGATATTTCCAACACATTCTCGCTGAAAAACATGGGGATTCCTTTTTATTTTTCTCCGCATCGAACTCATACCAAACGTTGATGGTATATTTCTCTCTCAACAGTGCTATATTCATGATTTACTCATCAAATTTAACATGGTAGATTACAATCCATGTACCACTCCTATTTGTCCATTAGCCATACTGAAACTTGATGATGGTTTAGCAACGATAGATAGGTATCTCTATCGCAACATCTTAGGAGCTCTACAATATGTATTCTTGGCAAGATCAGATCTCAACTTTGCAGTAAGCAAATTGTCCCAGTATATGCATAAACCGACTAAACTTCACTTTCAATAGCTGAAGCAAACTCTTCGTTATCTCAAACATACATATGACTATGGTTTTCAATTGCATCGATCGAAATATTTCAGGCTTCAAGCATTCAGTGATGCTGATAGGGAAGGGAATGCTAACACCAAAACCTTTATGTCTGCATCTGTTATTTATTTTAGTGACAATCCTATTTCATGGAGCTCGAAATGCCAACGTACTGTAGCTTGATCTTCCACAAAAGCAGAATATCGCGCAATAGCCAATATTGTTGCAGAAGTAATGTGGCTTCGCAATCTGCTACGGGAACTATATGTTCAATCACAAAATGCGTCAAAGATTTATTGTGATAACTTGGGGCTACGTATGTGTGCTCCAATTCAGTTTTCCATTCCCGGATGAAACATCTTGTCTTGGACTATCACTTTGTTAAGAACAGGTGCAACAAAAACATCTACTATTTTCTCACATATTGACACTTGATCAGACTGCGGATGCTTTGACCAAACCGTTGTCTCGGCACAAGTTTGAACTTTCACAATTTCATCTTGTGGGAGCATAATAAGAAATATTCAATGCATATCTTCATAGGAAATATTCAATAAATACCTTTATAGATATTTCAGTATTTAGTTTGTCACAACAAACCCTTATAACTCTTCTATATATTTTACGTACATCTCGTAATACAGTTATAACCTTTCATCAGGCAATTTAGTATCCTTTCAAGTTCCACTAATCCTATGCGACTTAGGAGCCCAATAAGATTCGTTTCGTTATTGTACAAAACTAATACAAAAGCAGCGGCAACATTACATCTATCTAGATTCTAAACTAAATACCCCAAAACCGAAATCACTTGAGGCCGGGCCGGGGCCACGATTCAGTCCCGCTACCGCCCGTCCTAAGAACATAACATTAGAGAAATTGATCACAAAACACAAACACAGAGCACTGACTCCCGAGGGTTTAATTAAATATTTGGAGAAATTCCATTCCCAATAAATAATAATCGCCTAAATTTGAAATCTCCTCGCATGCCCACGTGTCATTGTTTCTTGCAGCAGTCAGAACACAATCCCTTCAACCAAACACTTCCGCATTTCTCCTTCACCCTTAGATAAACTTCTCGGGTTACCGGTTCTTAATCCTGTTTCCGGTGAGCACCGCCGGTGAGTTTCTTCATGAATTAACCTCAACTTGCATGTCTTTGTGTTTGGCTTCCAGGGTCCTCAAAAATTTATAAAAAGGAAATGTTTTTTCTTTCCTTTAGAAGGGGCGTGAAGTTTGTACTCTGAAGTCGTTACCTAGCAGAAAGATGGTGCAAGGTTTATCCTCAAGCACGTTATCAACATCTGGGAATTGTGGCATTTGTGGGTCAATCACATCCTGGAGGACTCAATTCAAGCTAATGAAAAAACCTTATGCACCCTTCGGGTCACAATGTTTTCAGAGTTTATACTTTGCTTGTAACCCCATCAAACTAAGAGTAAGAGATTTGAAGGTTAATGCTGGATGGTTGTTCAATAAAAGAGGTGAGCAGGAGTTGGATGCCAGCTCCGAGCGTAGCGAGAGTGCTAATGAAGATATATTAATTTTCTTTTTTCAGCTAGACCTTGCAACACGCGTTCAGGTTGGCATGGTTTCTTTTAGGTATTGTTTTTGCACATTAATCACTGGTTTTGGATGTTTCTGGTCATTATTGACAAGCTTTTGCTGGTTGGGATGTAATGGAATTGCAGTATGCTATGAATTTGGAGCAGTATGACATTGCTCAGCAGCTGAGAAACAAGCTCACTGAGGTTACATCTAGTTACAGATCCTGCTTACATGTATCATTTGTTGCTTAGTTGTTTTGGTAGTTAATTTCATATCATAATGTAGGGAAGGGTTATATATTTGGGTTTCACTGATAAGGAATAGTTCTGTGGTTATTGAGTCATGGATGAAAATCTGTGGTTTAAACTATTTTGCAACTGTGATATAGAAAATTTTAGATTAGGTGTGCTTACTGAAAGCAATCTCATTTATTGTCCATATGAGAAAGCTGGCTTTGTAAAAAATGATACTGAATGATTAACTAAAAATTCTTCCTCAAAGGTTGAAGCAGAGGTCATCAAGCAGCGGGATGCAAAAAGGGGATCATCTTCAAAGAGTGAAGCTCAAGATAAGGCTTTAAGTATCATACGTCTACGGTTAGTCTTCAGTCAATTTTAGGCTTTGTTAATTAGTCTTGTAGAAATGTTTATACTAATTCAGCATTGATTAAGGTAAATGGCTATTATTCTTTCTTTGCAGGGCAGACTTGCAGAATGCAGTAGAGAGTGAGAATTATGCAATCGCTGCTCAATTACGAGACCAGATCTCCAAACTGGAGGCTGAGTCTTTGGCAGCATCAGCTAAAGCTCTGGCTCATGAAAAAGTTGATTATGCATTTCGTTTAGGACAGAAAATGAGGCACAAAGTTTTTGGTAAATAAGCATGATTTTAACTGATGTTTTAAGCTTTGGCGCCTCTTCACTTCGAGATTTAGTTTGCAAATTCTTGCTTGATTACATAAATTTTAATAAAGTGGATGAGTGGAGTTGTACTGCTCTATTCTCTTTCTTGCCATTTTTCTGCATTTCCTTTATCATTTGCTACTTTTGATAATAGAAGCCATTTTCTAATCACAGGCTATCAAGCTGTTGTGTGTGGTATGGATCCAGTTTGCTGTGAATCAGGTTCATGGATGGAGACTGCACAGGTTGAAAAGTTGTCTCGAGGTTGTAATCAGCCATTTTATCAGGTTTAGGATCCTGTTCCGTATTCTCTCCATGCTTTTGCTTTCGCTATGAAACCTGCTTCTTGTTTGAACACATCTGTAACATTAGTTAACTAAAGTTTTTCCCTGGTCTATTTGATACAAATAATTGTAAGGCATTTGTACGTTAAACAACAAAATAAGACTGTCATCTAGGATGTCTGTGCATTGGCTTCTAGAAGATACAGTTATCTACAATTCTGTTTTGGCATTATTTCACAGGTTTTGGTTGATGTACACGCTGATCCTGAGTTACTGGTGGCTTATGGTACTTGACAATTCTGCATTTTTCTCCTCTCTTGAATTTTATGGCTTTTCATCTTTGAATTGTGTACTTATTCTCCCTTGCGAATTGGGATGTAAACTATAACTTAGTTGGAATATATACTATTTTCTTGTACGTTGATGGCTCCGTACTAATATCTTGATTCATTTTTTGATATTGTGCCGCTACTGCAGTTGCTGAGGAAAATCTAGTACCTCCTGATCAATTGGACAGGGTGAGTTCAATGCTGAATCGTATCAAAGGCTTCAGGTCTTTGACTTGATACTAAGGCTGTGCATAAACATGTGCAGGGCAGGTTTGATCATCCCTATCTATCATTTCTATTCTACGGGGCAGACACGGCCGGGGATTTTATCCCAATCAAGCAGTTACGTGAAAAATACAATAGGCGGAGGCATGAGGTGCCAATTGATCCACCAGATGAGGATGGTGGGACCAATGCTTAAACAAGAAGTTATTGGCTTAATGCCATCTGGGCACTTAAATATGTGAAGCTTTATCATACGGCATTTAGTTAATGATCCTAGTCTTGTTAAGGCAAATCACTGTTTTGTCTAAACTTGGAAAAGCAATTCACTGTTTTGTTGAAACTTGGATTATCATGCTAATCAATATGATACCGTCTCTTGTGCATGACTCGTGTAGATAAACACTAGCTGTCTGCCTTTCCCCCGATCTGAGCCAGCTTCTAAGAGAAGTCTATTCCTAAATTGTTATGGGAAGAGAGCAGATCTTTGCAGGCTTTTGAGAGGTCCTAAACTTTGATTTAACTAAACAAGTACTTAAGTATTGGGACATTAAATGTCTGGCTTCCGCCCAGATTTATGACAATACTTTACCATTGAACAAGTAATATTTCTTGAAAACCCAAACAATTATCCTCTTTAGTAGGCCTAGCCATGAGTTGGGCGGGGTTAAGGGAAAAAGGCGGCCTGAGAATGGTTTGATCCTTTAAATTATATCGTTTTAGTTTCACTCTCAATGAGGTTGTTTTGGTTTTGAATTTTTTAAACTTAAAAATCAAAACAATGTTTTTTGGGAAGTTAAATTAAAACAAATTCATTTTAGGTCAGAATCTCAAACTTAAACTCGGTGTAAAGCACGATCAACTCCGGTCGAACTGAAATTTTCATTTCAATGCAATTCTTTCTTACCACTTGTATCAAAATTGCAATAAAAAATTCGAAAATTAGAGTTCAACTTTTACAACCAAATTAAAAGAGTTGGTCTCCTTTTATGGCCCTAAAGCGTAAGATCTTATAATAGTATAATATAAATAAAAAGTTTGTAAAATTTGTATATCCATGAAAATTCTGAGTTAACCCAAGCTTTAGTATAAGTCAAACTCCTACTGACAGTACCAAAAAAACAATCTTGTAATCTTATAATTGAGAAGAGTGATTAGGAACCAACTTTTGTTGGAGCCTTACGGGGGTTGTTTTAATTTAACCTATTTTGCACAAGCTCAAGGCATGGTTTGGTAAAAAGGTGCAATATGACTAGAGTCTTTTGTAAATAAAAAAACTTTGGAACGCACATAAGACTACTAAGGAGCATAATTGGTAGTCTCAGTTAATATTATTTTTGGTTACTAGTTGGCACATTTGAAAAAGATGAATAGTGTATGTCCATTTCTTTGTTTATTTGAAATTTTAATGAATTAATTGCTTTAAAGTGATTTTTGACTATTTGATAAATAATAATTATAAAAAACTATAACAATAATAAAAGAGAGTAAGAAAAGAGATAAAGTCGATTTATAGTAGTTCAACTAAGCAACTCCTAAAAAATGTTCGATCTTCCAAGTCTACTTGGGAATTTCCTACCTTCTTTCTTCAACGAGTGAAGAGAAATCATTTACACAAAATATTCTTTATTATAAGTGAAGAGGAACATTTGTACTCGTCTTCCTATACCATGGGTGAAGAAAAATCCTTTAAAAATTTTATTCAACATCAAGATAACAATTTCCACAATTTTCACAATTGTATAGTTATATAGAAATCAAAACCTATAGTCCTTGCTCATATTAATAAAATTAGACTCAATATATATTATGCAATGCACATAGACTCTCAAGGCTCTTAACTAGGAATGACAGTAGATTAGACCAAGCCTAGTTCAACCTAAAGTCCAGTCAAACTCGAGTCAAGTATGTTAGGCCTAGTTGGAGCCCACTTAAAATAATACTAAAATGATTTCGATTTGGTCTATAAATTCTTAAATCTTTATATCAAAATGGCATTTTTAATTAGTTATACCAAAATGATATCATTTTAATAGAAGAGTTTAAGTCAAACTTCAGGCTGGCTCCTTAAGCCTAGGTAATCCTAGCTTGACTCATTAACTTCAAGTTAGAATAGGCTAGGTTTCAATTGTCATCCCTACTCTTAATAGCTATTTTAGCATGTCAAATGTTCTTTTCGCAACTCAATTGTGATTAGATACCCAAAACCAACTCAAATGTTCATTATATACAAATTAGTTGTTACAACAATTAGTTTCTTAGTAAGATAGCTAATCGATCATTATTTAGATATCTTTTAGCTAGTTGATACCCTGTAGGTATAATATGCTTAATATGTCCATAAACGGACCAAGAATTAACTAGTCGTTCATAAACCTCTAGTTAGTTGATTATCCACCTGTTGGTCCTTTGAGTAGTTGATAGGCTAGTTGATGACAAATAACTCAATACGTAATGTTTTATTCCTATATAGGGGTTATCAAAGAAAACCTTTAAGCTAATTACATCCATACATAAAATAATTTAAAAACTTCAACATTCAATTCTTCTAAAAAATTAAACATACCTTTTCACTCAATACCTACAGGTCAAGATGTTCTTTTTATTAATGTTAAAAAAATTCTCTGGATTATGAAAGGAATTAATCATTATGCCCTATATATAAATGATCTTATAATGATCAAACCTTTAATCCATTTAAATTACCAAGATAATATTATAAGAAAAATTATAATGATTGTCACTTATGGAATTATTTTATTCATTCCTATTCTTGGTCTAGTTGAATTATCTTGAAACTCTTTTAAATTGTATTTGTTACTCCGCTTTGCTATTTTGATCCTTTGATTACTTTGCCCTTCTATTAACTTGATCTTTGACCTTTTATTTGAATTTTCACAAATTAACTTGTTAATATCACCAAATATAAAAATATTAGTAGCAACATATTTCCTTATCATTAAAATCATTGTTAAAACCTCACTTGATCCAATAATTCCATTTCACTTTGAACTTTTTTAGTTTGAAGTGAAGTGCAAATTCACTTGGGAGAATTGTATTTGTTTAGTACTTGCTTATAAATACTTTTCTTAATCAATCAACCTTTTACTATAATTGCCTCAACTTATAAATAAATGAAGTGTATTTGTAGTTGATTAATAATATGTCTTAAACTTAGGATAAATTTCTCACACAATCCTAGTAATAACTTTAAGCATAAATGTATGTTCAAAGGAGAACATAAATGTACAATCCTAATCTTTTTTTCTACATATTAAAATTTAAAGACAATTATTTTTATGACAATGTATTTATGATTTGCACTAATTATCACTTTGTTATGTATCAAGAATTTTTTAAAATTTTATTAGTAATTTAGTTTCTATTCTCAATCCTTAAATTGAATAATTGGCATAAAAGCCAAATAGTTAGGAACTAAAGTACAATAACAAAAAGAATAGTTGGTGGATGAATTTCAATTTAAGAAAAAAAAACAAATCTTGTAGAGTTTTAAATCATTTACACTAATTCAACCTAATTTCCGTTTGATCATATGTGATAAAATTTATTAAAATCAATTTACAATTATTTATGCCTTAAAAATATTAATAAATTATTATACTTGTTTATGGATAAAATGACAATCATGATATAATTGCATGTTTCTTACTTCCCACTTATCTTTGTATCTTTTCCATAATGTTTAATCGAGGCTAAGAAAAACACACAAAAATTCAGGTGACACTTAATTACACCAATTTAGTTCAACAAAGGTTTAAACATTTGGTATGTGTTATGATTTAGAGACTTCTGGAACTTAGAAAACAAACTTTTAATAAACTATATATGAAAATACTTATTTCTTCATATATATAATATATGAATAAATTGTAAGAGTTTTTCAATAAGTGAATAACTAACAACTAAGTTCCCTTACAATATACCAAGGTTCTAAGTGTTTGCCTTGTGTTATAGCTTTTAGTCTAAGGTTTATCAATATCCAACAGTAAAATTTTCATATCAATGCTTTGTGCATCTCCACCTAATAGCCTATGTTTTGTATTTCCACTAAAATGGAAATTTTGTGCATCTTGCAAATTTCTAATCGTTTAACCAATTTTCTAGACAACCTTATTTGTATAATTTTCTTACCAAAGCATGTTGTCATCGTTCTAATGGTTCGCAAAATTATGAAATTGTTTGACTTATTGAAAAGAGGGTCTTACAAATCTCCTTACTAGAAGAAATTCGACATCCTTATCGACAAGAAATTTTTTGAACTTTCTCATTATAAAATTATTAACTTACTCCCAAAGTTATATACAAAACCTTCTTTTCCCTGTAAAAGAATAATAACAAATGTTATATTAATAAGCAATATATAGGCACTCTCATCTATGCCATTGTTCCAGAGGCAATTATTAATAAGCCAACATCATTGTTCCTTACTAATGATTCAAAAACCAATTTGAAACAATCCAGTTACTTCTAATTCATCAAATACATTTATGCAATAATCAAATCACACATCCTTACCAAGCAATCATTAAGACTACTCATCAATTTGTAGCTCCTTTTGTTTATCGAGAGAAATTTGATATCATCCTAAATAGCACCCTTACAACCTTACCATATATGATATCTTGGATTTCCTTTATATTTAGCACATATGATTATTTATTAAATGGTCCAAAAGTTCTACCTTTGGATTTTTTTCCATAATTGGCATATTGATAGTCGCCAAATTGTTTCATATAATTGTGCTTGTAAAGTTATCTAACCTTTTATGCATATTTTTCAATGCCTTATTAAATTCATCCAACTGTGCAATCATTAAAAGTCCCTTCTTTTTCGAAGTTGGCCTAAGTAATTGCTTTAACCAAATAATCCTTTCTCTCATTTTTTCCACATAGTATTCACCCATTATTAGCATTGAAATTTACTTGAAATTATGTTATGATACCACTTATTAAATGGTTTAGATAAGGTTGGGAAAATTCTCACAAATAGTCCTATATTATAGTAAGTTGCAATAACTTAATTTAGGCCCTGTTTGGTTAAAGGGTTGGTAATGGAATATGATGGAATGTAACATACTTCCATCGTTTGGTTGAGGATTTCATAATGGAATAGAACAGAATGAAAACGGAGGATTTTACATTACGTTCCATTCCATCCTAAATAGTGAAAATAAGAAACCTCCGATTCGGAGGGTTTAGGATGGAATGTAAACTAAGAAATACATATTACCTAATATATCCTCAATAATTTTTCTTAATACCAATTATTTCTTCTAACTTTAACCTCCTTTTTCCAAGACTCATTTATTACAGTCCATAATAATTGTCTATAATTAATAATATTTTTATATTATTTCTC
>JAOQMP010000003.1:15570900-15581993 GCA_027563575.1 Erythroxylum pedicellare | reverse complement strand
GATATCTGTTTGATTCTGATATAAACCAAATTGTATTATGATTCTGAAGGGTTTATACCCTCTTGTGATATTCAGTTCTGATAATTATAAAAAAAAATTGTTCTGAAATGCATTATGTCTGATTTAATGTTAGGCAATCTTTTAATGCATGCTTATGCTATTATATGATTCTGTATGATGAATGATCACTTCATATATAGATTAGTTATTACTCACTAAGCTATATGCTTAGCACGGTGGATTTGCCCCGTATAGGTTCAGAGCGAAGATTATAAAGACCGGGACAAGGCAACCACAATGACCAATAGAGTCTGAGTCTTGTTTTGAGAAAAATGTATTATAAGTTTGTTTTGGGCTTGTATTTGATGTGTATGTTATGTTGTCTGTGTGGCGCCCCCGTATCCTCCCAGGGGGTATTAGAGCATCACAAAAATGATAATATTGTTTATACTTCATTAAGTTTAATTGCACATAAGTTGGTATGACATCTTTTAGCAATTATTTGCTATTACCCTTTCTTTCTCCAAGTTAAACACAATGAGAGAAATCCTCGAGCAATAAAAAATAGTCAGATAAAAATGAAATCATAAATAAGTTTGGCATTAATTATGTTAAAAACATCCTACATTGCTTAAGAATCACAAAACTATGAATTTTATGTGATTTGGAGAATCCTCCTCAATAAAGTTACATATAGTAAAGTTAAGTATAGCTTTATAATGATATTAGAGGCATCATTATACATGTTAAAAATATGAGATTATGATATTTTTGGTCCTCTTAATATATTCACTTCACTAATCAAGTACCTATATTAAAATATTTTTAATTGTATCCTTTACATTTTTAATCTTCATAATCAAGTTTCTTCCATTAACTTCTTTAATGGAAGGGCTTATGTAGTAAGCTAATTAGCTTGAAGATAACTTGATAGCACCTGAAAGCCATATTTGGTAAGTCTCTTCCTTTATTGCAAGCTGACATGGTTTAAATAAGTCCCATATGAAGACATTAGATGTTCACGTTAGATTTCACTCACTTACTAAATTTGATCATATTACTCTTTAAAATTCAAATTCTTGAGAGAAACAACTCTCTTAACCTAAAAATAAAGAACACTCAGTGTTTCTCCATTATTACTATTAACTAAGATTGAAAAAATAGAGACTGAGAGGAAACGAGGCTTAAATAACATAAATTCTCAGCTTTTGAAGGTAAGAAAATCTATTTGCCACGTTATTTAAAAAAATTTATTAGGTTATGGAATAGAGAGTTTGATTACCAATTCTTAAAATATATACTTTACATGGATCAATAATCAAATAACTTACTTCATAATTAATTAATTATATATTTTTCTAATAAGTTTTTTTTCATGCATATACTTTAATTTTGGTTCTTTTTTACATATCAATTCATTTTTACAAAAGTAGTGTTGTTTTTTTATATGTGATGTTGATTGTCTATTTTAATTTTTGTCATTGTCGTATACATGTCAACTATAGTCTCTTATAAAGATCATATTGATCAATTAAGATATAAAAAGTGTTCATGCTTTACCAGAGATGTTTATAAAGTTATAATAATAGTTTTGATTAATAGTTTCATATATTCAAAGTCCATCCTTAGACAATTTATAACACTAAAAGTATTTGAAATAAAAAAAAACCCTTTTTTTATAATGTACTTGTAAATTTTAATCACCACTTTTCCATGTTTAGTATATGTTGGCCAAAGTTGAAGACATTAATTCTGTTCCTTTTTTCTTGTATTTTTTTTAAAATAAATGATAAATACTCATTAGCTTTTGTGCAGAGTACTAACAGCTTGTCAAAAGCTTTATCAACATATTTAAATACTCGTTCAATTTGTTATTTTCTTTTCTGCTAATAAGAACTTAATCAACTTACTAAAACATATACCCATAAGTTTCAATGCAATATACTAACAACTTGTTGAAAGATCCACTAAAACATTTAATTATCCATTCAATTTTCTTTTCTTTTATAATAAAAGAATTTAGTCATCTTTCACTTCTACTTACTTTTGTGTGTTCCCTTATTAAGAACAAGATGATAATGGATTAAATTTATATCATCCTTCAAAAACAGAATGAAGTTATTAAGTATATTGTATTTTTTTATTTTCATGTTTAATGTTTTTAAAAGTTGCATTCAAGGTGTCATATTAAATATAGGGATTAAGGCTACCATTTTTACTTATCCTAAATAAACATATGAAGAAAACATAGGCCATTTCACACGCATTATGGTGGTGCTCTTAAGGAGTTAATAATGGGTAAATATAGTGGTAAATAGGCCAAATTCATTGAGGTTGAAGAAGTTGACAAGTTTTGCCATTGGGACATTATTGATGAAGTTAAAGCATGGATGCGTCAAAATGATATCGAGTGTTTGTGCTATAAGATTTAAGTGATGGTTTGAGGAAATTGGAAAATGACCAGCAAATCTTTGATATACTCCATCACATGTTATCAAGAAAAAGTAAAGTAGTGCAAATGTAAGTCAAACAAAAACTATTCTGAGGAAAAAAATTTACTAGGTAAGAAAGAAAAATTAGGATAAATGGGAGTTTAAATCTAAATATTGCATTGTGAGACAATGAAGAAACTTCAAAGTGCAAGGTGGCATCTTTAAGAAGTAAGTCTGGTAGAAAATCACTAAGAGGCAAATCTAAATTAATATTTGAAGATTATCGTAAGGCAATTTCTACTAAGAAATCAACCATATTGAAATTAAAGTATCTAACTAAGAGTAGTGGTGATATTAGGGACTCACAAATTGCATAAATTTTAACACATAAGTAGAGGAAGGTAGTGAGTATATACTCTCTAAGGTATTTGCAGAAGATGACTAATGATAGTGATGAGCTGGTGGAGGTAAGAACACTTGTGTAAGACCCTAAGGCTATGTTTAGTTGGATGTAAGGTTTTTAATGGAATGGAATAGAATGGTATGATTTATAATGGAAATGAATATAAATGGTTGTAATATTAGAAATTTGTTGTTTGGGAGGAATGAAATGGTTCATAATGTAATATAGTGAAATGTTGTTTGGAAAAATGATTCATAATGTAATTTAGTGAGATGTTATTTATCATTTTACATTCTATTCTACACCCCCAAATTAGAGGTAACTTATTTTTACTGTTTAGGATAGAATATGATATAATGTGAAACCCTCTCCTTCCATCATATTTCATTCCATTCCATTATAAACTCTCCTCCTAAACAATATAATATTACTATATTCCATTAATAATTACCCAACCAGACATAGCCTAAAAAAAGAGAATTAAAGGTGATAAATTAAATGCTAAAATGTTAAAGGAGGAAAGAGCTTAATATGTTGATATGCAGCAAACAACTGTTATTAACTCACCAAGAGACTCATCTCTTACTCATAAATAGTTAGAGTTGAAAATGTTAGTAAGCTAGAGTATGGTCTATAATACTTCTCCACCTTAATATGGAGTTGAATTTTCTAGTTCTAAGCAATGGTTCTTCATAATTTGCACTTAGTATATAATGTATTAATGGAGAGAATTTAAAGAGGTAGTGACCAAGTACTCCACTATTAAAAGGTATGTAATTGAATTTTTTAGAAATTGCAAGTTTACTATAAGACTTAAGTGTTATTGTTAGGGGACCTTGAAAAATTAGTGGATGCTTATGTAGATAAGAAGATGTTTGCATATTGTACATTATAAAGATCATCATAATTGTAGTAAATTGTACGATAACAAAATAATTAGAAAGTCATGATTAGTTAAGAAAGATTTTGGTGATTTGAAGGACATTAGTTCAATTTTATTGAGAGTTATGAACATAATGACAATAAAGAAATGTATTACATATATGGGTTTGTCAATCTTGTACGGAGTAAAAGAGGTTGTTATTGAAAATATGAAGGGGGTGTTAAGGTTGAGTTTACTTTGTCATGGAATTATAAAATAAAGTTGAAAATATCTAATCTAAATAATACAACTAAAATCGAGGTGGAGAAATTTACATTTACTATGGATTCCTTTTTTTTTTTAAATTGTATGTTTCTTTTGACTAGTGGGAAAAAGGAATGATTAATGGATTTAAAATGATTTTGGGTGTTAATGGAGCATTGTTGAAGGAGCTATGAAGGGAGTGTTGGTTAATATTATGGGTAGAGATGCAAACAATAAGATGCTTCATGTTTGTTGGACACTGATGGATATTAAGACAAGAAATCCATGGAGTTGGTTCTAAAGGTTATTAATGGTTAACTTTGGCATTGAAGATGATATATAGTGGGTTGTTATAAGTGATAGGTAGAAGTTTAGACAAAATTTTGTCATTCTTAAATTTTTTTTGTCACTTTTCATTCTTGTATGATTTTTATTTATAACAATACCAAATATGTTCTATATAATTTCTTTTAGCAAGAATTTATTCAAGCTATTTAAGATAAACTCCCAAATGTAAAGCATAGATTTGTGACATAAATTATTTTAGAATATTGTCAAGTCAATAAATATTCATTTTTAAGTAAAAATTGAGAGTTTAATGAGTGATATGAGAATATATAGGAGACTTTTAGGGATGTTCCTAAAGAAAGATTATAACACCCGAAAATCAAGTTCAACACAATAAAAGATAACTTATGTGAAGCTTTTAATGGTAAAATTGTGGGTGTCAAAACTAAAACCATTATTTCAATATTTGAGGAAATTGGGACATATGCTATAAAAAAAGACTACAATTTGATAAGGACTTAGGTATAAAGTAGGAGTAGGAATTAGGAAATTTGGTTGAGAATATACATGTTGATTTTTATCATTCTATATAGAATGTCATTGAAAGTTATGAAGTACAAGAAAAAGGGATTACATATATTGTAAACTTAAGGAGAGAATTTGTAGTTGTAAAGTCTATAATATTTCTAAGATACTTTATTGTGATACTTTAGTGTTATTAATTACAAAAGAGGAAAGGTAAATATATGAGTGAATTGTATCCCAAAGCCAAATACTTAGCAACTTATGCAATTATGATGAATCTTAGACGAATATTTTAGCCAAAATTTTTAAGCTGCCATTACTAAAGGTTATGCCAGGACAACCTAAAAGGAAAATAATTAGAGAGCTAAGAGAGCCAATTTCATGGACATGTTCAATCTTAAGGAATGAGAGGGCGATTAATTACAAATTTTATTTTTAAAAGAGTAATAACAAACTTATGCATCCTAACAAATTTATATTAACATTTAGGACACCAACACCAACTTCTCTATAGGTGTTTACTGCACTCATATAGTTAACCATTCACTTATGAATTTATATTACAACTAGTACGATACAAGACCAAGTGAGATAGTGAGAAGCTTCTGCTTTATGGAACACCTCATCTACATGTGTATGATTTTACTCATCAATAATGATGTATTTAATTTGTTTCATATACACTTATATTTACATGTTTGTTTGGATGTTTATATGCATTGACTAACTCAATTAATGCATTATTATATATATATATATAATCATTACGTTCCAATTAGCTATGATAAATCGCAAATCTTATTAACCATTGGAATGTGTCTAAGGAAAGGGAAGACAAAAAGACTAGTAAAAGGGTAGCCACTAAGTAAGGCCCAAATAAGTTAAAGAAAAGGAAAAGTAGTTTAGCATATACAATGCAATCATATACTATAGGATCAATATTTGAAACAAATATGAGTAATAGACGAGTTATTAAATCAATATCTTCTATTACTAGACCATTAACTAGGAATTATTCTAATCAAACTTAGTGTAAGTCTCATATCCACTATTATCATAAGTTCACTGTAAGTTTAACAAATGAAACAAGGCAAAAGATTCAATCAAATGTCTAAAAAGCAATTAAATTTAGGAGCAAACATTGGGACTCAAGAATCTCAAAATAGACCACATTTTTTAAATAGTGGGATGTAAGCTTACACATAATACAACTAACCCCTACCTTTTTTGGACATTGATTTGAATTGTATTATTTTATGACTATATATTAATGAATGGGTATTATGTCCTTATAAGAGCAAGAAGTCAAATTCTTGGCAGAATATTTTGGTACATATTGGTTGTTATACATATTACTTTATTAGTTATTTTGGTGGTCGAGCATATAATTTCATGTACATTTTCATTATACTTTTGTATATATTGATTGAACATAATGTCTTTACAAAGATTGTCGGTTCATGAAAAAAGTTAAATTTTATAACATGGAGCTTAATAATATTTTTATAATATTAGATTCAGGACAATAATAGTAATAATACATTGATATCATACAATTCATATTCACTAAACTAGACACACTACATTTACTTTCAAGACTTACATATCTTACACTCAACATTCAATACAGAAATCAGTACATAAGATTTCGTTAGGAAAATTTTAAAATAAAAGGCCTCGAAATAAAATTAAATGATATTACTACCAACTTCTTCCATCTCCTTCTTCCACCTTATTCTTCCAACTCCTTTGAAATCCATCATATTTTTTACCTCAACAATGCAAATGTTTGATTTTTGTTAAAAATTATAATGAACAATACTTTAAAATAACCTAAAAGCTAACTATATTATGGTTTTCTTCTGTTTAAAAGCTTTGTTTTCTCAATAATATACTTTTAGAAAAACTCAACTGAAAAGTAAAAAATCTAATCATTAAAAGAATTTGCACCTTTTTACAAATCTTCTCCCTAGATTTATACCTCCACAATTGCATAATAATTTCATTTTTGTATTTTTACTAAACAAATATGAATAAGGATTTGAAACAAATCAAAGAAATCTTAGAAACAAACATAAGTGAAATTGTTAACAAAGTACTTACCCTTGTGTCTTTCTTTAAAATTTGAAACCTAGAGAATGGACGAACCAAATTCGGGCCTCACGAGCATAGAATTTGGCATGACAACATGAGGCCTCATTTCGGCCACATTAACTTGCCATGAAAGAATATGATTATGGAATTCAAGTGGGCATTAGGTCATTTTAAAACTGATTTAGCAATGCATGTAATCCCTTCCATTGAAGAAGTTAACAGACTCAATTAAATTTTTTTAGTAAAAGTATTTGATTACAACATGAAGACCAAAAAGAAAAAAGTTTTCAAACAGACTAATAAGCTTGAAATTTCATTTCTTTATAGTACCTTTTCGAATATAATTAAGCCTAAATTTTTCTCATGTACATATTTGGATAGTTCAGAGCTTGCTATTTAAATAAACGAATCCTTCCATTGGCCTTGTATCATCCGATTGGCCTGTAATGATGTAGTTACGGCTATTTTTATCAGATAGATTTTAAGATACCTTAAAAAGCTTGCCACTTGGGTGAAAAAAGCCTTCAATTGACCTTGTTGGTATCATCCCATTGCCCTGTAACGTGAAACGGGAAACCTGATATTGCTTTGTTACATTAGATTTACTAGTATATAAAGAATTATAGACAAGCAACATTAGAAAACTATACGATTTCCTTAGATTTATCTGATCCCTCCAGAAAATGGCTGCCCCAAGAAAATCCAGATCATAGTGAACTCTGTTCATTCGTCAGTCCAGCAGCATTCCCGTATATTTACCATCATCTCCTCATTCACTAACTTGGTCAAAGATGATCCTCCATACGCGAGGCTTTCCCATCATTTGTGCTTTATATCATAGCTTTTTTTACGTCCATATGCCACTAAACTTAGAGAATCGTGGTATCATTGGCACTAGAACATATACATTTAAACTGCCCTCTTTTTTATAACCATCTGATCTATTGGTATTTACTTCCACATATTCTTGTCCTGCATGTCCATTACCCCTTTGCAAGTCCATTGCTGCTCAGTGTCCATTTACACCTCATAGTTCCACATTACTGCCCAAAAAGACAATTAACACGTCCAAGAAAGACAGCCAAGACAAGCTCAAGATTGGAGATTTCCCGCTTTTGTACTGAGGGTACGTTGGAAGAATGAAGATTTGGTGCATCTGGACATGTGCAAGTGGCTCACTATATTATGAGAAAACCGGCGGTAATTCCAACCTCAAACGCATTTTAAATGGATCGTACACTGTTCAAGCTTTATAAGGTTTGTTAGGCTGTTGCTCCTAGTCATTTTACGATATTGATACACTTGCCAACATGAAACCCTATTGATCCACAAATACACTTGTCCATTATTACGCAACAGCTGCAAGCCTAGACGGTTCTAACTTATAACAGATATCTGTCTCCATAAGGCTATATCCTGAGCTCTTGACCAATCCTCTTTGCTTCATCATCTCTCTTACTTGCCCAACTTGACTCCATCGTCCATCTTTAGCATATAGATTACAGATTAGCACATAATAACTAGCTTTGTCAGGAAGTAACTCTAGCATTTTCCTGATAGCCACCTCTCCATAATCAAACCTTGAGTGAAGTTCACATCCGTGAAGAAATGCTCCAAACACATGAATATCTGGTTGAACTGGCATGTTCTCAATGAAATTTAGGGCTTCATCAAGCCTGCCTGATCGTGCTAATAAATCAACCATACATGCACAATGCTTCATTGAAGGCACAAAGTTATAGTCCTTGCACATCAAAACAAAATGTTTCCAACCCTCCTCGACCATCCCTGCATGGCTACAAGCAGATAAGATGTTGGTGAAGATCACTTCATTGGGTTCCAATTTCTCCTTTATCATGTCATCCAAAAGTGCAAGGGACTCAATAACATCTCCTTGAACTCCATACCCACCAATCATTGCACTCCAAGTGACTATGCTCTTCTCTTCCATACCATCAAAAACTAATCGAGCAGATCTAACATCTCCACACTTTGAATAAAAGGTTAAAAGTGCAGTGCCAACTTTAACGTTACAGGACAATTTCCCTCTCTTTACAGAGTAGGCGTGCAGAGAAGAACCAGCATAAAAGGCAGCTAGGGAAGCACAAGCTAATAAGATACTTACAAGCGTCACTTCATCAGGCAATACAGATTCCATTCTCATTTGATGAAACAATTCAAGGGCTTCGTATGCAGATCCATTGTTGGAATACCCGGATATAATTGAATTCCAGGCCACCACATCCTTGTCTAAAACTGTCTCAAATAAGTAACGAGCACTTTCATTCCTATTGCATTTTGAGTACATGTCCACCAGAGCATTTATGATTGCCGGTTCCTCCAACCCAAGCTTAATACCAAGACCATGAACAGACATCCCTAAACTCAAGTTTCCCAACTGTGCGCATGCTGAAAGTACACTCAAAAAAGTAACATTATTAGGCCACATCTGAATCCATTTCTGGTCCGTGAACAAATTTAAAGCCTCCTCGGGGCAGCCATTTTGGGCGTACCCCGCAATCATAGTGGTCCATGACACAAAATCCATACAGAGCATCTCATCAAACAGAAATCTGGCATCCTTGACAGCTCCACATTTTGCATACATGTCTAAAAGAGCTGTAATCAAATGGGAATTGAGTTTTACACCAGTCTTAATTAGATACCCATGAATCCATTTTCCTTGATGCAAGGCTCCCAACTTTGTGCATGCAGAAACTAAACTTACTAACGTGAAATGATTCCCCCCGACCAACCCTTCTCTCATTCTATTAAACAAAACCAATCCTTCATGAGCGCAATCATTCTGCACATACCCCACAATCATTGAAGTCCACGAAACCACATTTCTGTCATCATTTTCTTCAAACACACAACGAGAACACTCGATCATTCCGCACTTTGCATACATGTCCACTAGACCAGTCAAAACAAAACTATCAGGATTCCCTGCCTTGACAATTTCACAGTGCACTTTCCTCCCAACATCAAGATCCCGCCCTTCACTAGCAGCCTTTAGCACAACCGAGAAAAAAACATTATCTGCCTCATTCGTAAACATTCTCATGCGGGCATATAATCCAATCACATCCTCATGCAAGTCGTTCAGAAAATACCATCTCGTCATCACTTTCCACAAGTAAAAATCGGGGTCAGGTATTCTATCAAACACTGAGCGGGCAAGGCCAATGTGCCCAAACAAACCATACAAGCTAACCAATTTGGTGCTGCAAAAAAGATCACCACTAAGGCCGTGAACGATGAAAAGGCCGTGAACTTTCTTGAGAGAACGGGTACTCCTGCAAAGATGGAGCAGATTAAGAACTGGGTTTGTATATATGTTGTGTAAAGTGGCCATCGTTTGGTCAAGCTCATGGGGGAGGTCCAGGTCAAAAGGTAGCGGATGGGTCACACTCACATAGCAAAGATTTCTCCACTGACAACGAAAGTGTTTCTTGCAAATATGCCCATGTAACAGGGAGATTAACCTGGGCATATCTTCTTGTACTTTCACAAACAATTCCTTGTGTCTTTCGAAGTTTCCTCAAGAGCTAAAGAAAACAGTAGAGTTTCTGTTAATGTTAAAGAGGTAAAAGAGAAGATACAGATCACTGACGAACATCGAATTTTCTTGTATATGGTATCAACGGTAATGCAAAAAGAAGGAATATATTTTTGTTAAGACTTGTGAGTAAAATACAAAGAACTATGGTGCAACTAAAAATGGATAACTGAATGCGTATATATTCTTATGATTTTGTCTGAAGGTGTTGGAAGGAAAAAACTCCATAAGGGAGAGAAATATAGAATCCATTGATATAGAGATAGAATAGAAATCATGCGCATTGATTTTTTATGCCGTTGAAGCTGTTAGTGTCCGGCTTTAATCCAGAACTATTATACTTTAGTCTTATATATACGTTATTGCTTCTTTTGATAGGCTTCTATCAGTAGAGTTTTTGTCAGTAAAGTTTCTCTAAAATGAACTTTTCTAAAAAATCCGTTGACTGTTTGATTGTCACTTGAAAAAAACTTTTTTGAAAAAACTTTATATAATAGACTGTTTGATAATATAAAAATAAAATACACTTTTAATTTTAACTATATTTTATTTTGTAATAAAAATTATTTATGCATATAAATATTAGTTAAAATATATTAAACAATATGCAAAGCACAATATATTAATTATTATATAATTTTAAACCATATAAAACATAAATAA
>JAOQMP010000003.1:15558357-15570800 GCA_027563575.1 Erythroxylum pedicellare | reverse complement strand
TAAGTAAAACTAATATAAAAATAAATCTTAAAACATATAAAAAAGTCAAATAATATTATATAAATCTCAAAATAAACTTGAAAATGTGTTTGTGGGTATTATGAAAATTATGTGTAAAATATAAAGTTAAAAAGTTCTAAAAAATAGGCTCATTAATTGATTTGAAAAATTACCTGAAAAAGTGTTTTTTTGAAAAGCTCTAAATTTGCACTTCTCAAAAAGTTGTATTTTAACTTCCAGAAAAACCATTTCTATGAAAAAAGTGTTTTTGGATTTTACAGCCAAACATTCAGTTTTCTCAAAAACAGCTTTTGCGGTAAAAAAAGTATTTATTCACCCTCTAAAACCTGAACCAAATAGATACTTAATAACATTGGACCCTTTTATTTAAAAATTACGCTTTGTCCTTCTATTAACGTCTGTGATGTGAGCCGGAGTAAGGATCACCATGGAGATGGCATGCACGATAGAGACAACTTTGTCATTCTAGTTGGACCTATATCCAGAGCAAGGACTGAGAGACTCAAAGAGGCTTTCTATGCATATATGGGCCAATTTGTGGAGAGGATGAAGTGCACCAAGCCTATTGGAGGATAGCTATCTGAATCACAGCTCAAATTGATTCATTTATCTCAAATCCATAGATTGGACTCACTTGGGACTTGAAGACCATTATGTTGGACTGCGTATCATCACTTAAGCCCAAGAGGAGAGACGCGCCTATGATCAAACTCAGAAGCGCGTTGGACCACGCCTAAGTGTGTTTTTATTATTCTATTTTGGACTTGTTTTAAGTTATAATTATATTTTGGGCTTCTATGTATTTTAAGCCCAAGTCTTTAAGCATTAAGCCTAGGTATAAATACTTATGTTTTAGGATTTTTGGAAGACAACTTTGATCATATTGTTTTTTGTGAGCCGTCGGCCATATTGAGAGGAGAAAAATCTCTTGTTCTTTTCAACTTAGGAATTAAACTTCACTTATCAATTGAATCAGATTGTGGTGTGATTTTGATCCTACCAACTTTCTTGGTTTGTTCTTTACCCATTATCTAAGTTGCTTGAGACAAGTTTTTCGTGAGGTCTAGTAGGTAAAATTTGAAACCCTGCATATCAGATTTGGTTTTCGTTAATTCGAATCTATCCTTTTCTTCCTTCTTTGAATCTATTTTTTTTACATCTTTTAATTCCGTGGAGCGCGTTAGTCTATATATATTTTTGTCTTTTATTATCATTACGTATCGTCTTCTCCACTCTCCTCTGTAACAATTCCTCTCTCCTTAACATGTTTGTCCACCAAGTTGATTTTTCGGTAGCATTTCTGAAGATTAAAGAGATTCCCAAGTCGCATATACATTTTCTCCATCTGACCATTGTATTAACAGTTGAATTACTACATTGTTATTCTTCTTTGCGATGCGTCTGTCTAGTACTGCTACCAGAATTTGCTTCACAATGGTGATAAATTCTGGCAAGACTGATAAGACTCTGTTCGGATCCAGTTTTGCTCTCTTCAGTTCTAACACATGAAACACGCGGTGTATCAAGGAAGTTGTTGGTAGCTCGAGTTTATATGCCACCTTTTCCATTTTTTGCATCACCTTATATAGCCCATAATATAGGGGAGATAGCTTCTAATTGTTCCTCCTCTGTAGAGTGTGCTACCTATACAGTTGAAGCTTGAGTAACACCATTTCCCCAACTTTAAATTCACACTCCAAACGCCTAGCATCTGCATACTGTTTCATTTTGTTTTGAGCTCTCTATAAGTGGAACCTCGTTATGTTGATCACTGTTTCTCTGTCCTTAAGAACTTGATCCCCATTTGTCACCTTCGAGTCCCCGCTCTATACGGTGTGTACACTAGTGGAGGGTAGCTGTATAACACCTCAAAGAGTGTGGAACTGATAGACGGAATATATTTGGTATTATCCCTATAATATCCCATGTTCGGGGCTAGACTCCAGAATTGTGAACTAAGCGTACTGTGAAAAATGTAGAGTATATTGCATGCTCATGCATCATTGTATATTAACACATATGTGAATATTTATTGTTGGCATATTTAAAATAATTATTCATGCATTCATTGACATTTTTTGGTATAATTAATTGAATAATGCAATTTAAAATGTAAACTGTGACATATGATAGTTAAAAAAAACAATTTGGAGACTGTTAGTATTATTTCAAAATTTTTGGTGAATTTTAGGAATTTATGAAATTTAGAATATTTTGGACTAGGAAATATAGCCAATAAAATTGTGACATGTAGTAGTATTGAATAGTGACACGTGTAGTACATGCAATGTAGCCACGTAGTGTATGGATTTGGTGAAGCTTTTTCTTACTTGCTTGTTTCTTCACCGAAAATATAGTTTACAAACTTTTCATGTTTACTCACCATCAAGCAAGAAGTTGTTGATTTTGTATCATTGATTCACTCTCACTACTAGAATCCTTGTTGAATCAAGTAAGTTTTTTGTGAATAACATTTGATGATGTTTTAATGTTTTGTATATGGGTTCATGTATGAGTGATATGGGGAGACATAAATTCGGTAGTGAGAATGAAAAAGTGCAGAAATATCGAGAAAAATGCAGAAAATGGGATTTGCGTGAATGATAAGATAGAAAAACGTAGAAAATGGGATTTGTGTGGATGATACACTATTTTTATGGTTATGTTTAATCTTGAAGTTTAAGTTGTTTTTGAGTAAAATGAACTGAATGGAAAGTAGTAAAGATGATATATTAGTTTGGAAGTGTAAGAATTGGAAAAAAAATCTGGAAAAACATGAATGTAGGATTTCAGAGAAGAGAAGAAAAGACGGAGTACACGATCGTAACTCTGTTTAGGGGCTTTGTAGTTCACGATCGTGACTCTGCTAATTATGTTGGAAACTCACGATTGTGATCAGTCACGATCGTGCACCCGAGGTTCCTTCCAACACTAAATAATCTTGCTTCTTTTGATTATAACTTCTTCTTTCGAAATCTAAATGACCTAATTCTTAAACCAATAGATTCCTGACACATTGCTCTACCTCTCCAAAAAAATTAGTAGTTTTCTGAATTGAATTGAAAAGGATTGATTGAATGAAAGTGAGGGAATATGTTGGAATAGTATGAACTGGAATATTTTACTAAACATACTTCATTATTTTGATTATATCTTGGTCTGTAGAGTTTCAAATGAGTTGATTCTTAATTCAAACGAAACTAGCTACGATTGTCCTGAAAAAATCAAATTATAATTCTGGTTTTAAGAATTCCAAAATATGTTCTGAAGTTGAAGTAAGAGTTTTGTTATAGTTTAAGAACAAACTGATATATTTGGAGTTTAACTTCTTATATACAGGCTCAAATTGAATGATCTTAGTGTCGTTAGAAACGTAACACACAGAGGAATAATTGTTTAGAAGGAAGTGTTATTTAAATCCTTCATTTTTTAGATCTTAATGATCATACACAGTTGACCTGAATGGAATGCTTTTCGAAACAGTTGAAATAGAGAATGAGTGATTGAGTTTTGGTACAATCGGAGCACAATTAATATGTACATTGATAGAAATATACCTGAGAATTTGTCATTGAATATGAATGATACATGAAGCATTGATAAATGTGTTTATTCTGTTACATAAGCGCTCTAGTAATATTAAATTATTTTTATTGCATATAGACGAGCGACTAGACCAACTGCTTCCAAATATTGCCAAAACGTCAAGGCAATAGGTTTAAAGGAGCAACTGTGAGTAATCTAAGATGGTCTCACTTTATTTGTTCTATATATGACTGAATTGTATTAATATATATTACTAAACTGCATTGACTGATTATGTACTAAATTCCGGACAATATATATCTGAAGCGATTGATGCATATGAATAAGATTGGAAGTGCTAATTAAATGTGAGTACGACTGCCTACCTGTTTTTTTTCTAATTCTCAACTAAAAAGTTTAATGCCGGACCTAGTCCGATGATTACTGATAGTAAGATTGTTATTATGACTGTTATAATGACTGTTATACTGTCATAATACATGCAAACGAAAATGATTGAATTTGATGACTGAATTGTGACATGCATTCCATTCCAATGCATGTAATATAAAGGTAGTTATGAATGGTAATTCCAACTGACTAATTGAGAATGTTACTGAAAGAGCTTAATGCTCTGTGGTTGACCTATGGTCCCCACTGATTACTGGGCCCGGTGTCTGCAACAAATATGGGAGACTGATAAGGTAGCCAGTCATAACACTGTAAAAATGAATGTGAGTCTCATACATATTGCATCCATATATGACTAGAATTCATTGAACGATTTGTAAAGCTGTAATAAAATAACAGATTGATATGAATTGTATGACTGTATGAAATGTGTAACTGAATGAACTGTATGACTATACGATCTAAGTGATTCTATGATGACTTTGTTTTTCTATATGAGTGAACCATCGAGGATGGTTACTCTACTGAGTTGACAAAACTCATCAAAAATTGCACCATTGACTTTTATAGGTCTGAGAGCGAGATGACCTAGCTTCTAAGACTTCATAGAAGCAGATTTTATGCAGTTTAATATCAGAGATGGCTCAAAGGCCTATTAGCTGGGATTGAAGAGACTGTAGCTGTTATCTTTTATTATTCCTCAAATATGTAGCATACTGTATAGGTCAAGTTATTTATGCTATTTTGATGATGATGAACTCAATGCTATAATGTAACTATGATTTTTGATATAAAATGAGAAAATTTTGGGTTTTAATAAATGTGACTCATAATTTTAGTTATGATGCCATGTGATAAAGTGAAAGTGAGATAGTTAACATGTCATTTCTATCGGGCATATGCACGTGTTACCAAAAGGGGGCACCTACATGTGTCAAATGAGAGTGAGATGTTACAATGCCACCATTCTGCTAGCGATAACCACTTACTCCATTGTTGAGGAGTTTCACTGCAGAAACACCTCAAATAAGTCTCTAAAATTTTGTTTACTGCTTCAGTGAGACTGTCGGTCTAAGAATGGTAGGGGATGGAATATTTGAGTTACACTCCTTGTAACCTTAGTAGCTCCTGCCAAAATTTACTTATGAAAATCGGGTCTCTATCACTGATAATTGATTTTGGCATCCTATGCAATTTAAACAGGTTATTAAGAAAAAATTCCGTGATTTCACAAGTAGCATAAGGGTGTTTCATCGAAAAGAAATGTGAGTACTTAGTGAACCGATCAATAACCACAAGAATCACCGATTTCCCTTTAGATATAGGTAGCCCTTCAATGAAATCTATATTGACCTCGCTCCAGCTTCCCTATGAAATTTTAATCGGTTGCAACAGTCCTGAGTACGCTGAATTGTCGTATTTGTTTCGTTGGCAATTCATTCAATTCTGGACATATCTCCTCACATCTCTTGCCAATCCTTTCCAGAAGAACATATTTTGTATCTTCTTTGTTTTCGCCACCACCCTAGCATGACCACCAATCGCCTCATCATGGCTAATTTGATTCTCTGTTGCCTTAGCGCTTTATTATCACCAACTACCAAATGACCCTTCCACCTCAACAGTTCATTTTTCCACTCGTACACACTAGACTTCAGTGTGTCATTTCTCAATTTTTTGATTATTTCTTGCATCATCCAATCCTCTTCCCATCTCTTTTTAATCTCATCCAATAATTCACCATGTAAATATGTTACTGACAGCATCATTATTTCCACACTTGTGATTCTTGAAAGTGCATCTGCAACATTATTCTCCTTTCCACTCCAATACTACACTTCAAAATCATAGCCAAGCAATTTTGGAAGCCACGATTACTGGAATGGAGTTGTCAGCCTCTGCTCCAACAAATATTTGAGACTCCTATGGTTTGTTTTCACAACAAATGGCTTACAGCTCATGAAGTGATGCCAATACTTTATTTCCTTGGTTATCGCCAAAAACTCCTTCTAGTAGGTTAACAATCCACAGTGTCTTCTTGCTAACGACTTACTAAGGAACGTTATGGGGTGGCCTTCCTGCTTTAGTAGTGCTCCTATCCCTTGTCCATTAGCATCTGCTTCAATTAAAAATGTTTTTGAGAAGTCGGGTAATGTCAACACCGATGCTGAAGTGATAACTCTTTTTAATTTCTCAAAGGCCTTATGTTCTTCATCATGCCATTCCTAGCTCACCTTACATTCCTTCTTCAATAATTCCGTTAATGGTTTAGCTATCATCCCAGATCCTTTAATGAATCTCCGATAATACCCTGTAATTCCTAGGAATCCTCTAAGCTCCTTAATCCCTTTGGGTTCTAGCCACTCTTCAATCATTTTAACCTTTCGGTAATCAGTGGCCACCCCCATCTCTGAAATTGTATAACCTAAATTCTCAATTTGTCTCACTCCAAAGACACACTTATTACCTTTTAAGAATAATTGATTCCTACTCAGTGTCTCCATTGTTGTTGAGATACATTGAACATGCAGCTACAACGATGGACTATATATCAAAATATCATCAAAGAAGACCATAATAAAATGGCGCAAATATGGTTTGAACAACTTATTCATCAACTGATGTGAGCAAGAGCAAGGATCACCATGGAGATGGCATGCGTGATGGGAGCAATCTTGTCATTCCAATTAGACCTATGTCCAAAGATAGGACTAAGAGACTCAAGGAGGCTCTCTATGCGCATATGGGCCAATTTGTGGAGAGAATGGAGTGCACCAAGCTTATTGGAGGAGAGCTATCTGAATCACAGCCCAGATTGATTCATTTATCTCAAATCCTTGAATTGGACTCACTTGGGACTTAAAGACCATTGTATTGGGCTGCATATCATCACTAAAGCCTAAGAGGAGAGGCGTGTCTATGATCAGGCTTGGAAGTGCGTTAGGTCAAGCTTAGACGTGTTGTTGTTATTCTATTTTGGACTTGTTTTAAGTTATAATTATATTTTGGGCTTCCACGTATTTTAAGCCCAAGTCTTTTAGCATTAAGCCTAGGTATAAATACTTATATTTTAGGGCTTTTGGAAAAAAACTTTGATAATATCATTTTCTGTGAGCCTTCGGCCATATTGAGAGGAGAAAACCCTCTTTTCCTTTTCAAATTAGGAATTAAACTTCACTTATCAATTGAACCAGATTGTGGCGTGATTTTGATCCTACCCAACTTTCTTGGTTTGTTCTTTACCTGTTATCTAGTTTGCTTGAGACAAGTTCTTCGTGAGGTCTAATAGGTAAATTTGAAACCCTGCATATCAGATTTAATTTTAGTTAATTCAAATCTATCATCTTCGTCCTTTTTCGAACCCAAACTTTTACATCTTTAAATTCCTTAGAGTGCACTATTTGGTATTAGAGCATTGGTGTGGAGGAGAATTATTATTCAACTCTATCAAAATTCAAGAAACTGTTGCCCATCACCATCTAATTATCGTCGGTTCATCAATTCACGTGTGAATTAACTTTCAGCCTAGGGATCCAATCTTTCTTTTTGTTCTATTTTTTTAGTTAGGGCTTTCGATTATTCTTCTTCATTCTTTTGTGAAACTTTCGGTCTATATCAAAAACAATTCGAAAAAATTAAAAAAAAGTTCCAAAAAAGAGGTTCCGAAAAAAAGTCTAAAAAACGAAAAAATTTGAAATTTTTTTCTTGTTCTGCTTTGTCATACTCGTACCCGCTAGTTGGTTCAAAGTGTACACACCCATTGATTCTTTTGATCGGTTGAGAATTGATTCTGAGTGGTGAATCAAATTTTAGAGGGGATTAAGTGGTAAAAGACAAGAGTGTGTGAGTTTATTTGAGGGTGTCTTTACTATGACTTAAACATGGAGGGAGTGACATCATTGAGTGAAACACGTGAGGGAGTGTGTGAGATTGTTTATTACTAACCTTGTTTTTCAGGTATATCATTTTATTTACAATGTCACAGGGAGGTAGTAATGATGACAACCAAAGGGGAGATGCAAATATCGCTTTCACTTTGAAAGCGATGCAGCAACAATTTGAGAGGTTCAATCTAGCCTTAAATGAGGTTAGGGGACAAATGGAAGAGCTCAGATAAGAGAGGAACGAGGAACCTCAGGATAGGCGTGCAGGTATACGTCAACAGTAACCACCACCTCGTAGACCATAACCTCGGTATGAGCCAGAGGAGGATGACTTTGAGGAGGAGGAGAAGTTTAAGGTACGCAGACCTATGAGAGCTCAGAGAGTTGAGCCATTTAACAGGAGAGATGGAGGCCTTAAATCCATCAAGATGCAAATCCTAGCCTTCAATGGAAGAATGATGCAAAGGCTTGCCTGGAGTGGGAAAGGAAGGTTGACTTGGTTTTTGAGTGCCATAATTTTTCTGAAGATAAAAAAGTAAAGCTAGCCGCTATTGAATTTACAGATTATGCACTAATATAGTAGGATCAGTTGGTGACATCTAGGAGGAGAAATGGAGAGGTGCCAATTACTACTTGGGATGATATGAAGGCATACTGAGGAAGCGGTTTGTGCCTTCTTACTATTACAGGGAGATGCACTAGAAACTTCAGAGACTCACTTAGGGGTCTAAATTAGTGGAGGACTACCACAAGGAGATGGAGGTGGCCATGATCCAAGCCAACATAGAGGAGGACCCAGAGGCTATAATGGCCAGATTTTTTAGTGGACTCAATAGGGAGATAAACAATGCTGTGGAGTTGCAGTATTACTTAGAGAGTGAGGATATAGTGAACATGGCTAGGAAGGTGGAGAGACGGCTCAAAGCTAGAATGACTACAAGGAGTGGAGCAAGCTCTAGCTACTCATGGAACTCCAAATGGCCTAGAAAGGAGGAGAAGTCCAAGGACAAAGGAGTGGACTTCAAGGAACCACCTAAGAAGCCGATTGGGGGATTTGAACAGAAAGCTACTTCCAACAACCAAGCTACCTCTAGTAAACATTTATCTATAAAATGTTTTAAATGCTTGGGTACTGGTCATATTGCATGTCCAAATAAGAAAGTCATGATTATGAGGGATAATAGGATGATTGATTCGGAGGATAGTGGTAATGAATTTGAGTTTGTTGTTGACAATGATTTTGGGGATGATAGTTACTTTGAGAGAGTTGTTACAGGGGAAGCACTAGTAGTTAGGAGGGTACTGAGTACTAGGGCTACAGATGAGGTCATAGATCAAAGAGAAAATCTTTTCCATTCACGGTGTTTAGTTGGTAGGAAAGTATGCAACTTGATCATTGATGGGGCTAGTTGCACTAATGCAGTTAGTTGGACTATAGTACAGAAATTGGGTTTGACATGTAGGAAATATCTGGAGCCATACAATTTATAGTGGTTCAATGATAATGCTGGTGTGAAGGTGACTAGGTAGATTTTACTGCCATTTTTAGTTAGGAGATATGAGGATGAGGTGTTATGTGATGTGGTACCAATAGAGGCTGGTCATATGTTACTTAGGAGACCTTGGCAGTTTGACAGGAGGGTAGCACATGATGGGTATACCAATAGGTACTCCTTTAAGTTTAAGGATAGGAACTTCATTCTACTACCTTTATCACCTCATGAATTGTACCTAGACCAGATAAAATCAAGTAAAAGTGAGGAGGGTTCGGGTAGTGAGAACAAAAAAAAGAAGAGAGAAAAGAGGCTCAAAAGAAAATTGAGTTTGGCCCAATAGTAAGTGATTGCATAAGTGAGGAAAAGAAAGTGGGATGTACAAAAGAGAAGAACTCAGAAAGAGAAAAGAAGAGAGAAAAAAAGAGAAAAAAAAGCAAGCTTGTTTGCTAAGGGAAAAGAATTTAGGAGAGTAACTGGAGAGAAAAGAGCACTAGTAGTGATGAGATACAAAGAGTGTTTAGTTTTTGACACTTGCCCTTTTGATGCTTTGCCTAGTGTTTTTGCTTCTCTTTTACATAATTATTCAGATGTCTTTCCTGAGGAGATGCCCAAGGGACTACCACCCTTGAGAGGTATCAAGCACCAGATTGATTTTGTGCCTGGAGTTCAAATTCCAAACCGGCCAACCTATAAGAGTAATCCTGTAGAGAAAAAAGAGCTTCAAAAGCAGGTTAGTGAACTGTTAGAAAAGGGACATGTGAGGGAGAGCTTGAGCCCGTGTTTGGTGCTAGTGTTGTTGGTGCCTAAGAAAGATGGAACTTGGCAGATATGTATGAATTGCAGAGCTATTAACAAAATCACTGTAAAGTATCACCGCCCCATCCTTAGGTTATATGATATGCTTGATGAATTGCATGGTGCATGTATTTTTACAAAAATTGACTTGAAAAGTGGATACCACCAAATTAGAATGAAACCAGGAGATGAATAAAAAACTGCTTTTAAAACTAAATATGAGTTGTATGAGTGGTTAGTCATGCCATTTGGTTTAACTAATGCACCCAACACTTTTATGAGGTTGATGAATCATGTCTTGCATGCTTGGAAAATTTGTAGTTGTTAAATTTAATGACATTTTGATATATAGCACTAATCTTGATGAGCATGTTATGCATGTGAAGTGTGTCTTACATGTGTTAAGACAGGAGAAATTGTATGCGAACCTTAAGAAGTGTACTTTTGGCATTGATAAGCTTTTATTCTTGGGGTTTGTAGTCAGTTTTAGGGGAGTTAAGGTGGATGAGGAGAAGGTAAAAACTATCCAGGAATGGCCGACGCCTAAGAGTGTGAGTGAGGTGAGGAGTTTTCATAGGCTTGCTAGTTTTTATAGGAGGTTTGTGATAGATTTATCTACCATTGCTGCTCCTTTGACTGAAATAGTCAAGAAGGAGAAAGGGTTTTCATGGGATAAGGAACAAGAGCATGCATTTGCATTGTTGAAAAAAAATTATGTTCTACTCCTATTTTTTGTTTGCCTAATTTTGATAAGGCTTTTAAAGTTGAATGTGATGCTTTTGGGATTGGTATAGGTGCTGTGTTTTTGTAGGAAAACAAACCAATAGCATATTTCAATGAGAAGCTTAGTGGTGCACAACTCAACTATCCAACCTATGATAAGGAGCTTTATGCTGAGAGCATTGGAGGTGTGGAAACATTACCTTCAACCCAAAGAGTTTGTTATTCGGATAGATCATCAGTCCCTAAAGCATTTAAAGGGACAAGGCAAGATGAGCAAGAGACATACCACTTGGGTGGAGTTTCTGGAGACATTTCCGTATGTGCTACATTACAAGCAAGGGAAGGAAAATATGGTAGCTGATGCTTGATCTAGGAGGTATTCCTTAATTTCTACTCTTCGTTCCAAATTATTAGGATTTGAGCAGCTTAATGACATGTATACTTCTGATGATGATTTTGTTAATGTGTATTCTACTTGTGAGCATGTTGCATTCCAAAAATTTTATAGGCATGATAGATATTTGTATTGTGATAGTCAGTTGTGTGTGCCTAATTGTTCTTTGCGTACTTTGTTTATGCATGAGGCCCATAGTGGTGGTTTGATGGGTCATTTTGGGGTTACTAAAACTTTGGATATTTTGCATGAACATTTCTATTGGCCTAGTATACGTAAGGATGTTGAGCGTGTATATGCCAAATGCATTGTATATAGACAAGAAAAATCTAATGTTAAACCCCATGGATTGTATACCCTTTTACCTATGCCTACTAAACCTTGGGTTGATATTTCTATGGATTTTATTTTAGGACTGCCTAGAACAAAGAAGGGGTATGATATCATCTTTATTGTTGTTGATCGATTTAGAAAGATGGTGCATTTCATTGCATGCCATAAGACTGATGATGCTGTGCTTGTTACTGATTTATTCTTTAGGGATATTATTAGATTACATGGTATTCCTAGGTTTATTGTTTCGGATAGAGATGCTAAATTTTTGAGCCATTTTGGCTTGTTCTATGGGAAAAGTTGGGTACTAAAACTACTACTTGTCATCCACAAACAGATGGATAGACTAAGGTTGTTAATAGAACCTTAGGTACCTTATTGAGTGCTGTAGTTGGTAAAAATTTGAAAACTTAGGGTGATTGTTTACCATTTATTGAGTTTGCATATAATAGATTTGTGCATTCCACCACAGGTTATTCACCTTTTGAGCTTGTATATGGTTTTAATCCTTTGACTGTGTTGGATTGGGTATCTTTACCGTTGCATGAGTTGTCCAGTATAGAAGGTAAGAGGAAAGCCGAGACGGTTAGGGACTTGCATGCAAAGGTGAGACAACACATTGAGCATAGAAACATGGTGTATGCGAAGTAAGCCAAAATGGGGCGAAAGTTGGTGACTTTTCAACCTAGAGATTGGGTTTGGGTGCATCTGAGGAAGGAGAGGTTTCTACTTAACGGAAATCTAAGCTGGATCCTAGGGTTGATGGTCCATTCCAGGTGTTGGCGAAGATAAATGACAACGCCTACAAGATTGACCTACCAGGTGAGTATTCTGTTTCTGCAACTTTTAATATTACTGATC
>JAOQMP010000003.1:15538018-15554085 GCA_027563575.1 Erythroxylum pedicellare | reverse complement strand
TGTTAAAAGGTGTTAGAATGAAGAAACATCAAAAGTGAGAGAGAAACATAGAATCCATTGATATAGAGAAAGAACATAAATCATACACACTGATTTTTAATGTCGTTAGTATTCAGCTTTAATACAAATCTATTATACTCTACTCTTATGTCTAACTTAATAACACTGGATCCTTTTATTTAAACGCTATACTTTGTCTTTCTTCCAACGTCTGTGACTATTTATGTCTTTTATTATTGTAACATATCGTCTTCTCCACTCTTCTTTATAACAAACTATTTCTTGACTGATTTTTAGTAAAACATACAATTACAATTCTTCTTCTTACTCTCTTTTTTTTTTTTTAGGTTTCGGTAAACATGGAATATCGGGAACTTAATCCTAATTTTATTAAGTGAAATGCTGGATGCTTAATCTTCTCTAATAGATTATATAATAAATTGTACAATCTATCTTTTCATTTTATAGAACTTATCAAGTTTTGTCCGGATATGATGATTGGTGTTGGTGGGAGGCACGCCCACAATGGTCCAAAGTCCAAACAATTGAGCGTAAACACATACACACCCACCTTTAGAAGAATAGTAATAGGAGAAATCCAGGAGCTGACGCTCACCACAAAAAGAAAAGGACCTAGTCTAAGTCAAGATGCTGATTGGAGGAAAGAGTACAACTGATTGGATTTGGAATGGAAGCAAAAGAGACATTGGACTAGTTTGTGGACCCCACTCTGTTTCTCAATCCCTGACACCGACACCTGCCGTACAAATGATAGATCTCCTCTTCTGCCTCTCTCACGCTCTCTACTGCGCGTGTATCCCTTTTTCTTCCCATGAATATGAATTAAGAAACATGTTTTGTTTATTTGTTTGCTTGCTTGTTATGGAGTTTTAGGGTTTAAGATGGAATGTAACAGTGTCAAAACAAAACATCTGGGCAGAGTGGAGGACGTAGAATGACATTGTTGCAAACTAAATGGGACAAGCAAACAAAGAAGCATTCAACGTCAGTCTTTCTACCCAAAGAAGCATTGCTCATCTTGTTAACTCTTCGTAATTCCTAAGCTAACCAGGCAAATGATACACAATGTACAACTCCGATCATGGACATGGCCAGTGGCATAAAAAATTTCTATTGCACAGGACATGAATGCATCTTTTGCCATCAATAAGAATGACTGGACCAAATCGTGCATTCTTAGTAACTACATTCATTACGAGATGCAAAAGCCTCTCATGTTTTTGGTGACCTGTCTCTTCAAGTCAACTCAAGCAACTTGCACCCAAAAAAAAATAAGTATCCAGGATCACAACAATTCACTCCTATGGTAGAAGTTGGACATTGCATACATGGCTCAAGGAATTTTGTTTAGAATATATCCCAGAAGAAATCAAGCCAGCATTATATAGCGATAATACGAAGTTTGTAATGATCCAAAGACTAATAATAGCAGGGACCCGGATTGTGGGCCAAGAAACATCCAGGGTGCTCCCGGCAGCTCACGACCACCTCAATGCCTAAAGCCATGGAAACAAACGCCTGCTTCCATCTATAGAAATCTCAGTTGAATGATCGATCAGTCAAACCCTCTCCTCGTTATTAAGTTAAAGTGACCACAGGGGGATTACCTGCAGGGCATCTTTGTCGACGGGGGCGTCTGGTTGTCTTCCCCCACCCTGTTAGGCGTCTGTCCTCCAGTCCCACTTCAATGTTATTAAGTTGCTGTATAAGAGGGGTGCAAGGCTGGATTGCTGTAACAGCAGGAGTGGGGCAAGTCATTAAGCGCCTCCTCCCCCTTGCACCTCCACTTCTAGTAGAGTTCCTTCTCATTAACCCTGAGTGCCATTGATGGCCTGTTGCTTTCATCAGCCATCCAAATATCTGAATATCTTCTGTTACCTCGTGCCTTGACAGAGAAGCAAGGCTCGGAAGAATGTCCCTTTGGAAGTCTCTTCGCTGCCTTCCTCTTCTTGCCTGGCCCTTTCGATTTCGAGTTGGTGGTGTGGTTGTACCTGTTTCTTTGAGATTCAAGTTTTCTGGAACCAGTGGTTTGGGCGTATAGTCTTCTTCCGTAGTTTCTATAAGATTCAAAGTCATGGACTCAAAATAGTCAATAGCCTCTGGAGATGATCTCTCATTGTCTCCACCATCTTTGGCCCTCAAGGTGGCATGAATCTTGCCCTTCAGATCATCTCCACAAGAGAGTGCAATCTCCGCAAACCGTTCAAGAGTGTCTGGATCTGTCATAGAAGCTTCTGATGGAGTAACAGTTGTGTCATTGAAACCATTGCAGTAACTAGACAAAGAGATGGCAACTATTGCCTCAACAGCCACTCTTACAAGTTCATCCAATGGGCTTGCAGCTTTGTACTGATTTAACTGTGATGATGTTCCCTGCACATTTTCTAGACATTCTTCTCCAAAATTGGCATCTTCCTCGGTATCAAGAACTGCAGGAGCCTCTAGGTCTATGACTGAAACAATCTTTGCATTAGACCCTGGAACACAAGGTATCAAAGAAGCTTCCTCCTCACTCATACAAGAATTCAGATCAATCTCATGTCTCAAATTGCCAAGTTTAGCATCAGATTCCCTTTCAGGAAGCAAGCCTTCTGCTGCAGCTTGTTGACCTAGTTGAGGAACAGCTGGATCACAAGGCAAGTTAATATCAAGAACTGTGAGTTTCCTCTTATTTTCTATTTCTCCCTCTAAAGGCTGGGGATGAGACACAGAAGAAGAGGTCAAAGAAAACGACTCGTTCTTGGAAGCCGTAGACTTCTCAAAAATTGGAAAACCAAGAAGTTTCTGGCAACCCAGGGAGTCGCTCATTTTAGCAACATTTGAGCATGACGTTGATTTCAAGTTCTGCGGAATAATATGATTGGGACCCTTTCTAGTTTCATTTGCAGCTAACAACTTAACAACATCAGATTGCAAGGAACTGGTTCGTCTTCTCTCTATATCCAGCCTTGCATCAGTAACCTCATTCCGACAAGCAGGCTTAGCTCTTAACCAAGGCAAAGTCTCAGGATTGTCATCAGGAATTCTTTCTATGTCTATGAGCTCATGATTATACTGGAGATTAGGTCTGTTGGAAGAACTATTTGAAGGAATCACATTCAAGTTCACATCTTTTACAGACTTCAAGTTTTTGCAATTTGAACTGCTATAAAACTTCGCTGAGCTATGGTTGATGAATTGTTCAGAGGCTAAGTTGTTTGCAGCACAGAAGTGCAAATAGTCATCATAGTTGCAAGGAGGGCAACTAGGTAGTTCTTTGGACCATGATGAAGACCCATGGTACAATCCATTTTGCTTAGGCATTTCATTTTGGAAGCTCGGGATGCATGCAGCATTGCTGCTATGATTCCAACGCTCTGCAAAAATCCCTTGAGCATGAGACGATGATGGAGAACTACTCAAGGTTGCAGAAGTGTTCAAATGACCGTGTGTCTGAACCTGGTTTATACTCCCACTAGGCCTATCCCAGGGAAAAACAGAATGAGACCAGGACTTTCCCAAATTGAGTGAGGCAGTACGGCATGAACTGTGTAAATGGGAAGTAATGAATGATTCTGGGAGGTTAGTATTTGACTTCTCACGATTTCTTTCAGAGAGTTCTGAACCATTAACTAGTCTTTCTCTCCACTTATCTACCTTGCTCTCATCAGCTTGAAATAACTTTGACCGCTCCTGAGTTTTATTGAACAGAAATTGCACTGGGTGGGAAGATGCACCCAATTTTTCATGTTCAAGACTTTGAGGAGCAGACTTCAGGCTGCTTTTGCCATTGTCTACAAAAGAGAGAAAATAAAAAAGGTAGAAACAAATGGCCATTAGAACAGATGGAACAATTGTAACAGGCTATGTCAAAATATCAATAAGCTAATATAAAAAAAGAGCATAATTGCCAAACTGAAAGTTTAAACAGTCACAGATTGCTTTGCTTGTCAACTAAGGCATCTTTAATTTGAACACTAGCATCAATTTCCTTCAATTTCATAACTTGAAAGTTATTCACTTAATCCCCTATCCTGTTGTTACAAGTTACATACACTACAGATTAAAAGTTTGCAAGTTCCAAGGCCTTGTGCAACAACCAAAAAGATGGAAATGATAACTTCAAGACAAAGCCTCACCTGCACCAAAAATGTGTGTAAACCAGCATTTCTCATTTCGGTCATTTTCCGAAATTGAACTATTGAAGGTTCCATTTTCACAACCATGACATGCATTGAGCGGCATATCCTTGGAAATACCAACAGATTGTGACTCTAGCTTAGCAGCCTCCTCATGCCTTTGAAGCACCCCACGAGAAGTGGTAGAAACTAGAAGGTTAACATATGGAGAAGCATGAGTCCCCTCAACCTCAACAGGTTCATTTAAGTCAGCCACATTACTTTTATTCCTCAAAAATGATTTTGATTGAAAGGTATCCCCTTGGAAGCCATTCTTCACACCATCACCAGGAAACAAATCTTTTCCACTCTCAGATGCTATTTTATGATACTTACTGGACAGATAACTTGAAATGCCAGATAAATTATCATCCCTCAACTGTTCTCTTTCGTCTTTGTCAATGTACTCATCAGCTGGAAGTTGAAGGTCGAACATCTTTTTCCTCGCTTTTGTCGGTCTGATCTCCAAGATCTCCACATCCTTTGGAGAACCTCCATTTTGTGATGGCCAGGGACTAATTTGTATACTGCTACCTTTCATAGAACTCAACGGAGAATGAATGTCATCAATGTCTGAAGTAGATTTTCTAGCACCCACAGAATTTCCCAAAGGAAAGCTAGGTATATGCCATTTCCTACCATCTTCACATGTAATTTGAGAAACCAAGGGGCTTGATAATGGTCCTTCGAAATGAATACAGTTCCTATGTAGTTCTTTCCTTTTAGCTTCAGCCATCAAGTCCCTCTGTATTTTGTACAGGCGGTGTAGTTCATACAGCTAGATTAAATACAATGTGGCAAAACACAAAATTTTGTTTAGGGGCCTAGCAAAAAATTGAATGTCTTATTTCCAAAAATAAAATGAATGGCTTGAACTAGGGTTTGATTGGCCTATAAATATGAAGGCACATCAAATTAACAGATCAAAACTACCTGGTTCTTGAATGTTGCCTCATGCTCAAGCATTGTTCGTTTCAGCACATCCTTGTCATACCGCGGATATGTGTCTATAACAGCCCTTGGCAAGAAACCATTATAACATTGCCCATTTACAAAGCTTTTATCTCCATAGTAGAGGGGCCAGTTACAACTGTTAGAATCCTCAGTTAGATCCTTCATAGAGAAATGTCCTTGAAAGTAGCTATCACAATGCACTTTTGTTCCCATTCCTGCAATCAATCAAAGAATTTACATGAAACTTAACTGCAAACCAAGCTAAATCAACCAATTCATTTCAAGCATTTAAATTTTAATCCTAGCTGAAGTTTTATGTACGGGTTTCTCACTACAAATAAAGAACAAAGAACTGTTTGAATCAGCTCTCAGTCATTCATATCTAGTAGAGTGTGCTCTATAGAACAGAGAAGCAACCACAACCCTAATGAAAATAACACTGCAGGGCACTTGACAGTTGATTCACATCAAGTACAGTCATCCATCTTCCAGCTTACTTTTGCCCAAGTACATTTTTCATAGTGAAACGAAGTCTAATGCATCTGAATGAGGGATAGATCAATTAGAGAAGTTAAACCAATACTCAATGAAGACTCAGTTAATCATGAAAAATATTCAGCCATCTCAAGATCAGCCTTAGTGTTCCAGAATTCTTGAAACTAGATGCCCAACCTTTTTTTCCCAATTAAGTATTGAAATTGTGAGAGTGGCAAATCTAACGCTCTTAGTCTCCTACTGAAAGAGACATAATGTTATCTTCTTCACTTGATGGCATTTATAACTTTTGAAATAAAAAAGAATTCATCACAAAGCATTTTTTAAGGAATCGATTCACCATATTCTAAAGCATTTATTGGTGGAGAATCAGAACTATCAATCTTCAAGGATGAATCTTTATAGGATTGTATTCAATAGTAAGTCTCTTCAATCTAAGTTACAACGTATGCAACATTTAGGTAGAAATATAGGATTGTATTCAGTAGTAAGTCTCTTCAATCGAAGCTAAAATGAATGCAACATTTAGGCAGAAGTATAACATCTTCCTGCCATTGTCCTGTAGCTATAATCTCAGCTAACATAGTAAAAAGTAACTGTAAGATTAGAGGCATATTACCAAGTTATAGAAGCAAGACAACATCAATTATCACCATAATCTCTTAAAAGCTCCAATAAACGATAGATTGATACTGTACTTCCAAGAAACGCCAGACGGAGTGTTATGGATGATTGAAAGACAAAGGAAACGTAATGGAACCCACTGAACAGCCAGGAAAATTCATCGCATACTCTCCTCCAATCATCCTAATGAAAAATTAAGGCTGTACGAGTCTTAAAAATGAATAGAATAGATCTCATAGGCCTACCATCTAAACAAAGAAAATTGATCAGAAATCAGCAGAACTCACCATATACAATTCGTGATATCACAAGAACCATTACAAAAATAAAAGTTAATCTAATTGTGCTCAATGGAAATGAAAAATGCAGTGAAGCAAATATGTGCAATTACTAACCAGAAAGCAAACCAAAATGGAACTGTAACTTGATCGCAAAAAGCGACAAATTAATTTTTTAAAAAAAAGTTTCGAACTCAATGAACAAGCAGAGAATTAAAAAGATTAAAAAGAGCATAAGACCCATTAAAAAATCACCAAAAATGAAAAACTAAAAAAATAAGATTAACCACGAAGTAAAAAGTAAATATTACCTCAGACCCACATTCTCTTATCTCCGTTTCCTCAAGAAGCCCCCAGAGATTCAATCATTTAACAGCTACTTTCAGATCCAAGGACAAAATTCAAAAAGTTTCGGAGGATTGCCAGTACACAGACAAAATAAGCTAAAAAAACACCAGCACCACATTAAACAACAAGGTGGGTGTTATTCCAACTCTATTAAAAGCGCTCAGATCGTCTCCTAATTGAACAAGAGGGGATTTGGATCGGTTGGGGACACTCTACGTCTCTACCCGTCACACAACAACACCAGCAACGAAAAGGGTAAAATAAGGAGAGAATAGAGGTTTACAAGAGAGAGAGAGAGAGAGAGAGAGAGATTGTAATTTTATTAATGTTATGTTAGAGAGAGGAAGAGTGGAGAGATCCCAGATAAGAAATCTGAACACAAACAAACGACCTTCTATGAACAGTGACATGAAATTCGTCAACATCCGGTCTCTTTTTATTCTCAGACTTTTCTCTTCACTCTCTCTCTTTTATCTTTTTGTTGCCATACATAGATATATAGTACTACTACTCATTTGGTTCGTATTTCGTTTCTGGGTGGTTTTTGAGGATTTGATTAGAAGTGGGCATTTTCTAGATTCTCTCCACCTTCCTTGCTTCTTTCTTTGTTTTGATTTCACCAATTATGCTACTCTAATCTTTTAAGGAAGTTATATTTATATTATTATTATAATTCTTAAGAGGTGGTTGATTGAAAAAAAATGAAAAGTAAGAATATATTATAATTAGATATACAGTATTTTTTATATGTCCCTTTCGTCAAAACAAGGATCATCCTTTTGGGTTTTAGTTTATTATAGGTAGGTTAGAATCTTTTCAAATGATGTAGTGCTACAGACTCATAATGCTATTACCTGGTATGTATATAGTTGTAGTCAGTTGTGTTAATGTATTTCTATTTCCATTCGAGCTGGGTAAAGCAGCAAACAATGGGTGGGTCCCAGAAACTGTTTGGAGGATGAGGTTTTGGGTTAAATTATAAATGCCCTTCTGGGTGGGTTCGATTTGAGGAGACTGGATTTTCTGTTCTTTTTCTTTCTCATCTCATTCTTCTCTTGGCAGTTGGCAGCAACATCAAAGATGAGATCTCTTTTCAGCTCAAATTGGAATGTTTAATGGGTGATTAAAAACTAATCACCTTTTTATTAAGAAACAAAAGAGTAGATAGCCAGTTGGGCAATCATCTTCTTTTTTTTTTTTTTACGACTGAGCAAGAGAATCATGGAGAACCCACGCCCACCACAGAAAGGAAAAGGCAAAAGGCCAGAGCAGCACTTCTCCTCTTTATAAAAGTATTAACAAAACGTACATTCTTATTTCTGAATTCTGGACATTAACATCATTCTTAGCTTTTATGTTTTCTTTGATTTTTTATAACTAGGCAAATATTTTTTACACCAATTCCAATGCAGGTATAAAATACATGATTTGTGAAAAAGGAAAAGATGATGTGGACTTACTTCTGAATCTGATGTGGTTCTATCTTTAACCACTATTCCATGCAACTCGTCTCATTCACTCCAAATCACATAACCACGAAACTCCCACCCTATATAGTATAGTAGGGGCATTGTGAAATTTGAGAGGAACTCAACCAATGACCTCAAGTCCAAAAAGCTTTGCCCTGGCAAGAGGAGGCAAAAACAAGGTTCACATATTTGCAGATAGATTCCTTTGTCTCTGCTGCTTGTAGTCCTTTCTACTTAAGCAAATACGTATGTTGCTTTGTACGAGTTTGTTGTAGGGTGAACTGAAAATAAATATCTGGATGGATGAAGTCAATTACAAAGTTCACCGTATTCACATACAGAAGCCATAATGTTAGTAATTGTGTTTATATTTTAACAAAATCTTATGTAGAAAGTTTCAGTAAAATTTAAATTGGACACATAATTTAGAATGAGGCGTATATTTATTTAGCTTGAATACTAAATATCGTGTTGTTAACATGAAGTAATTAATAAAGTTGAAAAATTAGGTTTTATAACTGGACATTAAATTAAAATACTGAAAGATGTTTATACGGGTACTCGCCTACCCAAAAACATTAACGACGTAGATAATTTATTTAACAACTTCTCTAAATCTTTTAACGTAAATAGTTTTTAAACGCCATTTTTGTTTTTATTCATTATCTTTTGGCACACAGTTCGTGATCAGGGTCGTTGACCTATATTTTTATTGGTTAACACTATGAGTGATGAGTTAGAAGCTCACATCAAAGTTTACTCTTTTTTTATTAAAAAAAAAAACGATTCAAATGACTATTCAAGAAGGAAAGGTGCATGTTTCACTTATAAACCTTAAGCTTGTTGATCAAATTAAAGAAGCTTAATTACTAACGTGGGCAACTAAGTTGTTGAGTTTGGAGTCAAAAGAACCTATGCAACCGTAGGATGACCGCTGCTACCGCCTGGGCGCCACCACATTAGGGGTACAAGTAGGGGCTGTCAAAGAATCGGTTGTCATAAAGATTAGTGGACTGGTTGATATGTGACATGTCACAATCAACTAATAGATCAGAAAATAAATAATTTGCGAATCACACCTGTGGTAAGTTGCGAGTCAACCAAGTTTTAATCATTTTTAAGACTCAGAAGAGAGATTTGTTTTCTTTTGTGAAAGGTTAGACTTAAAAGGTCGTCCCCGAAAACCTCCACTCGTCACTATCGGGAAAAAATATGTAAAGGTTACGCTTACGCTTACGCTTACGGAGGGAGGAAAAATTACGGTTAACTCGAGGATCGGTCCCACTGTGAAGGGGTTTTTACGAGACATTTTTAAAGTTGATTGACTTTGAATGTAATGTGAGCCGTTTGATTTTGGGTTCATGATGCAATCATTTCACTTTGGACATGCTCTTTTTTACGTGCATTACATTTTTACCATGGATTCTATCACAAGAAATGTGAATAAAGCTGACAGCACTTCAATGCTATCTTACTCATAACATAACAATATGACTTCGATCGTCTAACTTTTACAACTTTTAAAGTTTATTTCCAACCCCCACTTCATTGCTTTCATATTATTAACTTATTAGATATTAAGAAAAGCATTAATAATAATAATAATAATAATAATAATAATAATAATACGCAATCCTATTAATTAGACTTAAGTTTGATCATAGGAGAATGCTAGTTATTACACAGCTTTCTTAACAAATCATGTCGTTTATATGCCATTCAATTATTATCTTTTCCTCTTACAATTAAACTTAGATTCAAAATATTGTTGAAAAAAATCATGAACCGAGTTTGATCCTTGTTATTTGGCCAAATAATCACAATGTATCAAATTGATTTATGGAATGGGCCTAATGAAAAATACTGTACGACTAACAAAATTCCAACAAAAATATATTTTGGAGGCAGATTAATCCTTTGTACTTGGACTCTGTAGGATCCGTTTTACATTTGTCCCTTGGCCTCCAATTAAAAAATAAATGCATAGCCCCAAAGGTAGATGTCCTGAAATTGGAACTTTCCAATAAAAGGATGTGAAACATCACGCCAAGTTTGTGTTGAGTGTCTACTCAGACTAGATTAAGACCACACCCAAATTTTCTGATTCACGAACTGGTCATTGTTATACGCAGACAGCAAAGTCAGGAAGACGGACCATGGCTTGCGTTATATATTAATTGCTTTGTACACAAAATCATTGTCAATAAGTGGACTTATCAGTTACTGTTATAACCTAAGTTGTCACTTTGTAAGGCTCTGTCACATACATGGCTGGCTCAAGTCATGCCATAGAAAGACACCCATTCGTTCCCTTTTCTTACTTATCAGACAGATAATGTTCTAGCCGTATTTGGTTTATCTGGTTCTCAGGACAGATACCTAGAATGAAACAATTGCTAAGATCCCTGTAAGGAAATTGTAGGACACACTAATTAGGAGGTCGTAGTCAAATTAAGTCATGATCCACGACTCGGGTCAATATATTGCCGTGATCGTTTACCAGCAGATGGTTGTTCTCAATATGGTAGTTAATCAGAATTTAGTTAGTTGATAAACTGCCATTTAATAGTGTTTTTATTATCCAAAATTTAACAAGTAACCTTTTTTCTGTATTTGGATCAAAAAAATTTACGACAGAGAAATAAAATTTTGCCTGTATCTTTAATCTTTAGCTCTCCTAAAAATATGTATTTATCCAAAGATTCATTATAGACGACGGAAGATTTTACTCAAATTAAATAAGATGTACATCATTATTCAACATGATTTTGGAAACAAGGTCATGATTATATGAAACGATCAGCTACAACAAAAGACTCCATTAGGATCATAGGAGACAAAATGTTGGTTAAAGCACATAAAATCTTATTATGGTATTGTAAATTTATGTTGGGCTTAAAAACAGCATATGTAACACAATATCTCTTCCGGGTTAAAGGTAAAACAATAAGCAAGGTGGTCCTACACCACTGACACCACTCAATTCTCAAGTAGTTTATTTCCCGACAAGACTTGGGCTTAGAGATTTATGGAATTCTAAAACGCAACAAGGCTTAAATCTGAAATGCCTGACTAGGTCAGTCTCCAGCAGTGATTCCTGAAAAGAGTTTATATTTCCAACAATTTTGCTTCTTTTCTGTTCTTGTCGATAAAAATCGTACGAAGATTTTGAGTTTTTATCAAAACCGGGAAATGAAAATTTATTAATTACAAAATGGAGAAAGGAATAGGTTCGAGTTATTTTCAAGTGTTACTGTTCCCTCTGCAACTCTGATTTATTTTAAGCTAGAATGCCAACTATAAGATAATCCGCCAAAAGACGGGCATACATATAGGGGATCAAAATACCATAACACACAAGAGTTATGGATAAAATCCAACCTTATGAAATACTCACAGATATTACAAGGAGAATGAGCTACGATTTTTGGAGTAACCTACTGGTTATTTTGGAGCTGGCACAATAAAAGTCTTTTTGAAGAGGACTTTAATTGGCAGAAAGATGGTAGGAGGATTATTATGGTATATGTGAAGTGGATAGTTCGGGTGAGGGTAGTGAAAATTTGTGTATTTTCAATTCAACGAATATCAGAGGGCAGTCTAATAGGGTGGGTCAAACCGCCAAAGGATTGGGTCAAGCTCAATACGGATAGAGCCGTTAAATAAACGTTGCACATCACTACTACGGGTGGAGTAATTCGAGATTGGCAAGGGCAATGCTGCAGAGGATTTACTCAACACATTGGAAGAAGTTCGGCCCTAACGGCCGAACTCTAGAGAGTCTACTCAGGCCTTACTTTGACTTGGTCTCTTAGGTATCGCCGAGTCATGTTAGAAATAGATTCTTTAGAAATTCTTAGCATCCTCTCCTCTTTAAATATAGAGATTGATGGTAATATTTTTTTATTGGCAGGTACCCGCAAATTATTCCAACGAGATTAGGAGGTGCAGATTCAGCACGTGCACTAAGAAGAGAACCAATGCGCGGATCATCTGGTAACCCTAGCAGCTCTGGCTAGCCCAAGCATACATGTTTTTTAGGAACCTCCTATGGCAGTATTGGAGATCATTCACAGAGACTCGCAAGGAGCAGTGTACCGTAAAGCACTGCGATAGTTAGATTTTCTTCAAATTTTGAGTTTTCCTTTGTAACAAAAAAAAAACACCATAACACCCACTACTTGAGGACAAAATAGGCATTTTCTATATCCCGTATATGCAAGTATCCTCTCTTTCCCTCGGTGTCTACGAATCTTAGATGCCTACCCCTCAAATTCTTCAAAAATAAACAAAACTGACCTCCAAATGACTATTAAGTATTTTTCAAATACTTGTACTTGTTGTATATAGTATCCTATGAATCAACAAAAATGTGTTATTGGCGAATCTTATGCAATATAAGTAATATATGCTTACACTCCTTTTAGCCACGTCAAATAACATTAAAATGGAATTATATATAGGGCTGAGTCTCTTAAAACTCTTTTGAAGTTATTAATTAGCAAGTATATGTATGTATACAATATATATACATCTATATCTTTAATTAAATTGTCAAAAGATAATTATTGTTTTCAACAAAAATGTTGTTAGTGTGAATATATGAAGAGAGAGAGAAATAATTCATCTTTGGGCTTCCCCGAGCTTTTTTGAGAAAGTCACCGCAAACTATGTCCTAACCCACTTTCCCTAAGGTAATGTCGAGGACTGTGTTAGAGTGTGGGTGACCTCACTTTTGTAATGTTGGGTCGTCTTGCTTTTTTCTAAATGCAGTTTGGTCGTCAATTGTGAGCTATTCGTGTCAATCCGATGATGGCCCCCACTAGTTTCTTTTTCTTCTACATTTTTTATTAGACATTTCAACGCAATCTCATCATAACTTGTCCATTTAATTTTTAATGAAAAAGAGCTTTCCCTTTCTTATAAAGACGATTGATAAAAAATCGAATAATAATTTATCCCCAACCAAAAGCTAAACTATATCTGAATACCAACGTAGAGGTTGACGAATGTCTTATAATACATTAGTTTCTACAAAATATGCTACTGTTATTATTTTAGTAGTCCTCATTTATAGTTATTTCTTGGCTCTAAAATCTTCCCAAAATTTTTGTAATTATCAATTATTTCTAACAAAGTACAAGTGGGATTTGACTTAAATTAATGGGAGCTAACAGGAGTTAGTTTTGATGATTAGGGATTGAAATAAATGGGCATTTTCATGATGAAATCTAGCTTCCTTTCGATTGAGACATATAATCATTTCCTCTAAAATAAATCGATTTTGGGGCTCCTAACCAAGTTTGCTCAATTTCTTAGCTCTGGACAAAGCAGGTGTACTTATGTCTGCTTTCAAAGAAATCTCCACTAAGAAAAAGTAATTTACACCTTTTCTGCCAAAAAAGAAAAAAGAAATGCACACCCCTGATAAGAAGAGACAAAGAAAAATAAGTCATAGGAAAGGATAGTAAGATAATTGATTTGTTGTAGAATATTATGATGCTTTTCATTACAGATTAAGGAATATTTACATGTATTCAATTGAAAATACTACCCTTTCTACTTTTACAAATATCTTAAACATCATTCAATGCATTCATTAAAAGATTAATGCATAAAGTACTAAGTAAATAAAAATATTTGAATGTAAATGACACAATATAATTTTTGTGGGTATGAATTCTTTGATTTAGGCATCAGTTCAAGTGTTTTAGACTAAACCTTTATGTATTAGTTATATTAACATCTTCTAGTCTTTATTTATGAAATTTTTTCTCAGCCAACTTACAAAACTAAATATCAAAGTGTTTTTTGGAATTTGATTTTCGACAAGTAAAGTAATAAAGTTAAATACAGAAAATGCAATATTTTTTTAAAATTAGAAAATATAAAATTTTTTTGAAAGACTGTAGTTAGAAAATGCAATATTTAGTAAAAGATAATTAAAATAACCTTAATTTTGAAAACAATGAATGTTCACATAATGACTTGAGGTTGCAAGTGATGAAAACAAGTGACATTATTTATGTAAAATGTTGGGAAATCTTTAGGGATTTGGTCTCTCTTCTGACCATATGGTCAAAGAGATTTGATCCATTTCTATTACTTTACATTATAGCTTTGGTTGTGAACTTGTCTGAAGGTTGAACCTTTCACTCCATAATGAAGTGTTTATAAATTCAATCATAAGTTACCTCGACCTTACATTAAATTTGTTATAAGTTTAAAACTTTTATCTTGACTTTGGTGACAAGATAGAAAAGACAATATATATATAAGTGTGGTGCAACCAATTACCCAGATTCGATGAGAAAATTTTCTTAGGTGCAAAGTTTTGGTGGGAGATGGAAACTTGAAATGTTCATACAAATCTATATCATCGAGGCATATACATAGGCATGGTAATGGGTTAGACCTATCATTGATCCCCATATAATGTGTAGTTTAAGCTAGACTCAAAGCTTGAGTGGGCTTATGGTGCGTGGATTTCCCAAAATAATGTCATTTAAGGCTTAAGTCTCTATAAACTTAGCCTAAAATGACATCATTTTAGGAAGTTTATCCAAAACAATGTCATTTTAGATAGTTAATCAAGCCATTCATGTCAATCCATTATATCCAAGTTTGATTTAAACATTTATCAAATCAAGCTTGATTCGTTGATTCTGAATTGGGTCAGGCCTGAATCTAGTTTCCATCTCTATACATATGTGGTGCAACCACTTTTTATAAACCTTAAATGTCCGCATACGCACACTTAATTCACTTATTGTTTTAAGACAAATCTATAACCCTCGTCCAACCTTCGCAAAGCGGGAAACCTTATGCACACAGTACATTGACTGTCTATGACTCCAAGTAAACCAAATTTAGCGATTATTGTTTAGTTCTAGCCTTATTACTTGGTACGTGATAAGGATAGCCTAATTTAAGATAATGTCTATATATACTGGTTATCATCAAGTAGCAGGAGCTCCAGCATTAGGTATAAAAATGAGTTAAGCAAGTCAAGATTAGTAAGGCATAAACTTATGGTCATAAATGATGAGTTTGATAATAACGATGAATGGTTATTTACTTTTGAGTTTGTCTCTCAGCTTATAGAAGACTTTGAGGTTAAAAAATAATTTATGTTTAAAGTGAACTTAAAGGATATGAGATTAGATTACAACATTCCATTGTACACTAAAATATGTAAATCACAAACCCATGAGAGGGCATGATTCTATATGTATAGAGAGGTGAGTATATATCATGATAAATTTAGATGTAACTTGAGGTTTTTACTTAATGATCTCTATGTCAATTTATTAGAGAAGATAAGTTTGAACTTAAATTTACTATAACCTTATTTGTGGTGATTGATATTTGGCTTCGTAATAGTCTGTCACTTAGGAAACATAAATATCAACTTATTCAAATTCCTACATCAATTAAGGCTAGTGGGGAAGTTTCTACGGTGGTATAGTCCGAATTCCATACCTAGCATAAGCAGCAAGGTGGGTAAACCTCCTAAAGGAACATATGACTATATGAAAAACTTCTTATTTCCTTTTATGAAGGAAAATAATGAATAGGGGTTTAGATTTGTATAGGGAGACCCTAACTTTGATTTTAATAATATGGATACATTTAGTTGCATGTTATCCATCTAAGCAAAGACCTTAGTCAAATAAAGTAACCTTAGTCAAATAAAGTAAGTCCATTTCTTTTCAAAGAGA
>JAOQMP010000003.1:15513830-15528949 GCA_027563575.1 Erythroxylum pedicellare | reverse complement strand
AATCTCTTTCATAAGTTACTCATCATCATAAAAGTTCTAATAATAACTTTCAACCAACAGTCACACAAATGATAAAAAAAAAGAATGGAACTTTCATCAAACACTTTATAGGCATCAGAAACTAATCCCTAACTAATAACAAAATAGTTGCGTTTTTCCATTCTTCACCAACATTAACATATTCAAATCCACAATGAATCATTAATAATTGAAATATAGGCATATAACCCAAACCACATCAAAAGAAGTCAACATACAGAAAAGCATCATAGTACAACAATGAAAGCATAAAAAACACAAGTGTAAAACATTGACTACTAACCTCAACGGACGATTAATCGAAGACTTAGGAAGAATACGATGGTGATGGAAGCAGACGAACGGAGGCGGCAGATGGACAGAGGAGAGGAAGAAGATGCAGGCGAGTGCGGATAGGGTGGGAGGGTGACCTCGGATGGTTTAAAACGTTACCAAAACGAAGTCATTTTGGTTAAAAACCAAACGATGTCATTTTGGTTATGTTTTAAACGTTTAAAACATAACCAAAATGACTTCATTTTGTTTAAATCCAAACGACGTTGTTTACGTTAAGTTATAAACGTTTATGACTTAACATAAATGACTTCGTTTGGATTTAAACCAAACAACGTTGTTTTGCTTCTGTTTCAAACGTTTGTAACTTAACGTAAACGATGTCATTTGGATATAAACCAAACGATGTCATTTTGCTTATGTTTCATACCTTTGTAACCTAACGTATACAACATCGTTTGGATTTAAACCAAATGACATTGTTTTGGTTTAAATCCAAACATTTATGACATAACCTAAACAACATCATTTTTGTTAAGCTACAAATGTTATACCACCAACTACAAAACAATGTTGTTTTCGTTCAGTTGGAAGGAAACGAATTACAACGACAATTTACTGAAAAAATTTATCGATAGATTTCATATAGCCGCTAAAGTTTATTTCCCAACCAACTTTGTCGACGCATATCGGTTTTCTGTCGGTAATAACCGATAAAAAGTAGTCTTTTGCTAAACTTTCATCACTATTATGTTCTTTTCTTGTAGTGTATCATAGTCGCACAAGTGTCCGACTTCTAACAGCATTCATATAATGAGTTGGAAAATTATACAATTATTGTAGAAAAGGTTATGTAAGGTGTTATATTACACGCGCACAATCACACAATCAAAGTAGTGAAAGTAAAGAAAGAACGACAAAAAGATTAACAAGATTCGGCCAATGAAGCCTACGTCCTCGGGCAAGAGCAGAGAGAGTATTTTCACTATGAAGAAAAATGATACAAGTTGATCCCTTTTACAATCAGGTCTTTTATTTCCCTTACAGAAAACATATCCATACCACGGGGGCCAAGCCCCCCACACCCCCTCGAAATCAGTGTTAGGCTTCGAGCTTAGGCCTCACGACCCAAGCCCTTCGCTTCCAACATAAATTTTCATTTTTACCCAATTTGGGTCGCACCACGAGCTTATCGGATCAAGTCCCCATTCGAATCCACCACAATTTCAAAGATAAAATAATAACATAAGGAATGTTAGCTCTCTTAGAGCCTAAATTGAATTATAATAGGTTATGACCATTTTAATAATTGGATTGAAATAAATCTCATGGGAAAAAACTATTGTTGACGTTTTCACCAAATCATTGCTAAATATTTTTTTGCTACAAGCTACATCAGGAACTAAAACTATTAGGCCAAGATATTAGAAATTGTCATCGAAATTTCTTTGGCATGTTTGCTTTTGGTGGCAAAAATTTATTAGCTACAAAATCGGTTTCGTAGCTAAAAATTGATTCCAACTTTTTCTGTGATGTAGCTAATTATTTTTAGCAACAAAAGCTTAGCATAGCCAAAACGAACTGGCGACAATTTGGTAGATGTAGAAAAAATTATTTTGATTTAAAACATAGCTAAAACTTGTTAGTGACAATTTGTAAAACATAACAAAAACTTTTTAGCTACGTTTTGAAATTTTTGATCATACACATTTTTCCTAAAGATTTTATCATGTTAATTATAATTATTGGTGACATTTTTAATCTATCTTATTGTATGTAATATTTAGATTTTTTGTTATATACTTTATTATAAAAATATAATAAAATTAATTAGAAATTATAAATAATTAAATATCATCAAATGTTATTTACAAACGTTTACAAAAATACTAATATACAAAATAAAAATTACAAATATTAGTTTAACGACTAGGAGTCATTTTCATTGTCACTACTACTTACATAATTTGGGCAAAATATTTATTTGACAATCTTTACAAGCTTGTCCAACTTTTTTTTAGTACCTTGTAAGTTTTGTTCATTATGTTGTAACTTTTCTTCATCATGTTCTAATTGAGCCTTAAGCCACTGATTTTTCTCTTGAGGATGGTCAATATGTGCTGATGTTGATGAGGATGAAGCAGTTGACTTAGGCCCAAATCCAAGACCTTTGATGTAGCTGGATCTTATATCGATTACCTTATTGCAAATATCATCTACATTAGACTCATTTTCCCAGACATTAATCTTTGTAAGAACTCCTGCATCTTATTCTAAAATTTAAAAAATAAAATCAAAATAAAATTCAAATATTATTAGTTAGTATTATATAAATAAATAAACTTAAAATTTTAACAAAATTTTGTATTTACATAATTATTATGCGCTTCTACAGACATGCATCCTTCACCTTTCTTATAGTGTGTTAGTTTCACACGTAAACAAATGATTTGGAGCCTTGGTTACGAGGAGTTTTCATTTTTTTCCTTTATTAACCTGGGTCTTCTCACACTTTTCTTAAATAAAGAAAAGAAAATAGTCATTAAGTTATGTAAGAAGATTAATGGAAGCAAACATGAAGATAAAGAAAATAAATCTTAACGATGGCAGAGACCCAATAATCACACATATTACTCCAATTTTCTTTAGACATCCATTTGGGAACATGTTTCGGAGCCTCCTCATTTGAAGGAAAAGATTTTCAATATTTATCTAGTCGGTAACAACGATCCTTGGCCTTTTGTTTTAAAAGTGAAGTGACACAATTTGAGACATCAAGATTATTGATATCGATGATATTCATCTTCATCTATAAACAATAATTAGAATTGCAATCAATCTTTAAATAAATCAAACAATATTGTATATAATTAAATAAATAGAAATTTTATCGAAAATTTGTCCAAAGCATTCTGTAGCAAGTTGCCTTCCTTTAACTGCTTGGCATGCGTAAGGAAAGACAATTCAATTATAACAATTACACCCAACTTACTTGAAAATTTGTCAATTGAATCTTGTCTACAGGACATCCATGTGAGGTATCAATATGAACAGACAATTTTGCTGTTCATTTCAACATTCATGCATTGCAACTCATAACCTTTAGTTATACCTCTACCTCTTTTTTTAGTAGCAGTATTAAAACCTAAAAATAAATAAAAAAATTATAAGCAAATATGCATAAAACATGTAAATATGTATTTGAGCATAAGTCTAATTATAGGTGTTAAAGATTAACACACATGTAGATCCTTTAGTACTAGTTAAGGTAAATGGAGGTTATTGCTGAGTGGGTTTATTGATGGATGAGTTCGGTTATTGTTGTCAGGCAGAATCTAGTTGGAGTGGTTATTATGTGGGAGGATTTGATTGATATGGTTGTTGTTGACTAAGGATAACTTTAATAATTGCTACCTTCTTTCCTTTGTTTCTACCAAGTGTCATTATATTGGATAACTATAACTCAAATATCAAGATTAAGCATAAACATAAGTCAAACATAACCAAAACATCAACACTCATAGGAGTTGCATCACATATTTCTAGCCTATATACCATCCTGGGGTTTATTGTGTAAAGGATCATCTATCATTATATGTGAATTTCTAATGTTGCTACTTCTCGATTAATCGCTACAAGTTTATAACCTAAGTTTGAATTGAAACAAACATTATAGTACTTGACATTGTTACACCACATGAATCAAGAATGTGATATTGTTACACCACATGAATTAAGAAAGCAAGTTTTCACTGTGACTCCTAACTCATGATATTTCACCAATAAACCTCATGGAAGCGACATCATGGGTTTCGAGCTTATATACCATCATAGGGGTTTATTATACAAAAGATCATCCATAATTATCAAATTTATAAAAAATTACATTAAATACTTATTCATATCTCAATTAGATGCAACCATTATAAGAATATTGCAAATTATAACATAAAACCCTTAGGCCTCTTTTAAATTCACACAAAACACTTCACATAAATATGGGTACTATTAAACCATAGCATATGATACACAATAGTTAAACGACTTATTTAGATGGACGGAGAACCGTAAATTACAAAGAAGAATGACGAAGTTGGATGCTTATCGACGTTCTTCAACACAAAACAGGGCCTGAGAAAGTATACCAATGCCAGGAGAAATTTTGTGTCTTAAAGAAAGCATTTTAATGATAATCTTACACAAATATTGCAACTTATGATATATCCAAAGTCTTACATAGTTGAGGAGCTTTATTCACTTGATACGAGGCATATAAATGTCTTATTAAATGAATTAACTTAGGAGTTGTTTGTTTTCATTTTTTTGGATTTGTTGTTGTTGTTTTTGTAAAATAAGAAACTGACGCTATACTTTTGTTTGGTTAAACTTGTTCTTATATTTTGTTTTTAAAAATTAAAAATGGCAACCATTTTACAAAAATGTAAAAATCATGTTTCGTGTATTTTTAAAACCATTTTTCATGAAAACAAATCCCTCCCTCTACGCTGACTTCATCTTCTGCATCTTCATTGGTGTTGTGATCTCTCTGCAATTTCTTCAGGTTTATTTTAATATTTGTTGGTTGCTATGATTTCTGCAGGTTTGTTTTATCTGTTTCTTGTTTTATCAGGTTGAATTCATCGATTTCTCTTGTTTCTCTTGTCCATGTCATCAGAGCCATCATACTTCTTGCAAACATCAATACTACATGTTTGCTCCTCATTTTCTCTTTGTGTTACTTGATTTAAGCTCCATTTTTCAAGTTTCTTACAAATACTTGACAATGCCTTTGCTGTCAACATTTTCCTAACTTCAACAGCATTTAAATCTCTATCTAAACAGAGCATATTGTTGATGAGTGTAGGGTCAGTCACATTAGTTTGGTAGTAAAAAAACAAAATAGAGAAACTAGGGCGTGATGGTGCCACTTTGATTTGCATTTTGATGAACAACTATATGACTAGTTTTAGTTTTAAGAAAGTTGAGACGTGAAAAGGAAGAGAGATATGAAGAAAATAACAGTATTATATATGTAGCCATACTTACTAAAATGTCTTTGACAGAAAAGTTAAAAAATTGACTAATTACAAGAACTGGCAGACCATGTATAGAATTATGTCAAAAGTTGGAAGAGAACAGAGTTCTCTTTTTTGAGCATAAGCTTTAGCATTTTTTTGTGATGATAAAGAAGATGATGCACTCTCATTCTGTGATCTTCCTTGGAACAACAATTTTTTTTACTGGAATGGGTTCTCTGATGATTACCAGAGCTCTTCGTTTGATCTTGATGTGTGTGAGTTCATCAGTTAAGACTTCACCTCCTCTATTAAACCTAACGATAACTTCATCTTTTGTGGCAAGCTGATACTTTATGAAGAAGCAACGCATAACCAAGAACAAAAAAATGGAAACAATAGTTGTACTAACATTATTAAAATTGAAACTTGACATTTATAAAATATTAGAAATGTTTATGGCCACATATGCAGGGTCATTTTCTTCTTGGAAATATGTGGTCATAATCATATTCCTGACTGAAAGAGTCATTTTAATGTGGTGACAGCTAATAGGGCATAGAGTGGAGCCTACTTCACTGGCAACACGCCCCCTTTTATATCCAAACTTACATCAAGTTGATAGAGAAACATATATGCGTAAACTCTGATAGACATTCACTAGTTTCAAGATGTTCAAAAGGATTAGATAAAATAATGGAGAAAGGTGATTGGACATTGGTCCCTTACTACCACAGTCCCTGATGTATAATGTGTCTCTTAAGTATAGTAAGTAATTTAAATTTGGTCTATTCTAATTTAAAATAAATTATTTAAGTTTATTTAATTAATTTTTAAGTGGATTTAATTTTAAGGATCAGTTTAAATTTTAATTTAAAGAAAAAAACAACTTAGGAGCTAGGGATCATTTTGTTTAAAAAGTAAGTTTAGACACCAACTGCACGAATATGTTGTCTTCTTAAACGCTTCACATAATCAATATGTTGTTTTAAAGGTTGTGGAGTTTAACATCGTCTTGTATTGTGTTAACAATGTATTGTATTGTACGGTGTATTCCCCACAAAAGTATCCAAACATAGGCCATACATTGCCTCAATTGGAGTCCTCCATAGATAGCTCCAAAGATAGGGCTCCTCCTGCTCACTAGAATTGTTGTTAGACCTTTATTTTTATTTTGTCATTTCCATGCACTTGTATGTAGTTTAACATTTAATATGGTTGTCTTATGTTTATTTTGAACCATGTTTATTATTTAACATTTTTTAGAAATTGTTGTGGTTGTCTCATGTTTGTTTTGATCCATGTTTAGCATTTGATACTTTGTAGAAATTGTTATGATTCATATCATTTATATGTGATTGCATTTAGTGATAGAAGGTTTAAACAATATGAATGATTCCAATAATTATGTGGAAACAAATGAAAAAGATGGGGTATAGAATGATACAATAGATATGTATTTAATCTCTTTGATGGTTGAAGAAGTGAAGAAGGGAAATCGAACGACTGCTACCTTTTCTAAATCTGGTTGGAAAAATATTAAAACAAGGCTTCAAACAAAATTCAATAAGGAGTATATTGATATTCAATTAAAGAATAAGTATAATGGATTAAGGGCTAGATTGAAGAATTTCAAAAACTTAGTCAAAGAAACAGGAATCGGTTATAACTTCTTTAATAGTGAAGTTAATGCCACAAACGAATGTTGGGAAAATCTATTTAAGGTAAAATATGTCTTTGTTTTATTAATATATCATATTATATAATATTTATTCTCATGTTCTTTTTCCATCATTATAGGTGCATAAAATGACTCACAAATTCAAGAAAAAAGGATGTAAGAAATTTTCAGACTTGTGTCATGTTTTTGGAGATACTATTGTAACTAATGTGCATGCACATCCATCAACTAAATCTCCATTAAATAGTATGGAAGAGGAACATGGAAATGATGTTGATGAAGATTACTCGTATAACGAAAAAGATGATTAAGATATAAGTTCTCCATCTAAGAGAAAGAAATCTCTTAAGAATAAGAAGGCAAAGAAGACACATTCTAACATTGTTAAAGAGATCTTACTTATACTTGGTGAACAATCAAAAAGGAAGAATAATTAACTTGAGAAAAAACTAAGTGAAACATCATCCACTGAAGAGAATAGACCTCAAGAGTCTAACATAAAGATGGAGTGTCTGAATTCCTTAGATGAATTGGGTGTTGACAGTGTTCAATATGGAAATGCTATAAAGGCTTTATATGATTCTCCATTTTATAGGGATATTTTTATGAAGATGACGGATACAAGGAAGTTGGATTGGATTATGTCTCTTTAGTTATGTTTTCATGTTATTGCATATCGAATTCTTATTAATTTGACACTTTTATATCTTACTATTCCATAGTTTGAACATTTTAAGTTTGTGTTTTGCATCAATGTTTGACTTAATGATAAGTATACGTTTTTATGAATATTTTGTTTACATTTGATTAGACATTTTGATTTAATGTTTTAGTAATTATTTAATGTTGACATTGTAGATAAATGGATTTTTTTATCAAATTTCGAATGAGATTCTGATGATGAATGAAGAAGGTAATCATTATTTCTCTTGTTGGGGGAGGGAACAAATATTTTCATTTACAAAAGCAACTATGTGTAACTTCTACTCTACCAGGTGATGATTGGATATTAGAACTTTTGAATGGGAATCCTACAAGGATTTATGAAAAATTAAGAATGAGAAAGGTAATCTTCTTGAGCTTATCTGATGAGTTGAAAAGTTTAGGAGACTGAAAAACAACAAGTCATTTAACTATGAAGGAATAAGTAGTAATTTTCTTAATGACTATAGGTTATAGTGAAACAACTATAGTCAATGTAGAATGCTTTCAACATTCAACTTAGACAATTTCAGAGTACTTTCGTAAAGTCTTATATGCAATTAATTGTCTCACAAAAAGAGTCATTATTCCACTATGTTTTACTAATACACCTCCTGAGATTTAACATAATTCAAAATTCTTTCCTTATCTTCAAGTACATTCATATATTTAATTACTATTTTAATTATGTCCTTATGATTAATAATTATTTTAATGTATATCTTGATTTTTAGGATTGTGGTGAATGTTGTAATCTGCAACTAATACACTCATATTTTCATATATCTTTAGGACTTAATTCAGAGTCATTTACGTTCATTGTGCGTTCATATATAACTTTAGCATTATTTGGGATTCGTTGATGTAAAATGCATAAATGAAACAAATAGACTCGAATTGCACTATTTTTTAATTTCTTGCAGACTTGACCTCTAGTCATTTTGGAATTTTTATCTCGAGATTGGTTTAGCCAAAAATTCTAAAATTTCATAATTGAATTCTTGACTTATTGATGGATTTTTAAAAACCAATTGCAGATATTTTCTCTGGGAATTTTTGGGACCAATTGCAGATTTTTCTGAGCTAGAACTCAGAAAAAAAAATTCCCAAAGGCTGTGTCAGAATTCTAATCACCAGAATAACCTTTCGATGATGTTTCATTCATAACTTTTGACTCAGATTGTGGAATTCAGTGATTCAAGCCTCATATTGAAGCTAACTCAAAGATAAACCTACTGAAAAATTTGAGCTCTTGAATCATAATCATTTGGTTATTATGCATTGTCAAAATTGACCCTGGTATATTGTCAGACATGCAGTTCAAAGTCAGCACGACTTGAGTCGATTTTCAGAGCACATAGATGACATGACATGACTCCATTGGATACTTAAAGATGACTGGATGTCCACCTTATTAAGCTATGCCACTTGGGATGGCTGGTTAGGCCCATACTGAAGAGTTTTTGCCACATCTACCAATTCCTGTTTAGGTAGGAATTTGTTTTCCTTTGTTTATCTCTAAATTAGGTTAGGCACCTCATCATTGTAATTCATATAAAATTTGAATTTTGTCTCTAGGTTTAGTGTTGGCCTTCTCTGGGTAGTTCTCTCAATTTCTAACCAAAATCCTCCTTCTCTTCTTTTCTACTTTAGATGCAAATTCCTTGGAGAATTGGGTGGTAACCAAATTGTACAAGGTACGTATGGCTAAGCTTTTAATTAAATTGTAAAGGCTAATACCCTTCGAACCGATTTTAATTTATGAGTATTTAATCTTAATCGATTCTTATGTTTGTTTCAAACATGTGTTTGAATTCTAGTCCTTTAATGGCTAATTTGAACTCATAAATGTTAAAATCTGAAATTAAGGTTTATAATGGATTTTTGGACGCTATTTGATTAATTGATGGTAGTAGTTATTAGATTAATTGATTTATAGCTAGGTTATTGATAGTAGTTGTGAAACCTATCTTAAGAGAATTCGAACTTTGTCTTAAACTGATGATAATAGTTGTCGAAGTTTTCAAGGCAAGATCGTTAAACCAACTACTGTAATGCTCATAAGCAACTTAGGTGGATTAGTAGTTATGAACCCTATGACTGTTTACGAAGATTTGTTTACTTAGTAGTTAAGAAGCATAAAATCAATAAGTTGGTGATCCTTGATTCTACGTATACAATACACAAATAATTCCTAGAGTCTGATGAATGAATGAATTGGTTTCGTTGGCTAAATCCTTTGCAATTGAAGTTTCCGTAATTTTTTTTGTATCCTAATCTTTCAATTCTGATTTCTTCCGAATTTTGATTTAGCACTTGTTTAATTTCATGTTCTTTAAATTCTAAATTGTTGAGATCAAAACCCCCTCCCCATTTACTTATTTCCATACACTGATTTGAGTTTAACTGAGTCAATTTCGTTGAGTTTTGTTTGCGTAAAACCTGATTATGTCACGTCAGATTATCCTTTGAATTCTGTTCTCTGTTTTCTGTAAGTTGGTTATATTTTCTAGTTTAGTAGTAGCTTGCATTCGATACTGAATAATTTTGGTTAGATTGCATTTTAGATTTTAGATTTTTGTTTCGTTCCTATTTTTGTGTGTATTTTCGTTTACTGAAATTTTGTTAATAAGTTTGATGATGGTTAGCATTCCAATATCAGATCTTCGAGGGAACGATCCCTACTTCCATATACTACTTGTAATTCGTGTAGGGTTAATTTGCAAGGGTAATGATTCCTTGTCAAATTTTGGCGTCATTGTCAGGGATCTTTCTAACAATTTGCTATCGTATTTTCTAGCTTGTTTTCATTGTTTTTGTGTTTGTTTTGTAGGTTGCATGTCTAGCAGCTCTGAGAAAGAACTTTTGGATGAACTAATCAAGAAATTCTATGAAGAGCAATCATTCTTCATCAATCGCGCACTTCCACGATCATTCCTCCTTGATCCATGCACTTCACACAAGGTGAAGGAAGAAGTACTTTCGAGTTTTGTACACCTTTTCCCACAGCCGGATCATTCACAAATAAAATTCGTGAACATGGCAATCAATCCATGGAGAACGTTGAAGGAGCTTGTTGCTCCTAACCTTGACAATCAGCCTCTGTGTATCAATATAGAGCAAGCTAATTTTGAATTAAAATATGGTTTTATACATTTGTTGCCTTGTTTTAATGGTCTTCCCCACATGCTCACTTCAAAGAGTTTCACATGGTATGCAATGGAATGAAACCACAAGGGGTCGACGAGAACTTGGTTAAACTGAAAGCCTTTCCTTTCTCATTGAAAGGTTTGGCCAAAGGGTGGATGTTTTCGATTCCCCCTAGTTTGGTGGCGCAATGGAATGATTTGAAGCGAATGTTCTTGGAGAAGTACTTTCCCACTTCTTGAGTTATGAATATTCGGAACGAAATTTGTGGCATAAGACAGATGCATGTGAGACATTCTCCGAGTATTGGGAAAGGTTCGAGAACCTGTGCCTCACCACCAAATTCCCGTTTAGCTTCTTATTCAATACTTCTATAAGGGATTGGCACCTCAAAATAGAAGTATCATTAATGTCGCGACTAGAGGGGCTTTGGTAGATAAGACGTCCGATGCTGCCTGTTACTTGATTGCAAAAATGGAAGCCAATTCTAAACAATTTGGCACAAGAGGGGAATTCTACGTTAAACCCGTCAAAGAGGTAAGTGGTGTTTCATTAGAAAATAAAGTTGATGAACTAACCTCGCTAATGCATGTTATGATGAGTGGTGTTATGCAGCAAGTCAAGATATGCAGCGTTTGTTCTCTTAGTGGACACACTTCAGATTTGTGTCCTACAATGGAGGACAACTCGACGGAATATGCCCATGCAATCAGTGGTGGATTCAACGCAAATCCACAGTACAAATATAATCCATTCTCGTCAACGTACAATCTGGGGTGGCCCGACCATCCGAATTTATGTTATGGAAACCCATAACAGGCAATGAACAATGGAGGAAGAGTGCCAATACCCTCTGGTTTCCAGCAAAATCAAACCTATGCCTTAAGGCCAAATCCTCATAATTCAGTTCCTTCTTCTTCTATTTCTAATTTTGAAAATTTTTATTTGAAGGAATTTGTAAAAAATATGGCTACTAACATTGTTTCAATGCAACAAATTTTCTTGTCTTTTTCAGTAGAAAAAAGATGATAGGATCCAAAATCTAGAGAAACAAGTGGGCCAAATCGCATCCTCGATGAGTAGACTCGCGACACAAAATAGTGGCAAGCTACCCTCTTAAGACTTACATTCCAAGGAATCTATCCAAGCTGTTGAGCTTTGCAACAAAAGGGCTCTCGCTGAGCAGAAAAGAAGGGGATTACCTTGGAAGAGGAAGAGGAATTTGAGACACACCCTGACCATGTTAAATAGCCCGTGGCCGTGGTTCCCAACATTAAAACATATTTTGTTTTTCCACCCCTTCTTGAATAGAATATAACCGAAACTTTCAAAGGAAAAATGGATTCTATTTCTTCTCATCTTTCTGGATAGAATAATATAGAAAATTTCATGAACAAGTCATATTCTGTTCCTCTGATTTTTGCCCAAACCGAAGCTTTTGATAGGGTGCCAAAGGTAAATTCTAAACCTGTCAATTCTAATTTTTAGTTGATGCCTCCATTTCTTTTGAGTTCTAGGAGTTCGAAGGCTAAACAAGAGGAGAAAGAGAGAGACATCTTTGATTTGTTCAAGAAGGTGGAGATTAACATTCCACTTCTTGATGAAATTTGGAAAGTCCTGAAGTACACGAAGTTTTTGAAGGAACTTTGCAGGACCAAGCGCAGCCATCGATTGAAAGGTTATAAGATGGTGAACATAGGCAAGGCCATTTCTGTTATTATGAAATCGAATATCCTACGTAAGCAGAAAGACCCCGGTGAGTTTGCCATTCATAATAGGTAACACCTTGTTTTAGAGGGCTTGTGTGACTTAGGTGCATCCAGTAGTGTGATGCCTAAACATGTGTATGATGCCTTGAGTCTGGAACCTTTGCATGCGACGAGTGTGGTGGTTATACAATTAGCAGATCGTTCCTTCGTTTATCCGCTTAGTTTTGTAGAGGACGTCTTGGTTAAAATAGATGCTTTACTGATTCCTTGTGACTTTTGTGTACCTGACATGTATATGGACACTTCAAACAATAGTACACCTATTCTGTTTGACAGACTTTTTCTAAAGACTGCTAGAACTAAGATTGATTGTGAACATGATCTGCTTTCTATACGTGTAGGAGATGATGTGGTTGAATTCAATATTAATAATGCTCTCCTATATCCACTTGATCATGTTTATTCGATTAATTGTTTAGATGATATTGATGAGCTTGTATATGATCACTTAGAGTTAGAATTCAATAATGGTTTGGACTTGACACTGTGGCACAATTTTGGTAGTGAGAATGTTTTGATTTATAGTGTTGATTATGATGATGATATGCGTGCATTGTGCTTGCTTTCGAAAGTCATTGATTCTGTTTTTGCTTTACTTATACTTTCCCCTATTCCTTATGAGGTGGCTTTCATTGATCTTCCTATATCACATAAGAAACTTTTGTTATCTGTTAAGCATGCACCTGAGCTTGCGCTGAAGCCTTTGCCTGATAATCTTAAGTATGTGTTTCTTAGTGATAACAATACTTTACTGGTTATTATTACAAAGAATCTAACGATTGTTAATCTTAATGATTGAATGTTCTTCGCGAACATAAGACAGCCATAAGATGGACGTTGGCTGACATTAAAGGTATTAGTTCTTCGATGTGTATGCATTGCATACTATTGGAGGAAAATTCAAATCCAACAAGGGAGATGCAGCGTCGCCTCAGTCTAACCATGATGGAGGTGGTAAAAATTGAATTACTTAAGCTTTTGGATGCAGGTGTTATTTATTTGGTCATTGATAGTAGATGGGTGGCACTTATCCACATGATTCTAAAGAAGACGGGGATCACTGTGGTGAAGAACAAAGATGATGAGCTTGTACCTCAAAGGGTACAAAGTGGATGGCGAATGTGTGTGGATTCATTTGATCATTGTCTCAAAAATCTATCTTTAGTGTTAAAAAGATTTATGGAAACTAACCTTGTTCTAAATTATAAGAAGTGTCATTTTATGGTTGAAAAAGGAATTATTTTAGGGCATATGGTTTCTTCATATGGTTTAGAGGTCGATAAAGCAAAATTTGATATTATTTTGTCTTTGCCTTACCCTCATGCATAAGGGATGTTTGTTCTTTCCTTAGTCATGCAGGATTTTATCGACGCTTCATCAAGGATTTTTCGAAGATTGTCGCGTCCCTTTGTAAGCTTTTAGCGAAGGATGTCAAATTTGTTTTCGACGATGCATACAAATAGGCATTTGACACTCTGAAACAAAGCCTCACATATACATCCATCATCCAACCATTGAATTGGGAGCTGCCTTTTGAGATTACATGCGATGCAAGTGACTTTGCTGTGGAGGTAGTTCTTAGACAGCGAGAAGGGTGACTTTTGCACGTCATTGCCTACGCTTCTCACACTCTCGATAATGCACAACTCAACTACCATGCGACTGAAAAAGAGCTCATTGTTGTGTTGTTTCCTTTAGAAAAGTTTCAATTATATTTATTAGGTACTAAGGTTATTGTTTTTTTTCTGATCATGCAACCCTTAGGTACCTCATGCAGAAAAAAGAGACCAAACTAAGGCTTATCTGCTGGATTTTGCTTCCATAAGAGTTTGATCTCGAAATCAGGGATGAGAAAGGTGTCGAGAACCTTGTTCCTGACCACTTAAGTAGATTATGCAACCAAGATGCCAAGGTCGGATCTATTCTTACCGAATTCCCTCATGAGAAGTTGTTTAAATTGACTTCCTCCTCGTCGCGACTGTGGTACACTGATTGATTAATTTTCTAGTTACCCAAGAGCTACACGCAGGTATGACAAAAGCCCAACGTGATAAATTTCGCGTTGATTCTAGATTTTACTTTTGGGATAATCTATACTTGTGGAAAATTTGTTCGGATAAAGTGATTAGGCGTTGTGTGCATCAAGATGAGTTTCATTCTGTTTTAACATTCTGTCACACTTATTCTTATGGTGGCCACTTTGGTGCCAATCGCACAAAACAAAAGGTACTTGACAGTAGATTCTTTTGGCCTTTGTTGTTCAAAGATGCATTCGAACAAGACATGCGATCGATGCCAAAAAGTAGGAAATATTACTTGTAAGAATGAGATGCTGCAAACATTCTTGTTATTTGGTGAGGTCTTTGATGTTTGGAGCATTGGTTTTATAGGTCCTTTTTCCTTTATCGAACGGCAATTTATACATCCTTCTTGCATTCGATTTGTATCTAAGTGGGTCGAGGCATTAGCAACCAAATCTAATGATGCTATTGT
>JAOQMP010000003.1:15496048-15513730 GCA_027563575.1 Erythroxylum pedicellare | reverse complement strand
CATCTAGGTTAAACCACTTCAACTTAAATAGCCAACCAGAAGCATGATTTCCATTAGAAAGCCCTTTTTAGCTTTTATCTTTTTCTTTGCTTTACACATTATTAACTTAGCCTTGATCTCAATTTTATACTCTATACCCTATGGCCAAGGTTAGTAGAGCATCTATTTGGCAAAGTTGAATATGTGATTTGGTTGATATATGAGGATATGGTGTTAATCCGAATGTTTGGCTATGAACACAACTCATCATTATTGAAAAAAATTTTGTCGTGATATGAGAAAGAAAAAGAAAAGTGTTTCGAATTATATACTTGTCTATGGGAAGTCCGAATGGAATGAAAAGAAGTGGAGTTGTTTATGTTTAATTTGCAGAATTATATGCCTAGATGCATGCATGTACATGAGTTATATGATATTCTATATAGCTATACTTCCTTTGCTTCAGCCTTCTTTTATCTTTCTTTTACCTCACCTTTCGCCAACCCCCATTACAACTATGTTAAAGATCTTTTGATTTTTGTATGGTATATGCTCACTTAGATAGTGTTGTCAAGATTGAAAAGCAAGCATATGGTAGAATGTATTCATTGATTGAATTTTGAGAGTTACACTTGAGCCTAAACAGTTTGAGTGTTGGAGTGTATATCAATGAGAGGGCTTATTATTTTGATATGGCATAGACTTCCTCTAACTCTATTATGCTAGATTAGTTTAACTGTTACATGTAAATTGCATTCATTGATTTTATGTGTTGATCGTAGCAAACTAAGTTCTAGTTATCATGCTTGAGTTATGTGATATGGTTGGGGATTTGATTTGAATGCTAAATATTTAAGTTTTTTTCTTCACATTACATGTTTTGTTTTTCTGCACTTTGTTCTTTAGATTTTCTATAGTTCTACCTTCTATTCTTTTTCTTACTTAAGGACAAACAAGAGCTAAGTGTGGGAGAATTTGATACACTTATATTTTCATATATCTTTAGGACTTAATTCAGAGTCATTTACATTCATTTTATGTTCATCTATAGTTTGTTTATCATGTTTTAGCATTATACAGGTTTTGTTGACGTAAAATGCTTAAATGAAACAGATAGACTCAAATTGCACTGTTTTTGGATTTCTAGTAGACTTGACCTTTAGTCATTGTGGAATTTTCATCTCGCGATTAGTTTACTCAAAAATTTTGAAATTTCATACTTAAATTCTTGACTTATTGACGGATTTTTTGGAGCAAATTTCAGATTTTTCTGAGCTAAAACTCAAGAGAAAAAATTCTCAAAGTCTACATTAGCATTCTGATCGCCAGAATAACCTTTTGATGATGTTTCAATCATAACTTTGACTCAGATGGTGGAATTCAGTGATTCAAGTCTCAAATTGAAGCTATCTCAAAGACAAAACTACTGATAAAATTTGAGCTCCTGAATCGTCACTGTTTGGTTATGATGCAATGTCGAAATTGACCCTGGTATATTGTTAGAAATGTAGTTCAAAGTCAGTAGGACTTGAGTCGATTTTTAGAGCACATGGATGAAATGGCACGACTCCATTGAATACTTAAAGATGAGTGGATGTCCACCTTATTAAGCCATGCCACTTGGGATGGCTGGTAAGGCCTATGCTGAAGAGTTTTTGCCACATCTGCCAAATCCTGTTTAGGCAGGAATTTGGTTTCCTTATTTTTCTGTGAATTAGGTTAGCCACCTCATCATTTTAATTAATATAAAATTTGACTTTTGTCTCTAGGTTTAGGGTCAGCCTCCTCTGGGTAGTTCTCTCAATTCCTATCTGAAATCCTTCTTCTCTTCTTTTCTATTTTAGACGCAAATTCCTTCGAGAATTGGGTGGTAACCGAATTGGACAAGGTATGTGTGGCTAAGCTTTTAATTCAATTGTAAAGGGTATTACCCTTTGAATTGATTTTAATTTATGAGGATTTAATCTTAATCGATTCTTTTGTTTGTGAGTTGCAAACATGTATTTGAATTCTAGTCTTTTAATAGCTAATCTAAACTCGTAAATCTTTAAATCCAGAATTAAGGTTTGTAAGGGATTTTTGGACGCTATTTGATCAATTGATGGTATTAGTTTCTAAATTAATTAATTTATAGCTAGGTTGTTGATAGTAGTTATCAAACCTATTCTGAGAGAATTCAAACTTTGTCTTAAACTGATGATAGTAGTTCTCAAGGTTTTCAAGGCAAGATCATTAAACCAACTATAGTAATGCTCGTATGCAACTTAGGTGGATTAGTAGTTATAAACCCTATGATTGTTTACGAAGATTTGTTTATTCAATAGTTAAGAAGCATAAAATCAGTAAGTTGGTGATCCTTGATTCTGTGCACACAATACACAAATAATTCCTAGAGTCTGATGAATGAATTAATTGGTTTCATTGGTAAAATCCTTTGCAATTGAAGTTTCGTAATTCTGTTTTTATCTTAATCTTTCAATTCTAATTTCTTTTGAATTTTGATTTAGCACTTGTTTAATTTTTTGTTCTTTAGAATCTGAATTGCCGATATCAAACAACCCCCCCATTTACTTATTTTTGTGCACTGATTTGAGTTTAATTGAGTAAATTTCGTTGAGTTTTGTTTGCGTCAAATCTGATTATATCGCGTCATATTATCTTTTGAATTATGTTTTTCATTAGTTGTTTCTGTTTTCTAGTTTAGTAGTAGCTTGCATTTGATACTGAATCATTTAGGTTAGATTGCATTTTAGATTTTAGATTTTAGATTTTTGTATTGTTTCTATTTTTGTGTCTGTTTTCGTTTACTGAAACTTCGTTGACAAGTTTGACAATAGTTAGCATTCCAATATCAGATCTTCGAGGGAACGATCCCTACTTCTATATACTACTTATAATTCGTGTACGGTTAATTTGCAAAAGTAACGACACCTTATTAGCAACCGAATATAAAAATAAACCAACTTATTGTAACACAAATTAATGTAGTAATAGAAATTAGGGATCGTTCCTACGGAAAATTCAGATGTTAGTAGTTACGTAATAACAGGGAGTTTTAAATTGTGAATTAAACAAAATTTAATTGGAGTACAAAATTGAAAAATAACTAATAGTAAAACAATGAGAATTTCACAATCAATAAAAATAAATCTTAGTTTTCGGTCTCTTTCATTATTGAACTTATGTTGATCATCGACACTAAAAATAATCAATTTATTAGTTAAGCATTCGTTGTGGTAAATTTCTCTTATGTTTAGTTAACGGAAACATGTATTCAAATTAACATTTATTAATCAATAACCTGGATACGATCCCAGATTTAATTAATTAATAGCTTTACGAATCAAGAAAATCAACAAACTACATATGATGTATATTTAGCCTAGACAACTATTTTTCCTATAATCATATCCCTAATGTAGTAGACAAAAATCCTAGTTGCTACTTTTGATTAAAAGAAATGAATGTTAACATGTTTAATCTAGCAATTGATTGACTAAAATCACAAATTAATTGCGCACCTAGCTATAAAATCAAACAATCAAATAATAACCTAGAAAAATAGTTAATACTTGACTAATAAATCGATTCAAATAAAGAATAAAAGTCTCACAATATTCATAGTTCAAGAACTAGGATTCTATAAACTAAGAAATAAGAGTTTAGTTACCCAACATCACAATTTTTCCTAACTATTTAGGACTATCCACGTTTGGGGCGTTCTTGATTTTCTTCTTTGTTTCCTATCCAACCTTCCTCCTTGTTGCTTTATTTTCTCTTCTTTTACTGGGCATTGTTCTTCTCTCTGGATGTATTCTTCTCCTTTTTTCGTTTCTTTTTCCGCCACTTCTCTCTTTGTTCTACACTACTGTTGTGTTGATGTGACAAATAAACTTTGGTGGCCACCTTACTGTTTTCGAATAAAACCCTTTGCTGTGCGTTTTAAGCAAAACATATGGTTTGCATTTTTGTTGTGTCACTATACGTTTGCTATTAATCTCCCACAAGCTAGCGTTTTGGTGCTTCCCATGTTGTTGACGTTTTGCTCATGCTTCGCTATCTTATTGGCCATCTGCTCATGACACATGCACACGTTATTGCTTTCCACATGGTACGTGCTATTATTTTGTATTTAGTATTAATTTTTGGTCCATGAACAATGTCACTTCTCCTTTAAAAACCTACGCTCACTCCTTTCTACTCTGCAACCTTCAAATGCAAGGCTAAAGGCTAAAAAAAATCTCTATAAAATTATGTTGCTGAAGGTATCACTGCACGAGGCCATGTCTAGTTAAGTTCAATGCCTAGTTCAGTTTTTTTTGTCTCAAAATGTTTGCAGCTCTTTCTATTTGGTTTCAAAATATACCTTGACATAAAATAAGATTAATTTCCTTTAAATATAACTTCAAACCTAAAAAAAAAGAAAATTAACACACAAAAAGATAGAAAATAAAGATACTAATAAACTCCCCCATAGTTAATCTTTTGCTCACCCTCAAGCAAATTAAACGCGACCATCAAATTCTGTCAATTCATTTTCAAAGAAACAAAGTACACGCAATCATTCAAACTTTGGCCAATCAAATGTCAAGCTACTACACACATCATGACTAGTTTTCATCAGTGCACATAAACAAACTCAACTTATGATACTATCATTCAAAGATAAACATAAACTTACAATGGATTTTCCTTACGAGATTCATTCATTTCACTCAAGTGTTTATAGGTTGATGTTTTGCTCAAATGATTTCGTTTCAACAAGGAATCCCATACCTTGGTAACTTGACCAGCTTGGAAAAGAAGATAACCTTTGATGTTTAGCCTTAATTAGGAAGTATTTGGAGACTCTTTCAACTAAGGAGGTTTCATTTACCTTGTTTATAAAATGCCACCGTAGATTAACTTATTTGTTGCTTACAACAATGTTGTTGTCTTGTTTTTTTTTTGTTTAGTAGCTGTTGTTTTACGTTGTCATTTGATAATGCTTAATGTAGGAGAGGTGTTTTTCTCTCCAGATGATGTACTTTAATTCTTATTAATTCAACTTTTTAAATTTTCAAAAAAAAGAATTGCCACCTAGTAAATATTTAGTCACATAAGATGTAATTGATAAAGTCATTATCTACTTAATTTAAGTTAGTTGGTTTGTTGATTTCAAACTCAAGATTAACTAAATTTGACTAAGATCCCAACCCATTAGAGATATTATAGAAATATTTTTAGAATAATAGCAAGGGCTATTATTTCGAATAAAATAGTGCGAGTAACCAAATAAATGATTGAAATCATATCTTATTTGATTGAAATGACACAAAACCAATTGCCTAATTTTTTTACATTTTTTTATTTTGAGTACAAATTATCTTTTTTATTATAAAAATACTAAGTTTTAATTAATCAAATTTCTTAAGCATAGGTTAGGTTTAAAAAGAGTTCTCAAAGTTAGAAAAGAAATTCATATGTCCATTATGTAATATTGCTATTAAACCTTGTTAAGAACTTAGTGATAAAGTTTAAGAGATATATCAATATCATATGAGTGACAAATTAAATATTTTGAGTTCACTAATGTGTAATAAACTTTAATAGCAACACGTAAGATGGATGTCAATATCATAATAGCACAATATAAGTAGTTGCATTTAATAGAACTGAAAAGTATAATACTTTGATGGAATTATTTTACTCAATTTAGCCTTTAAAAGCTCAAGTAAGGACTACAATTAAGGCATTTGCTATAGTCTAATAACAGTTATCATTAGAAGAAGATAGTTGTATGAATGTTTATGTGACTACAAGATCTTATGGAGATCATATATATTTCTAAATCATATTTTTTTAGTATCTGATATTGAACTTGGATTCAACATTAATAAAATAATCAAGGCATGATAAAAAATAGATTATCGACTAAAAGTAGGTAATATAAATTTACACAAATAGTTTATATGTGTTGGATCAAAGAATATTTATGCTTAACATAAGTGACAAAGAATGAAAAGTTAGATAATTACGACTATCATTTTATGCCATGTTGGTTAAATTAACATAATCATAATGATAAGGTTGCAACTAAGGAAAATGTATAATTTAATTATGAATTGTATGAAACTTGTAAAACTTATTAGATTAAAAACTAACCTATAAACTTTTAGTGAAAGGACGATTATGTTATCAAATTGTTAAATCTCATAGACATGATGTATTGGATATAATAATAATAACTTAAAAAGGATAAATAATTGTATTTTATTATATTTACTAATGACTTTATATGATAAATCTCCATGTATTAAGATCAATATTAAAATTTTCTCTATTATTTGTAGGAAATGAAATTCTATAGTAGTTCTTCATGCAGTTTCTGAAGTTAAGGACTGAGCTAGGAGAAAATTTCAAATGCAACATAGGAAATGGGAATGTTGCTTCTCTCTACTTTGACGATTGGAGTAGGTTTGGTACATTGTGAAACACTCTTCAAATGTCTTTACTAAGTAGTAGATATCATACAAATTCAAAAGTTAAAATGTTGATTAATCATAATCAATGGCATGGAGCCGTTAGTGAGTTGAAGTTTTTCTTACCAAGTTATAAACCAAAAGAAAGGAGAAGGGATAAATATGTACGGTTAGGGCAATCATCTGGTAAATACACTAATGATTTAGCTAAAGATGTGCCTAAAGATATAATCCTAAACATGGAAAGATGGAAAGTCGTGTGGAGTAAGAACTTAATACCTAGAGTATCCTTCTTTATGTGGCTACTAGTTAAAAAGATAATTCATATCCAACATAAAATCAACTTTCTTAATATTAGAAAGTCTTATTTGTTATATAAGGAGGAACCTGAATCTGTTGAGCATTTATTCTTCAAATGCAAAGTCTTTGAGGAAGTTTAGAAAGTGATCATTGACTTATGCCAGCTTAATAGGCAAGGCCAGTGCTACAATAACTTTTTGAGATGGTTGTAAGGAAATGGAACAATAATTAAGGGAGACATAGCACTAACAAAAATTGTTTTTGGCTCATGTACATCTTATATATGGAAAGAGAGGAATAACAGATGTTTTAAAAGAACTGGGAGAAATTTGGTTCAAATAAGTAAAGAGCTCATATTATGGATTAGAGAACAATTGCTTGTGAGGAAGAAAATTAAAATTTGTAGTTACAATATAATTCATACATGGAGGTTATAGTAGAAAGTCATATAATTAGGGTATAGGACATCAACAGTTGAGGAGGAATTTGAAGCTCTTTGAAAGATTAAAGAAGCAGGTTAACACTCATTGCCTTTTCCATCAATATAGCTAAAGATGAGTTTCACCCTTAGGTTTTTTTTCCACATAGATCTCAAGTGATATAAGTTATGTTTGATAGCTTTATTGGTTGTTTATATGACATGCTAGAGTTGTTAATATGATCCTTTACTTTGGTTTTATTTTATCAGCCTTAATTCTAGTTATGTGTAAAACTTTGCTAGCCTTATAGTCTTATTAATGCATTCATTTACCTTTTTAAAAAAAAGAGATTCTTTAATAAATGCCTCCATAATTAAACTATATTATTATATATCTTTGTGTAAATCGGAATATACAATACAGAATATTGTATAATGTATAATGGTAATATTTGTATAGCTATTCCTACTACAATAACTTGCCTTTAATGGTTCCAACTAAATCAATTAATAAGATTGTATACTCGATGTAGAATGGTAAGACTTTAAAAGAGTTGTAGTTAATGATTTTGGGATGTGATGCTTAGTTGAAGCATATATTATCTAATAAGTTTATAGCTAAATTAGGTTATACAAAGTTATAAGATATCTAAAGGTTAGATACAATCTTATAAATTATATGGAATAAAATGATCATTTTAATGCATACTTATAAGAGAACGATTCTCAAGATAAGTAGTGGGAGTAAGATAAAGTTTGGAATGGTTCAAATCTCATCACAATACATCCAATTAGAATTAGTGTCTTTGTTGATGCATTTAATTTATAATTAAAAAGTTACGAGCGATGAATTCAAAGAGTTAATTTTGGGGATAATTATAGATTTATGTCTACAACAAGGTTAGTGAGAGTATAGTTATACTCTTCAATGGGAGTGTGTAGAAACATACTACTCATAGAGAATAATATTTTACATTTTAATTGTTGAAGATTTAATAATTTAAATACATGCCTTATTGGATATGAAAGGGTAATAACTAATTTTAAGAATTAGATTTATAGAGATAGATAAGGAAATTGTTTACTTACTATATTCTAAGTACATAGATTAATGTACTAAAGGTATTTTGTATTTGAGATATACTTATAAAGTATTAAAGATATCAATTATTCTATCTATGAGTTGATATTTGAGTTTAAATACTTATAGATATTAAACTCAATTTGATAGAAGTAAGTCATAATTGAGGTATATTTTACTTAGAATAATATTATTTTGAGTAGTAAAGTTTCACTATAACATCTTATTAAGGCATAATACATTTTTTGTTAAGTATAAATGATTATTTGGTCAAAATTTTATTTAATGAATTTGGTATAGTTTCTTCCATTATTAAAATAGAAATGAGCTGTAAAAAATTAGAGTCATTAGGCGTGTGGAAGGAGTTAAGTTCTCAAAGATCCAAGTATATATTTAGGCAATTTCTCTTAATTATAGTAATAATTGAGATGAAAGTTGTAAGATTTAAGTGCTTACTATAGAGAATCTTGTAGGATTATCTTATTAAGTCACTGCCACAGCAGTAGCACAATTATCATATGCTTAAGCAATTGGTTAATTGTAACTTTTGTGATATAATTATTAGCCATTCTTTATCTTATACCTATTTGTTTAATTAACTGATGTATACGCTAGAGTTTATAAGATAAAAGTATAAGCAAATAAACCATAATTATAAGATTCATATTGTATTTATATATTATCCCTAAATTTTTCTTAATCGTTATTTTATTGAGAGTAGATATTAATCGAGCATAAAGACTAACACACGTCATATTTTTTTCCTTATGAAGGATGCAGTCAATTTTATATATTAAAGTATGAAGATAGTTAAACAAAGTTGTAGGTAATTTTGAGGGAACAAATTATATGAACTGACTTGATATGAAAATTTCATTTGAAACATTCTTTTGTTCCCTCACATAAAATAGTTTTAAAAAGTAATTTAATCACATTGAACTTAATTGTAAAATTTAATAAATTTTAAGATCAAATTTAAGATATTAAATAAATATTAGATATTGAACATTATTTAACTTTGGATAAATCAAACAAAAATTTTCATTTTTTTTCCATTACATGTTGGATCACATCCCCACTAGATTTCCCAACAATAACTTCTATACAAATATGGGCCAAATTTGCTCGAATACCAGCTAATGCGAGTAAAATGTTTGCTGGAACATAAACTAATAATAAAATGTTAATACTTTTGGAACGCTGTTTAAGTCAGCACCTGTTACTAGAAGATGGCTGACTGATCCTTAACTCATCATAAACAAGCATCGTCATAAGGCAATAAGCAAAGCATATTCATCAATTCAATCAACTACTCAAGGATCAATTGGATTGTGTGTTGAATTAGTACTTTGTGTTTTACGAGCATAAAACTACGTTTAGGAGTCTGGTGCAGAACCAAACTTGCCAGCAGAGTTTTGTAACCAGTCCTACTTAACCAAAATAATATAACTGATTAAGATAATTGGACACTCTTGATTAAAGAATGGAAAAGAACAATTGGCATTTCAAGTGCCTGGATAGATATAGGTCAACTGCCTTAAATGACGAGACGATGAGATTTGTGTTTGATTTACTTCGGCAACAGAAATCAATATATATTTACTTGGGGCGCAAATCTTACACAGAAATCATATAAACAAAGGGTTTGTTTTGATTGATCGCCAGCTGTAGTTCTATCACATGTCTTGTCTATATATAGTTGTTCCCAAATTACGTCATATTAATAACTTACATTTACAGGTAAACAATTCAAAGCAAATCGATTCCTTGTCAATTCAACACAGAGTCACAGACCAGTGGGATCATAAGAAACTCTTAACGCAGAAGTTCTACAAATGTCTATGCATTCTTTCTTGAACCATAATCTCCATCCGTACAAGCCCAAGCCCAAGCCCAAGCTCGCATATTACGAATGATTACAGTTCGTTGGAAACAATTTGCAGTGCATCATATTCTAATTTCCAAATGCCCAAAAACCAAAATTGAAAAAGAAAACTCTATTTTAATCTGGAAATAGGTAAGGGAGGTAACCTTAACACTGCTTCCTCACTCTCAATCGGATCCGATCTCAGAATCTGTCAATTTCAACAAAAGCTTTGCTTTTCATTTTTGGACAGGGAAAAAAAACCATAAATGTAAACATTACGATAACACAAACCATGGATCTGTGCATGAGAGAGCGTGTTTATGCCTTATAGTAATATGCACATATCAATATCTATAAAGGTGGAGGTGGATAGAGGTAGAGCGTACGGGATCTTGTAGTGGAGGCTTTGTGTCATCTTGGGCAGGTCGAAACTTGGGTTTGAAGTGGGTGTTTTTAACGACGTCAACTTGAGCGGCGGCTGTGGCGGTTTTGATGATGGGCGATTGCGACGTGGATGTGCCTTTCATTTGCTAAGACGACCAAAAATTTCTTTCCGTGGATTTGCAGCGGCGAGATGAGAGCTGCTTTAAATCATACGAGGGCCTTGAAACGATGCCGTGGGTCGTCTTCTTTTACGATTTGTCCTGTCACATTTTATGGATACCACTTTCGCGTAGAAAATAAAAACAAAAACCTTTATAAAGGAGCGAGGCTGTGCTTATCATTGGAAGAAATTTAAGGGAAAACTATAATATTCAACATTTTTCTTAAGGTCTAAATTTTGTCAAGTGGGTTTCTTGTTTCTACTTTTGATAATTGATTTGACTATCGGTCGTTGACTTTCGTATCCAATATGAATGGGGATAATTTTTAACTAGTCAACCAGTAAGAAGTAAGTTTCAAAGGGATCTATTTGTGTGGATGAGATTTCTAATAGTTTAGAGATAGGGACTGAGATAATGTGGTGCGTTGGTGTGTAGAGGTTGAAAACTTAAGAAAAGTAATTAGAAGTGATATTTCTTTTAATTTTTGATTCCACCGTCAAGCCCATATCTAGCCCTTCCTTCTAGTTTCACCTGACTGTATTACTTCTGGATGAGACCTGTCGACTCAATCCCTAAGAGTCGGCCACAAATCTGACTTCATTTAAGTCTAGATTTTCAGGGATCTTCTATGCTAGTGTTAGTCTTTCATTGTACACAAGGGTCCCTTGATGTATGATTAGTTGTTCCCTGACTACATTAGTGATGACTCAGATGAGTTAATGTTAATTCTCATACTTCATGCATTAAGATTCTTCGAACTGGGAGCACATTTTAATGCAGAAATTGATACTCTCCGATACGGCACTCAATCCCATTCACGCTTTTTTCATAAAAAATTAGACTGTTATTTATTATTATGTTTATCAAAAAAGTAACAGATGTATGGAACTGACTTGCGAATTATGCTAATCACTTTAACGTAGGAGTCACTTATTTTGTAACGTAGGAGTCACTTATTTTGTTACTACACCCATTGAATGTCATCTTTTCCTTTTAAAAGATATATCGAGGATTGACTTCCTTATACTTACTGTGTAACTTGTTTCGCTTTATTCCCTTTTAATAAAAAAAAAAAAAGTTAACTTTGCTACTATCTAGTCTACTTCCTTACCTCTACTACTATTACTAAACCATAGTATCAGATACTAAAGGTATAGGAATTGCGATTGCCTTTCTTATAGCTTTCCCATATTGGACTAGTGAAGATACACTAAAAAAAAAATGTCCCTCTGCCTCCTTTTCTTATTTGCACAACATACGTTGATAAGATATTCTCACAAACTTTTTGACTCTGATGAGGGTGCTCAATCTCTCTGTGATGGATATCCATAAGAATACTGAATTCCTTGGCTTAGAAAATTTATGCCAAACCAAAGAGTGCCAGGGTACCTTGATACTCTCTCCTCTTAACATCTTTCGATATGATTTGTTGGTAAACAATCCTTTGTTATTCTTCCACACTACTATGTCCTCTCTATGCGAATCTAGCTAAAACATATGTTGAACAACTTAGTTTTCTAATTTGTTCAGTATATATGGCTAGTACTTACTGAACTGAGTTATGTTCAGAGATTGAGTTTTTCCAGTTGTTAAACTCCATAATTTGATAGAGAGGACCCAATTTTGTCCATCTGGCAAACCAAAAGGAAGTGCCCTTCCATTCCCACTTCATTTTCAAAGTGCTCCTTGAACTTCTCTTTAAGTCAAAAAATGTTGAGAAAAGTCCATGAACTGCTCTCCTTGGCGTTAAACACCCAAATATTCTGTTGTTTTGGATAAGAGCACCAGTAAGCATATAAATTATTGAGAATTGACTTGATAAGTTATATTGTGCGTGCTACAAATAGGCATTGAGAGCTCTAACTTTATATTCTGAGTTTGATTCTCCAATATAGGTTTGAAATCGTCACTTGTAGGTCTTCTAATAGTAATAGGTATTCCAACATATCTGAAAGGAGGTTTAGCCACTGTGATCCCAGTTATGCTCGCTAGCCAACCTTCAAGCTCTTTTGCACTACTTGCCATATAGAGAACTTTTTTGCTTGTTTATTCTTAGCCTAGAGAGGAGCTTAAAGATATTCATTGTTGCCATTGGTATGTTGGCAAAGTTAGGGTCAGGTTTGGAGAACAATATCAAGTCATCAACAAATGAGAAACTTGCTATTTTTAATTTTTTGTATTTGGAGTGAAATTTGAAACCTTAGTGACTATTGATAACATGTCTGATTAGCCTTACTAATACCGCCATGATCAAGGAAATGAGGTAGGGAGATAATAGGTCTCCCTGTATGATCCCTTTTTCTCTCTTTACTAGCTTAGTCGATTCCTTATTGTCAAGACTGGCATAAGAGATAGTTGTCACACAATGTTGGATCCATAGTATGAACCTATTAGGAAAACCAAAAGTTGTTATTGTATTCAAAAGGAAAGACCAATCGATAGAGTCATACACTTTGTGAAGATCTATTTTGATCACACAATTCTTACTAGAATTCTTCCTATTATAGTTCTTGAGAAACTCCTACACTAAGAGTATGTTATCTGCTATGACTTTGAAGAAATAATGTATACGATAAAACATCCTTCGATGCATTTTAAAATTAATTAAATGATGATAAGTTAAAGTTTTTGGTATAAGTTAATGAACAAAATTTTAATAGTGTAAGTAATAACTTAAACTTGTTAATATATAATTAAATCTATAAATTTACTTTTAATTTTGGAGGATGTTTTTTAATGGTTAAAGGAACAAAACTCTCCTATAACATTTTTTATAAAATCTAAATTTTAAAATTATCAAAAGTGTAACCAACGAGGAACACGCAACTAGTATGAACATATGTGGGCCAATAAAGAATTGATGATGTAGTTATACTAATCTTCTTTATAAGAGGAAATGATTGTAATTATTAGGTTAAAAACTGTACATAAGAGATAACATAGCTGTAAATTTTAGAAGGACTATAAGTTAAGTAATTTAAGTTGGATAAAAGATAAACCACTCATATCAGTAACTTCTCATTAGTCCATGTTTACTCGTACTAGTACATATGTCTTACTATTAATTATTTTAATATAAGTCTTACAAATAAGTTTTTATGAAAAATTTAAAAGCATACGAAGTTTTTTTGATAATATTAAATTTTAGAGAGTATTTGTTTAAAATGTTAAATAGTAGAAGAGACTCATGTTTTTAACCTTTTCTAAGGGACAACAAATTTTTAAATGTGTAAAATTTTATAATTTTTTTCAATTTAGTGCCAACTTTTTAAAAATTTTAATTTAATGACTAAACAACCTAATTTAAAATATTGTCTGTGTTAGTTATTTTTAATATAACTAACATGACATACTTTTGACTTGAAAATTGAATCTCTACATAACTTTTGATCAACATATGGACACTCACATGACTTTGGATCCAAAGTAATCCATCTAACTCTGACAAACCCTAAATTTGTTTCCCAACTATGCAAGCTCATTGAAGTTAAAAATTAAAATATAGACGTTATTAAGAAAACCAACTTTAAAATATGTGTGTGCTTCTTCTCCATCTTCTAAATATCTCCACTTTTGGCTGCCCTTTACCATAACCTTAACCTCACCAACATTGATATAGCTAACATCAGTATCACCTCTTTTGTTAGCTCCATCATTTCCTATCTTACCATGGAACATGTTTGCGACATTGTCGATACACGTCTTACCTTTACCCCTCTCTCTCATTACTACTTTGATCGTCTTGTGTACTATTTTTGTCTAATTTTATTTTTCATTATTTTTGGTTGACATTGTGTCTAAAGTTTTGGATAAGCTCAATCTTATTAGGGTGTGTTATTAGGCTTACAAATGATGCCACTATTGGTTGGGTGAATTTAGGATTCGATGTGGCAAAATTGGTTGTCTCATATAAATGGACTCATTCTATTTTTTAACATCCCTTTGAACACTACTTAAAGGGTCTCTTTTATTGTTCTTGTAGTCTTTAAAGTTGTGACAATGATACTAATTATTATTTGCGAATATGACTTACAAAATGGAAATTATGGAGATTATACAGGGAGTCAAAAAAAAGGAAGATAATAACCTTTTTCAAGTTCTTCTTAATGTTGATGATGGATTCTAGGATTATTATATGGTTTCTCATTTTGTTAAAAGTTAACAATTGATAACGTCACTATGAAGTACTTCTACAATAGGTTTAAGGTGAATCTTTAAGTTGCAAGGGTGATAACTACAAGTTTTGGCATATGGAATTGTTTTTCAAGGCCAATAAATGGAGTATGATCTTATGAGTTGACAAAAAGATTTAAGGTTAGAGCAAGTTCGGGGGGTTGTGGGTTGTGCATATCATCCAAGACTTTGGGTCCAAAGATATAAGTGGTATGGATTTCCAAATGTCAAGTTAAAAATTGTATTTTGTTAATCATATAAGTGAATAATTGATGAACACATTTTGAATTGAGTTATATGGAATTTAAAAGCTTAGTCACTAAATTAAAATTTTCAAAAGGTTAAATATTAAATTAAAAAAATCGCATCCTTCACTCAATTACTAGCTTCAAGCATATACATTTTATTCTTTTTGTATTAATTTTTTAAAATTCTATCTTTTTTAATTTCATTCTTCTAAAAATTATTATATTAAAAATGTTATAATATTGTAAATTTTTAGGAAAGGACCAATAGTTTTGTCAATATTTCTTAATAAAGATTGTCTAATGACCCATTATTGCCTAAATGACAATGTTCCCAACTTGACTTAATAACAACAAAATCTAGTCCTATCACTTCCATCCTAACTTATAAACCCCTAATTGGTGACATAAACCCTATTAGAAGAATTTATTTATTCTTAAATCAAGGATTTCATCACAATTGGATGTGAATAGTTAGTGGTAATAATGGAAAAATACTAATTAAAGGAATTTGGATGTCATTTAGTGACTATATTATAAATTTTCTCTTCTTTTATTTTCCACGTAAGTAAATTTTGAAAAATTCTTGTAGTTGTTAACCTTAGAGTTATGTTAATCATATGTGATTCAATAACAATATTCATTTTATTTATGAACAATCATAGTAGTAATGACTACTACTTATCATACAATAATTTTCTCAATTTGTAGTTTACTTTAAGCATGCATGAATTCAATTATTGTACATTTATGTAGGAAGAATTTGTTACATGAAAGTAAAACAAGCTCTGAATTCAGAGGAAATTATGTAACCAATTTAGTTAAGTAAAAAACTCCCTAATATTATGTTGCTTCTATCAGCATAAGGGTTGATGAACTAAATGTTTCCTATTATCTTAGAATCCTTTTATTCTTTGTATTTCTAACTTGAATTAAATCCTATTTGTCAATTATTCCTATCTTTTTAAATTTTGTTGAATTTAACTAGAAAATTGTAGACATTAAAACATCTTCAAGCTCAATAAACAATAGTGTTATTGAAGACTTGCATTATTCTCAATGTGAAATCCAGACATCAGTAAAAAAATTTTAGGTCAAGTTCAACTTAAGTAGAATGATCTATATAGATGTGAGTGATTTAAGGTAGGTTTTTACCTATTTCAAGATTATTTCATATATGTTGCATATTTTATGCATACGTACATTTTATATATGACAAGGAGAAAAATCACTAAAAAGAAAAATGATGTGATAAATAAGCTATTATCATCTACAAAACTACGAATGAGTTGTTTGAATTTGATGTTGATTATGATGTCTTAGAACATCTTTTTAATTTATAAGAAAGAAATCAATCAACTACCATATGAATATAAGATCTTAATGTAGTTTAAGGCTTTATTACAATGCCTAAAAAAGGAATGATTTTTTTTTTTTGGGGGGGGAATAAAAGGAATGACTTTTTGTAATCACTATTTGTAATGAATAATTGTAATCATCTTATTGCAATGCATTTATTAATTCGACATCAATATTGGAATTTATGTTACCTCTTGAATCTTAATTATGGCTTTGGGTTTATCACTATATGAAAATTGTTATTGTGAATGTTTAAAATATCAAACAAGAATGACACACATGATGAATCAGACAATTTCTAATATAGTTGCTAGTAAAAAATTTTACATATTAAAACCAATATGCTAATTTATAAACTAGTCCATTCATTAAACTATGAGTTGTTTGTTCATAAATTAAAAAACACAAAATTTTCATTGGTCTCTTTATTTAGACTTATTTAAAGGCGTCAACATTTCTTTATCTCTTAAGTATTTGATTTATGTATAATTTTATATTAAACATTCTCTCTTGTATCATACGTCATTAGCCTTACCAAAATATTTTTATATTTTATTAAGATTTCCTAATCTAATCTAGGTTGAAAAGAGCATATTTTCCTTGTCATTTAAATTATGATACTTCCCAACATTCTCTATAAAAACAAAACCATAAAGGTAAACTTTGTGTTTGCATTTTTATAACCATTCAACTTTGTAGTGATGTTTTATGGATTTTTTAATTTTTAATTGACTTGTTGGCAGCAAGGTCATTTCCAGTTTAAATGAAAACAAAATTAAAGTTATTTACACCTATAATATGTAAAGTAAATCCAATTAATTTAGGATTATAATTCTTCCCTCCTATGTTAGAATTAAGTTAAAGATTCATTTCAAGAGCTAAAAATTAGATTAGAATTGGAATTCCATGTCATAAGAAAAAGATGAATTGAGAGCAACAATCCTAACTCTAAATATTGGTTTCACAATATATTTTTTAAATTAGAGTAATACTTTCTTAAAAAAGAGTTTTTTTAATTATTTTTTGTTAAGAATCATATGGCCTTTAATTTGGGCTAAGAGTTGACAATATTATTAGATTATTTACAGTTACGGTAAACATGTTAGTGAAATAGTTGACTTCCAAAAGGAGCTTGCCTTGGATAGCTTGCAAAGAGATGTCATTAACCAAGAATTTTTTTCAAATATCTAACGAGAAAGTTGATAAACTTATATATTATGCTTATATTATAAATAAAGAGTAGATAAACTTATA
>JAOQMP010000003.1:15472749-15487556 GCA_027563575.1 Erythroxylum pedicellare | reverse complement strand
TTGCTTTTCACTTGACTTATAAAAACTTAATAAGTTCTTTCTAAAGTATATGTATTTCCATTTAGACTTTGCTAAATTGGATTTCTCTTATCACTAGTAATAAGTATTTGTTACCTTCACAATATAATAAGTAGGATTAATCTATCATCACTATCATGACATATGAGCAGTAAAGAAAGCATAATGCATTACAGAAATGTCAATATATACCATTTTTACCTCAACCGATGATTAACCAGTACCTCATCTTAGTTCTCAACAAAAAGTCGATGATTACCCATACAATCAAACCATAAACAAAAACCCATACAATCAAAGCAATACACAAAACCCAATAAAAAATAAAATCCAATGATGTCGTAAAAAACAATCAAGGATGGACCACTTACCTCAATCGATGATTAAACGAAGACAACAACAATGGTACACAATGGAAGATGGATGCAGAGAAGGGCAGGAAGCGAGGAAATCGACGATGGTACACCCCAACGCTTGTTTATGCCGCCAAGCATTCCCACCTAATTTACCAACAGATATCGCTCTTCCATCGAAGAAATTATCGGGATAATTTCCTTTTACCTTTGACAACCGATATTTTGTCTATCTTAAAATGTAATTTTTCAGATAATGTTACCCAAAAAAAATTGATTTTCCGTCACTAATTAACTACAATATTTTTACCGTCAGTAATTTGTAATTTTTTTATAGTGTTACATTACTTTATCGACTATTTTGACTTTGCTATGTGGAAAGTTTCTTAATTTTACAAGTAGACCTCCTTAAACATGTTTTTTTCTCCCTTTTGCTTGTTTTATATGGATTTTCTCTTCACTTTCTTTATTTTCTGTTTCTCAATGAATGCTCTTAAGCAGGGGGGAAAAACCAAAAGCCATGGCTGCAACTTAAGGAGTGTTGACAGAATGGCCAATTGGGATTGTAGGGACCTATAAGACTAATTGCCAACTTTTGAGCTGGAAAATGCAGTGACCTAAACTAGTAAGCCTCACCATGTTTCTGTTTGTATTAATAGACTATAGTAATTATGGGTGAACATTAAGCATTCTTTTACCAATATATTGTAAAATTAGACAATTTAATTATAGCACTCCAAAATTCATTAATTTCCATCCAAGTATGAAAAAAAATAAAATTTAAGGTATGAGCATAATCTAATATGCTATTAAAGGTGAGGTGATGGTTAGATGTACAAGGTCTTGAATCAACTGGCTTTTGGTTGTAAACAATTTAGTATTAACAAAGTGATATCCGATGCAGAAATTTACAAGTCCTGGCCATATTTATATTGCAACATTATTCCTTACTATTTTCCTGAAGTGTTTTTTTTAAAATCTTTTTATAATAATAACTAATATTTCATTTTTAAGATCAAAATATTTATGTCATTTAACTTTTGAGAATATTAAATAAGCTCTTTCTATTAAGAAGATTCGAATTTGCCTAAGGTTGTAAAGAACAACTCCTTTTTCCTAAACCAGTTATAGAAGGCTCATTTTAATTTTTAACGTTTTTGTTAAAATTTAAATTTAAATAATATTTTTAGTATTTTAAATAAGAACCATTTAAATTAATTTTTAACTAAATACAATTACTAATTTTTGTTAATTTTTATTAACATAAGACATTGTGGGACTTTTATATATTTCATATTAAATGAATTAGAACACCAATTTAACTATTATCTTAATAACATATGAGTCTCTTATTTTAAAAAAAAGAGAGTATCAATATTAATTAGATTTTGTGATACTATTTATTTAAAAATTAATTATAATTTTTTATGAAGTATATAATTTATTTAAATTCTTTTTGAAGTTAAATTCAAAATTTCATACAAATTTTAATAACTAAAACGACTTTGTTAAACTTGACAATTTAAGATTACATTCTTTTCGAACACAGCGAACGGTCAAAAATCCAAATCATCGCAGGAAATCAGCCATGTCCCATCTTCAGATGACAACAACACCCTCGCATTTGATTTTATAAACGAAAAGAAACCATCTTTAATAAATAAATAAGCGTAACAAATGCGCCGCTTACTCTTGACGGTTACAGCTGCTTTTGCTGTCCTTACGTGCCTGCCAGCTTTCTCTCAACAGACCCTCCCTTTTGCGAGCCACTCCTTTCACTTCACTTCACTTGTCTGGTGTATTACTTCAAGGAAGAAAAACCCAGTTCGTCTTCTTCATTTCTAGTGAAAAATTAAGGGACTAGAGAGAGAATGGAAAAGGCATTAACAAAAGTTAGTAGCTTGAAGCTAGGGGGGTCTTGGATCTCAAAGACAGCTAAGGAGGAGCTCTCTAACATTACTGAAGACATAACTGTTAGTATAAAGATTTTATCTTTAATGCATTTTGTACTTTTTCTTGATTTCTTTAATTATGTTGATTTGTTCCCCCCTTTAGCCTTTTCGTGGTAGTCAGATTCTTGTTTGGTGTTCTTTTTGGTCTGGGTATAATCATGATTTGCATAATGAGGGTGGTTCAACTTTTCCCATTTCATAACTTGTGCTAATTTGTTTTGGATCTAATGGATCATTTTTCCGGGGAAAGCGATGACCATGGACCTGAGTTTTGGAATACACGGAATTGGATTTGGCAAATCCAAACGAGGACATAAATGTACGTGCTTCTAGTGATGTTGGAGATGGCTGTTGGCTTCTTGCAGTTGCTGCTGTTATATCAGGATTCGAGATTAAAATCCGTATTTTGTTGCCTCTCTCAATTTTCTTATAGGATCGGTTGAAACGTGATTATCATTTCAGAAAGCCAAGTTGGTTGAGGATAAAAGAAAGGAAATGGGAGGAAAGGAATGAAAATATTCATCTTGGAAGTATGTCATATTATGTTTTTGTTAATTGGATTACTCTTGGCAATTGGCTGTTGAATCCACGAAGTTGAGTAAGATTTTGAGTTTTAACCATGATTCTTATCTCGAAAAAGTTGTTTCTCCTCTCGCTCGTGTGAAATATGTTCTTACGTACATAATGCTAAAAGTTCTAATAACCTCCTCATGTTGCAGAAGGTTTCCAATACGCTTGAAGAGAAGGCAAAATGGATTTTCAACAAACTCAAAGGTAAGATGTTTTCATGTTTTATACCGATATGAAATTTTATGGAGAAGCTGTTATCCATTTTTTTTCCTCGTCTTGCTTGCATTGTGTACACCAGCTGTTAGATTTTGGTTCCAGATTTGTTGTGAACGAGGTTAATTAGTTTAAGTCTCCTCCATCAAACTTATCTTTAAAAATAAAATTGAAATGTGAGCTCATTCTCTTGTATGGCAACATGAAAATGTATTGCCTGTTCATAGTAGATACCTGTGTATTTCGTGCAGGAAAGCCACTGAAAACTTTGCCAGATCTTCTTCGAGAGTACAATTTACCTCCTGGTCTCTTTCCTGAAAACGTGACCTGTTATGAATTTGACGAATCAAAGGCAAAGCTGATCGTTTACTTGCCTTCCGTGTGTGAAGTCAGCTTCAAGGACTCTTCTGTACTAAGGTATGCAACTCGAGTGAAAGCAATCCTTATGAGGGGAAAGCTGACGGGTATAGAGGGGATGAAGACAAAGGTCTTCGTGTGGGTTAAGGTGACAAGTGTGGCAGCTGAAGGCTACAAGTCTGATAAGTTATGGTTCACAGCCGGTGTAAAGAAGTCAAGATCCAGAATTGTGTATGAGACACCGCAGACATCCGTGAGGGTGGAGGAGTTTTAACTCATTTTTGCTAATGGGTAGATGTCCCTTTAGTAGTAAACTATTCGAGCAATTAATGATAGCATCTCTTTACTGATTAACATTATTAAACATCTTAGTCCATAAATTGTATTGTCATTTGATATCTGTCTTAACATTTATGCACATTACTGTGATTTGGGTGCTAAGAGGTACCAACTAAACGCTTTCATCTAACTCCTGCCTTCGCTATTTACCAGACGCGCCTAACACTCAGGCTTGAATGGCAAAATCACAAACCACCGTTGGCTGTTAACTTTGAACGTCTAGGGTTGAAAAGTAAAGAACCAATAGATTCTCCGGAGAGAAGAAAGGTGTCAAACATGTAACGCAAATATGATTTTATAACAAGTAAAAGGTCGCTATGAACTTTCAAGTTCTGTTCATAGAGGCCATATCTAAAATTAGTAAATATAAATACTTCAACGCAGACACTAAGAGAACAAAATAAATTATTACTCGTATGATTGATTTTACAGAAATGAATTGTTTGTTTGTCCTAACTTTTATCATCTGTCAACTGGATCACGCCACACCTGAATCCTGCACTATTTCATATATGGAAATAACATTCTCAACACTCAATAGAAAGATTATGCACCATTCCAGAAGATCCGACCGTCTATTCTGGATAACTTCTTGAAGGAAATGAATATTGTGCTGCAAAAGATTTATAATTCGATTGAGGTCATTCTTGCAATAAACAACCATAAGTAATGCAAAATTACACAGGGTTGACTGTGTCTTGAGGAAACCATTAACTGATCAGAAACACGCCAGATTTTGAATGGAGTCTAGGTTAAGCAACACGGATATGTAGTGTGTTTAATGCATAGATATTATTTTACTAAACAGAGTTGCCTGAATAATAATGACATTCCTTTTCACTCATTTGATGTCTGATTTTCTAAAGATTGAAGCAATTTCATGCTGTTGCTTTGCAACTACTAATCTTATTACATGCACTCTCAAGCCTGAATCTCTGCAACACCAATCAATCATGCAAGATTAGAACATACCTCCACAAATTTCAATTTGAAATCTAAATTCCCAAATCGTTGTGTGACCTCATATTCCTCCCTCAAGTATTCGTATATCTGAGCATATTTTGCATCTCTCCAAGCAATCTCAGATCTGGGGGTGTACAAAAAGAACCACCATAAGAACCGATCTCATCCCAATCCCATGTGTACATATCAACAAATGGTGACCAGTGACATAGAATACAATGCTTGTAAACACTAGTTTTTTTGGAGGAAACTTGTAAACACTAGTTGTTAACCTGTAATTCTGCACTTCAAATTACATCCTAACTCAGAGCTACAAAAAATGGAAATTGATAAAATCCAAGAACATATATTGACTCTGGCAAACACAGACAGACTAACTAAGACTATGCACAGACAATCTTAGTCCTGCAACAATATAAAAATGGAAATAAGAACTACCTCTCAAAAAGACCAACTTTAAGAATTACATCAGCTAAATTTGAATTAGCTTTTCCAACAAGTTGGAGGAGTTTCCTCCTATCCATTGTGAATGTTCCAGTTTTTTCCATTGCACGGTTTATACCAGCAAACTCTTCAACCATTCCATCAACCTAGAGAGAAGGGGACGACATTAAATAAATAAGAAAGGAGTTCTCATTGCAAAAGGAAAAAGATATACTCTTTCACGCTATGAAAGAAAAAAGAAAAATACAAGCATCACAGCAACTGAATGATCGATAGAAAATATCAACAGTACCAATTATACCACATAAACAATATTGATTGTCTCCTACATAGCTCATAAGTCAAATCGGTGTTTGATTTCTTTAATTTGTACAAATTACCTGTGAAACAAAGTAGTCCAAAGCAATACTTTGCCCCAGCACACTTCCAATAATGCGAATGCTATCCGTATCTAAAGTTTTAAGAACTATGTAGTCAGGTCCTCCTTGCATATCCTCAGCCAGAAAGGGCTTCTCCTTTATTGAATAATCTGATACAGTATCATGTCAATTGTAAAAGAAAAACGAACAAGGAATGCAGTAAATTATGGAAACAATTAAGTTACAAGAGCTAAGGACAAGTATACAAATGAGCAAGATATAAAACCAGCCATCTTTTCAACAATTAGGTGCCTCAGATAATTATAGCTTCAGAGACTCAAATGAAAAGAAAATAAGTGGCTGATCCCACTAGTTAGAGAATATGACTTCTTTGAGTTGAGTTAAGCTTGCCGGCTGGAGCTACTCCACTAACACTATCAAGTACAATATATGTGTATGACATAAAATGCATTAGTATATTCACGTTTATGCACAACATCAGGTATGTTAGACCTGGCAGACTAACTTATTAGGGCATGAACCTTCTGTTTCTGAATATGATATTATAATGAAGATTATTGTTTAACACACCATCTTTCCTCATCTCAGCAAGAACTCCTGAAGCATGTCTTCTTACTATTTCCAGGTAACTTTCAACTTCATGATCGTCAATATTAAAGAGTACCACGGAACCATATTGAAATACAACCATGTATCGCCAGTTGACAAGCTCTTTGACTCCATGCATCTGAATACAAGACAACATATCACATCAGATGACATCAAAATGGATAACATCAAGAATATGACAACAGTGGTTGAGTTATATGATCTCGGAAACCATAGATTAGTTGTATATATAAGAAAAACGGAAGAAGAAGAGGAAAACCTTGAGCTATAACATACTGATTTTAGAATAAAATTAACTCTCAAACATCTTACGGTAAAGTCTGAAGGGAAATCACAATATCTGAGGGCAATATAGTTAGTTGAGCGCGAGGTAGGAGGAACAACATTGCTTAAATTCTCTGCTTGCATTTTCTTCACATCAATACTGCCAAAACCATGAATCTGAGAAAACCAAGCCATCAAGAGAAAAAAGAGGACCACAGCCAGAGGTAAGAGACGGGAAACAGGGTTCATGAGGTTGTAACACAAATGTGAAGCAGGAAAAGACCCACAAACACCACAAACCAATATTACTTCATATGATATGAATATGAGTATCCATCACTATCAGGGGCTTCCGGAAACAAGATTTCAAGCATTTACAGAAGTCTAACCTATCCATACTTGCCTTCGGGAGCTCCCTAAATCTTCTACCGAATCAGCATCCTTGAAATGCGAACTCTTGACATTTTCTCAGTTGCATAATCACGAATACAAAGGTTTCGAATTAATGACTAATGAATCTTACAGGACTCTGTAGCTACTAAGGATTTATCCTAGCAGGCTGAAAGAAACAAATGTTGGCACGAGTACCCTAAACCAAAGACTTTTCCACACACAAACAGGACAGATTTTCATGGTCACGGAGATGCCACTACTCTAATCATGACGATACAATGACACTACAAAAGCTAAAAGAAATTGGAAAAGATGCAAAATATTAAATGACGTACACCTTTGATCAACAAGAAAATAGACATATCTAACAATATGAAAATACAATCAAATTAGGTAAATATGTCCCACGAAAGAATTAGCAATTAAAATTAGATAAGTGGCAGACCTGGTAGAAAGAAAGTACGCTCGAACAGGAATCTTCCCGAAGCCCTCATCTTCTTGGTCTCCCAAAGAATAATTAAGGGCCATACCATGCGACCCAGATTCAGTTTCGCTGCCATAAACCGAAATCTGAGATGGGATTGCAGAAAATGGCCTGAAAATAAAAGAATACGGACTCCTTCCTAGAGGGATTGAGAAAAGGAAAAGGTTTGGTAAGCAATAACGAGAAGGGCTAGGCGATGACGTATCTCTGGCTATCTGGCGAAGAAGGAAAGAAGCAGTAGCTCGCCATTTACCACCCATTCACGAGCAAAATGGACAATCTTTAGGGCCTGGATATGAGAACTAAACAAAAGACGGCGACTATACCATAAAAAGTAGGTATAGTTAACAGTGTCGCAGGTTATTTTCCAGGACTGTTGGGTTAAGTACTCGTTGCTAGTTCTCGAATCTCGACTAGACTAGTCCTAACATGTTTAATGTAACGACATGTCGCTTCCTAGATATAATCTAAATAGGACACATCTTTTGTACGTCATGTCGTTTCTTCACGCACCTCACACGGACGACCGACGGCAGGTAACCAATCATTTTTTATATTTTTTTAAAGGGTAAATCTCTCCTTGGTTTTTATTAATTCCACCAAATTCCCATTTGTTTTAAAATTTTGCAGGCGATCCTTATATTTTATTTAAAAAAGTCTTAAGACTATTATCCCTGTCAACTTCAATTTATGTGATAATTTAAAATAATATTTACTTCCAGACTTGATTTAAAGTTAATATAAATAACTTAAGTTAACCAAATTTTAGATAACTTGAACTAGAACTCTACTGTCAAATTTGCAAATTTGTTATATTTCTTTATTCAAATTCATTTAACTAACCCTCGTGTTGCTCCACTTTGTCACTATATCTTAACCCTAAAACAAATTCATTAAGTAGTGTAATGTTTTCCTTAATTTTCTCGTTGTGTCCTCCCTTTGATAGACAAGTTGTATATTATTAAACTTTCCATTTGAATAAGACTCTTATTGTAGGACAAATCACAATAACAATCACGCGCACAATCACAAAAGCACCGAAAATAAAGAAAACAACACAAAGATTTAACGAGGTTCGGCCAATGATGCCTACATCCTCGGGCAAGAGCAGAGAGAATTTTCACTATGAAGAAAAACGATACCGATAGATCCCTTTTACAACTAGGTTTTTATTTTCTTATCGAAATAGATCCATATTGGGGGCAGCCCAAGCCCTTCGCTTCCAACACTGATTTCTGTTTTTCACCAATTCGAGTCGTATCACGAGCTTATTGAATCAAGTCGCCATTCAAATCCACCAAATTTCAAGACAAAATAACAACAAATCTTCCTCTTGGCTTGAATTCTCTTCTTCAACAAGAAAATCATTACTCTGTCTTATACACAGCCCTTGCAAGGGTACTACTCAGTACTGCACACTCCAATCAAGTCTAGACAATGCCTAAACTTGTTAACTGGGACTGCCTTGGTCATTATATTAGCTGGATTATCATGTGTAAACACTTTCTTCGCATCAACTACACCTTGTGATACAATATCCTAAATGAAATAATGCCTAATATCAATATGCTTTGTACGCTCATAGTACATCTGGTTTTTAGTAAGATGAATGACACTCTGGCTATCACAAAATACTAAAGTCTTATCCTGAACCAAACCAAGATCACTTACTAGACTCTATAACCAAATAGCTTCCTTCACTACTTCTGTAACAACCATATATTCAACCTCTGTGATAGACAATGTGACAACAGCTTGCAAAGTCGCCTTCTAGCTCACGGCACTTCTAGAAAGAGTAAAAACATAACATGTAAGCGATCTCCTCTTATCTAAGTCCCCTACAGAGTCTGAATCAATATAACCAACAAGTGAACCGCACAACTTGGCCTTGTCAAAAATCAAACCAATATCGGCATTACCTTTTAGATATCTCATAATCCATTTCACAACTTGCCAATGTTCCTTTCCAGGAAATGTCATATATCTACTCACAACACTGACCGCATGTGAAATATCAGGACGAGTGCAAACTATAGCATACATAATACTACCCATTGCACTCGAATATGGAACACTCGACATCTGCTCCATCTCCTTATCTATCTTCGACGAGACGTCTACAGATAATCTAAAATGGGAAGCAAGTGGGATAGATACAGGCTTAGCACCTGTCATATGAAACCTTTGAAGGACTGTCTCAACATAAGACCGTTAAAATAATATAAGTTTCCCAACACTTCTATCCCGTGTTATTTCCATCCCTAAAATCTTCTTTGTTGCACCCAAATCTTTCATCTCAAACTCTTCACCTAACTACTTCTTTAACAAAACAATATATGACATGCTTTTAGCAGCAATAAGCATTTCATCCACATACAATAGCTAATATAAAAAAGAATCATCTGCAGGCTTCTTATGATACACACAACTATCATATGCACTTCGTGTAAAGCCATTATGAATCATGAAAGTATCAAACCTCTTATATCACTACCTAGGGGACTGTTTTAGACCATACAAGGATTTCTGAAGCAATCAAATATGATTTTCCATACTTGGAGTGACAAAACTTTCAGGCTAACTCATATAAATCTACTCCTCTAATTCACCATGCAGGAATGTAGTTTTCACATCTAACTGCTCAAGCTCTAAGTTGTGAAGAGCCACCATAGCTAACAAGACCCTAATAGAACTGTGTTTCACAACTGGAGAGAACACTTCATTATAATCGATCTCCCCCCTCTGAGTAACCCTTAGCCGCTAATCTTGCCTTGTATCCAGGAGCTTCAACCCTCGAATTGCTCTCTTTCCTTTTGAAAACCCATTTGCAACCTACTACCTTATGTCCCTTTGGCAATGGAACAAGCTTCTAAGTCTGATTCTTATAAAGAGACTCAATTTCTTCCCCATAGCACTAATCCATTGATCTGCGTCTGAAGTTGAAATAGCTTCTTTATAGCTATTAGGCTCCTACACATCAACTATCTCTGCAATTGACAAAGCAAAAGCCACAAGGTTTGCGTATCTAACAAGATTTCCATCAGCTACATTTGCATACCTTTGTGGTGGTTTGATTTGTCTCCTTTCTCTACCTGTTGCAATGCTATACGATTGATGTTGCTCAGGTGCATCATGAACATCAACATCTTGCATCTCCTCCACTCTTAAATTACTGGATTGAGCTAGTGGAGTTTCAATCTCAAGCTCCATTCAATCTCTAACACCGTGATCTGATCCTGCTATCGTCTTCTCCTTCTGACTATCTAGTGAGGCAGACTCATTGAATGTCATATCCCTGCTGATAATAAAACCTGGAGAAGTATGATATGTGCATCACAACCTGTAACCTTTCACTCCAGAGGCATATCCTAGAAATATGCATTTCTTTGCACTCGGCTCAAGCTTACCATCTCTCACATAAACATATTCAGGACAACCAAATACTCTCAAATTGAAGTAATCAGCAAGTGAACTGGACCATACCTCAAAAGGAGTTTTGAACTCAATAGTTGTAAATGGAGATCTGTTAACCAAATAACAAGTTGTATTGATTGCTTCAGTCTAAAAATCTTTGCTCACACCTGAATGTGAGAGCATGCTTCGTGCTAGGTCACAAAGCATTTTGTTCATCCGTTCTATAACACCATTCTTTTGTGATGTGCCTACACAAGTGCAGTGTCTCACTATGCCATCCTTGCTGTAGAAGTCATTGAACTTGAAATTGCAAAATTCCAACCCATTGTCAGTGCAAAGACGCTTCACTTTTCTTTCTGTCTTCCTTTCAACCATCATCTTCCACTTAACAAATGCTGGAAAAGCCTTATCTTTGCTTTTCAGGAAATACACCCATACCATTCTAGAGTAATCATCAATCAAAATCATAAAGTACCTGGCACCACTCTTTGAAGGAATTCTGTTCGGATCCCACAAATCTACATGTATGTAATCCAACTTATCATTGGTCTTGTGCACTGCCTTCTTGCTGAACTTCACCCTAGTCTGTTTGCCAAACACACAATGCTTAAAGAAGTCTAAGGCTTCATTTTTTTTACCCGTCCAGCAAATTCTGCTTGCTTAAAACAGACAATCCCTTGTCACTCATGTGACCAAGACGTAAATGCCACAATTGAGACTGATTCTGATCGCTGCTTCCTGAAGCTATAATGGCTTCCCCTTCAACCACACTGCCCTCAAGCAAATACAGTCAGGATTCCAGCTTACCCTTCATGAGTACCATAAAGCCTTTGCACATTTTAAGAGTTCCATTTTCTGAATGGAACTTGAACCCTTGATCATCCATAGTCGAAAGAGAAATCAAATTCCTCTTCATTTGAGGAACACGTCAACACTCAATGTCACATCCCTCTACTGGTAATGGATTATTATTACCCAAATAGACAGTCTCACTCATTTATTTGTATGTAGCAAACCACTGCTTGTGAGGACACATATGGAAAGTTGCACCAGAATCAAGAACCCAGGATTTTTGCTCATGACTTGAACTCACAGAAAACACCTCTCCTGCATCGTCATTGTCATCAGAACCATGAGGATCAACAATATTAGCAGAATTCTCCTCCTTCTGCCTCCCCTTCTTCTCTTTTAACTTAGGACAGTCTCTCCTAAAGTGACCCTGCTCTCCGCACTCAAAATAGTTTATCTTCTTTGCTTCAGGCTTTGATCTAGCCTTAGACTTCTTCTTAAAAGAATCTTTCATCTGTGTTCTTCCCCTACTCACCAAACTCTCAACTTTTGCCTATTTTATGGAAAGTTCTTTTTCAACTCTTTAGACTTCAAAGCATTACTGACGTCATCCATGAAATAATATCTTTCCTATACAACAGTGCATCAACAAACGTCTCATAGGATAGTGGTAATGAGCATAACACAATCAAGGCTTGATCCTCATTATCAATTACGATATCTATATTCTTAAGGCCCATAATTATCGAATTGAACTCGTCAAGATGAGATTTAATTGGTGTACCTTTATTCATTCGGATATTATACAGCCTCTTTTTCAGGTAGAGGCGGTTTGTCAACGATTTCGCGGAATACAATTCCTCCATCTTTTTCCACGCCTTCCCTGCAGAATCTTCAGCAATGATCTCAAGAAGGATGTTGTCAGTAACACTCATGAAAATCGCACTTAACGCCCTCTCCTTCAAATCTGACTTCTCTGATTCCCTCACACCTTCGGGAAAATCCTCATCAATCGCCTTTTATAACCCTTGTAAAATCAGGGACAATCTCCTCCTAATCTTCCAAAGATTGAAAATAGATCCCCTATCAAACTTCTCTACTTCGTACTTTGCAGAAGATGAATACGCCATCTTAACCTTAGATTATGCGCAGAGACGTCCAATCTCTGATATCAATTGTTATATTTCACGCGCACAATCACACAATCAAAGTAGCTAAAGTAAAGAAAGAACGACACAAAGATTTAACGAGGTTTGGTCAATGAAGCCTATGTCCTCGGGCAAGAGCAGAGAGAGTATTTTCACTATGAAGAAAAGCGATATAAGTTGATCCCTTTTACAACCAGGTCTTTATTTCCCTTACAGAAAACATATCCATATCACGAGGGGCCAAGCCAATGGGCCAAGCCCTTCACTTCGAACACTGATTTCCATTTTATCCAATTCGAGTCGCACCGCGAGCTTATCAGATCAGGTCGCCATTCGGATCCACCACAATTTCAAGAAAAATAATAACAAAATTATACTAACACGATAAATAATCGAATCAATCCTTCAATCTCTTTTTAATCACCAAACCAAAAGACTCACAGCCTCACCTCGCATACCACTTGCAACCAAACAAAAATGACATAGAAGGAAGTCACACATAGGAGGAGCCACACACATAAGAAGTCACTCACACAAGGAGTCACGCACACTCCTAACCCAATTTGTAGCTACCTTATGATATCCTCTCATCCATAACGACGTAATCCATATATACACCTATTCAAGATGAACTTCTTTCACACTTGAACCATTATCCAACTACAGCGTGATCCACACATACTACTACTCAAGATATATTTCTTTCACACGTGACTCATTATCTAAAAATCAATTCAAATAAGAAGTATCATTTGGTTACACCTCATCTTAGTTTGAATTTTAAGACTTCCATTATCTTGAAGATCCAATAATAAAAAATTCTAAATTTAAATAATGAACTATCTTTGATAGATAGAATCACTGAAATATCACAAGAATTATAGTTGTACGAAAATGAAAATTTTATAGGTTTTTCTCTCACAAAAATGATAATTTTTTTGGTCCAAAAATTCACCTACATCCAGTAGAAACGCAATTGCAAATCGTCAATCATATATAAATTTAACTACCTTAGATAACCATTATCTCCAAAATAGGCTATCAAGAAGAGCTCAAAAATCACCAAAACTCTATATCTTATCTTAGTCAAGATATGGTAATTTGATTTCAATTAAATCCTATCATGACTAGGATTTTTATCTCAAATAAGCCTCATTTTCAAAGAGTCCCATATAATGTAGAATACTCGTCATAATAATCTTCCTCAAATAATCAAAGATGTCCAATTATAAATAATATCCAAAATATCATAACTTAACACGAATGTATACATTGCCAAAGTTCTTTGTTGATTCATGTACTAATTATTTTTTAAAAAAATTATAATTCTCGCCAATCATTTTGTTTATCTTACTATACTAATAGAAACATAAATATAAAGTAGATCATATCTAACATTTATTTTTTCATGTAAAAATTGATAATTATTTTTCTTTTTAAGAAAAAAAAGGAATTCATATATGAAGATGCTCTCGAGATCTAGTTAAGAATCATTTCTTACGTATAAATCATTCTATATCTATTGTTCATCTTCGACGTGAGATTTATTCCGATCACAGAGAAATTTTACTCCCTATTATTCTTTAAGCCATCTAAACAACATTTTTCAAATATATTACTTGAGCAAATATTAATTCAAACTAAGTTTCGAATCACAATTTTTGTTTAGGTATAAACTTTCAACGGACAGGGACCAAGATTTTGAAATCAAAAGCTGGTTCAAAATCAAAATGCGTGTATTGACAATTGACTTAAGTAACTAATGTGTTGAACAAATTGGAAAATGAACCGAATCCTGGCAGGTATCTGAAGTTTCTAACTCTGGATTGCTACAAGTCATCTTTCCCAGTTATGACCGGCACTCGGAGAAACTGCAATCACTGAAAAGGCTTGCTCGCTTCCTTGCTATGTTAAGCGCGAATGTTTCGCCACAATAGCTTAAACTATTGTGTAAGATCAACTTAATTAATTTTATATAGTTACTAACACGTACTTATCCACGACTGTCCAGGAAATGTTTTTCTAGGAAAGACTTTCCCAGAAATTGTGTGTTTAAATTATCATTTGCATGATAGGTACAGCCAAACAATTAGTCGACATTTCTCTATAATCTTGAC
>JAOQMP010000003.1:15443250-15463765 GCA_027563575.1 Erythroxylum pedicellare | reverse complement strand
GGTCCCACATAAATGGGTGGCTAGGATGCAGTGGCACAGGGTAGGGCCAGTGTTGTTGGTACAGAAGATCACATCCCCATTTGTGGCCTCGTAAAGTTTCAGCTTTTAAAGACGGGATGAAATCCTCTGTCCCCAAATTTGTGTACCAACCCTGTCTCATTAAATTCAAGCCATCTATTTATATGGGACCCACACAAATAAATAGCTTGGATTTAATGGGACAGGGTTGGTACACAAATTTGGAGACAGAGGATCTGCCCCCTTTAAAGACGTAAGGGAAACCTGGGATCATTGATTTTGACAAGATGAAAGGCGGTTGTCTGCAGCTGGAAAAGCCGATCCAAGATGCGGTTTCCAGGATCCGATTCGCACCCAACTCCAACAACCTTCTCATTTCTTCATGGGACTCCGTGAGTTACCAACTAATCCTTCTTGTGTTGTTTATTGTTTTCCTGGAAATTAATAAATAATAGTGCCTGTTGTGCAGTGCCTGCGATTATACGATGTCGATAGCTTTCTCCTAAGACTAGAAGCTTCTTCGCCGGCCCCACTTCTCGATTGCTGCTTCCATACCCACTCCGTTGCTTTTTGCGCCGCCTCCGACGGTTGTATTTCAAGGTTTTTTCTTTCTGCCCCTCTCGTACTTCTCTTCATCCTAATGCACTTTGTGTCATGATCTTCCAGACAATGCTGTTTGACTGGGAAATTCCTTCCAGGTACGACTTGGATTCTGAAACTACAAATGCTGTTGGAACTCATCATGATACTGCTACATGTGTTGGGTATTCTGAACAAACATGTAAGCTTCTCAACATTGTCGCAGTTCTGAGTTCTGCTCTTTTATGTAGTCTCTTTGTTGGTGGGTTTTCGTTTGGTCATGTTATTGATGTAAATTCACGAAATTGGATACTTTTCTGGTAGTGGGGTATTAGATGTGAAATAGTCATGGTTTCATCCTTCCTGGTGGGATCTTTTTTGTTTTAGATTGTCGTAGTTGGCATAAGTACAGTTGAGGGTTGTTTATATCTACCTTTACTCTGTTTCTAATCATGATTTTCTAGTGATTCATTGTTTCTGGTTCCATTAGGCCAAGTGATTTCTGGTGGGTTGGACAAGAAGATAATCGCATGGGACATGCGATCTGCAAAAGCTCATACACACATGAAAAGTGTGGATGCAGAAGTCGAGTCCATGTCTGTCTCTGGGCTTGATCTAATGGTAGCCATTGGGACATCAGTGATTACATACGACTTGCGTAACTTGGAGAGATCAGTTCATCTGAAAGAGTTGTACCCTGATGTGCGAATTAGATGTATTAGCTCAATTCCTTATTCTAGAGGTATTACCGTATTAATTTAGCTTTGTATGCTTTAAAGATGTCCTAAACATGCTGTATGACTTCATAGGCAGCGCTAATATTGTTATTAAAAGGAAAAAGCTATTAGCAAAGAATTCAAATGCATGTTTCATCATTCCCTAATAAGTGGGATCTATTTCCTTGCAGGGTATACTGTTGGATCTGTAGATGGACGGGTAGCATTTGAAATCTTAGGTTCACTAAATACGAATGGCTCAGGGTTAGTCCTTGCCTCTGTACTTTCTTATGTTTATAAACCAAATCCTTAAGTCGTAAGAAAGTCACTTGGATAGTTTTTGCTTGTTTAAAATGAAGTTGTTTCTAAAACCTTATAGAAAATTCAATATGGCAAATTCTTGTTATTGGGTTGTTAACGGTACTGATAGTATATATATACCTTTGTCTTATTGGCGATGTTACTGACAGTGTGTTCCATTTGTTCAAAACTCTTGTCTTTCTACCCTTGTCTTTATTGGAAGAGTTTCCTTAATGAACTGCAGCATCGACTCTTATGCATTTGCTTAAGATCTCTTGCTTCTGACCAAAGAGACTAAATATTACGGATTTAATGGCTTCTCAAGTGTTTGCGTGCGTTCTCATTATGTCAACTTTGGTGAAGTTTCCACAATTGGTATTATTTAAACGTGTTAAGCTCTGCAGATACACTTTTCGATGTCATCCAAAGTCAAAGGACGGAAGAGGGCATCTGGTATCAGTCAATGACATAGTATTTAACCCGCTGTATGCACAATCTCTCTTCAATTGCTTTTACACATAAGGTGAACCTTATAAATGGCTGGGTGTTCTGATTAGGATCTGTGGTGCTTTTGCCACTGGTGACAATGAAGGCTATGTTATAGCATGGGATGCTCGAAGTAAAAGAAGATTATATGAGGTATAATCCATTCGTCATAATCTCCAATGTAAGTTTGCTTATTTGGATGACCATGTTTTGCTCCTCTTTTCTGAATCTTGCATGTATAGTTGCCGAAATACCCGAACAGCGTTGCATCGTTATCATACAACCATAATGGACAAATTTTGGCTGTCGCATCGAGCTACACATACCAAGAAGGCAACGAGATGTATGTCAAATTTCCACCTTCAAGTATCAAGCAATAAAGCTGTTGATTCTGATATATCTATTTCCACTTCTCCCTGACAGGGAAGAACCCCCACAAATATTTATACAAGAAACAGATGGCAGCAACATTGGATCATCTTCAGCCAGAGGCTCATGTAGGCAATGATAAACTTGGCAAATAAGGTAACACACATGAAAGGGAACAACAGTTTTTCTTAGTTTCTTAAGGTTTTATCAGCTCTTTATGTTAAGGACGCCATGAGGCAATTTGCATAAATTGCTTTAGCCCATCTTTGCTTGATACTAGTCATCTGAGCTGCTATCCACTCCAAAAACATATTCTATGGGATATTCTCCAACTTTGCTGAGCTTTTATTCGACATTATGCATTTTCAGGTGGAACCTGGGATCTGTCACTGAACCGGCTCCTTGGTGGATCTTTAGCTGAAACAAATTGTTTTTTGTCCAATCAATATGACCCCTGGACCTCGAATGTTCATGTTTCTGCTCCGAGACATGAACATGATGTAATGACTACACTCTCTTCAAACAGTCTTTGGCCTTTCCCACTTGTAATCTCTTGAATTTGAAACTCTAGGCTTGCTGCGTCATGCTTCTTTTTCTATGTACAAGTCAAATTTGCGATCGTGCAAAGTAAAGCTCCCTTGTAATTCCATTATGACGGTTGTTTAAATGCAAAATTTTGATAGATATAATAAAAGATGATGCCTTTTATATTTCTTGAAACTTGGGGGAAAAAAAAAAAAACATGATTTATACACCAAAAAAAAAGTGTGCCGAGCAGCCCACGTCGCCTTTGCGTAGTTACAACGCAGGTATAGAGATATTTATATCATCTCATCTTTAACCCTCCGTTCCACAAATCCAACGGCTGATGTCCACCATCCGTACACCGCTTGATAAATTCCCAACTTTCTGAAACCCTAACCCTTAGTCATATAAATATAACCCTACTCAGTCACGCTGCTCTCTCCTTACTCTCTTCTCTTTCTTCGTCGCCTGATACTTGTTGGGAAGCCTTTTATCACTACATTTCTTCTCCTAACAATCACCGCCGCCGCCGTCATGTCGGACGAGGAGCATCACTTCGAATCGAAGGCAGACGCCGGCGCCTCCAAGACCTATCCTCAACAGGCCGGTACCATCCGTAAGAACGGTTACATCGTCATAAAGAACCGTCCTTGCAAGGTACGTTATCAATGTTCCTTTTCTGTTTGTTTAGATCTGTCATATTTTATTTATCGCGACTCTGCCGAGGTTTATTTTGTTTACCTGTGTTTGGATAAATTCAGATCGGATATGATCTTGGAGTGTGTTAACGGTCTGTTGTATCTTAAATTCAGTTGTTTGTAAAGGCTCCTCTGAGAGAGCCTTTTTTCTGTTTCTAAATTTGTCTACAGCCAGAGTGAAGGATTACAGAAATATCCTTTCATAAAAAAGACTCAATTGGCGTTGATTAATTAGTTATACTACGGCTTTTCTTAAGTTTGCAAGAAAGCAATCGGTGGGTTAAAACTGATGAGAAAGCCGCTGCTATGATTGAGCACGGAGTTCGAGGTTTATCTTTGTGATATGAATTTAAGAGTTATCATTTTTTGTTTTCAGTTAGCTACTCTCTTCGTGTGAAAAGTAAATTTGTCAACGTTTGGATTCTCGGTTAATGGTGGCATATTTGTAGATGTGTGTTTTCATGTTGAGTTGGGGGGCTTGAGTGATTGTTTTTTTCCCCTGCAATACATTGATCAATGATTGATCTTCGTTGGTTTGTTCATTGTTTTGTTGCAGGTAGTGGAAGTTTCCACATCCAAAACAGGCAAGCACGGCCATGCTAAGTGCCACTTCGTTGGTATTGACATCTTCAATGGCAAAAAGCTGGAAGACATTGTTCCTTCTTCCCACAATTGTGATGTACGAACTTACTTTTCTAGGAATCTTCCCTTCGTAGGTTACTGCAATTTGTTTGCCTTTAATTTAACTTGTATTGTTTTATTACAGGTTCCACATGTTACCCGTACAGACTACCAGCTGATTGACATCTCTGAGGATGGATTTGTATGCCATATTGGTCTTGTTTTCTGTTTTTTTGTGTCCGTCTCGCAGCTGTTGAGTTTGTTAATAAAGCTTGATTCTGAAATTTCAGGTTAGCCTTCTCACTGAGAACGGCAATACCAAGGATGACCTCAGGCTCCCAACCGACGAAAATTTACTCACTCAGGTTAGTCACAAAAACACATCGACCAGCAACCAAAAAAAAAAAAAAAAATGCTTTGGTTTAATTTTGCAATCTTATTTACATAGTGTATTTGCGGTTTATGCAGATTAAGGATGGATTTGCTGAAGGAAAAGACCTGGTCGTGACTGTGATGTCTTCCATGGGAGAGGAGCAGATCTGCGCCCTTAAGGACATCGGCCCTAAAAATTAATCTTTCCTTTAGCTCTTAAGTGGGTTGACTGCGATTGAGCTCTGATGATCTTTTTATTTTAGCTGTGGGCTTTTGGTGGGTTTCAGAGCTGATTAGGGGGCGTATCCTGGATAAAACTACAAGGAGATGTAGCCTTCCGCTTATATGAAGATTTTATAACTATCTCAAGTAGCATGCTTTTAATTTTGATTTTTTTGTGGTTCATGGTGTGTAGAATTTATATAATCGTGAGACTATACCCTTTCCTTGAAGCAAGCTATAAACTGTTTTTACATATTTTTCAACTTTTTAATAACTTTATTGATCTCTGTTTTCCGTTTTGTCCTTAAATTCTTTTTATTTGTATGCTTCGTTTCAGTCCTCTAATAAATGTAATGGAAGATTAAAAAGGCAGGAGTGTATTACTAGCTTAATGTAGGTGATTCCATTTGCAGGTTTAATCGATCAATGCAGCTAAGGTAAAAGTAAGCCAATTCTAAAGAAAAATAATGACAATAAATAGAATTGCAACACTGGATTCCAGTCCACTTTAACGAATATTATTGACCGGCCATCACGAACTTAAATTGCAGCGGTCATTTTGTTACAAAATTTGTTCAATGCAATAATCAAAATGGTCTTGAGAGTCACAGGCTTTCCTTGCCGCATTCAATTATCTAGGACAAAATCAATTGTCCAAGTCCTACCTACAAACTTCCCCCGTCCACGTAACGTATGACTGTGCCAAGCCAATGGTCAGGAATGGAGCCCCTCACTTCTCCCTTCAAGGCACTCAATGAATGGCTTGTTGCGGCCTGCGATGGGTATTTCGACTCATTAATGTAATGTAGGAAGTATTTCTACTCATTGATGTAATGTGGGAAGTAGAGCTAGAGGCAGGACAGTTTATTTACCTTGACAATGTAGACATCAATGCCCAGTTTTGCAATCATTGCGGCCTCCGATATCTTGGTTACCATTCCCCCTGTTGTGTCATGAGCTGCTATCGTTATTTCAACTGTTAAGACAGAACAATGTCTCTTTTAGACAGTACGGTTACAGAATATATAAAACCAATTGAGTTGGCCTCATACAACAGCTTAAGTTATTGTGATGAAATGGTTGCTTAATATGATATCAGAGCCTCTATGACCAAATGGTCATGAGTTCAAATCCTACCATTCACCTATTCTAATTAAATAAAGCACAAGGTAAAGTAGGCCTGTGCAAGTTTCAAGCCTAACGAGCTTTCACTTGAGAGGGTGTGTTAGAGAAATATATAAAACTAATTAAGTTGGCCTCACACAACAGCTTAAGCTATTGTGATAAAATGGTCGCTTAATAAGGACTATGGTCTCAACAAACCATCGCCCATTTTAATGCCCTTCTGAACAAGCCTAGCAACCAAATTCAACTCTTAGGACATCAAACTACATATATAAATTATCAAAAGGACTCTTGACATGTGTAGTTACTAAGATCTCTCTCAGTTTCACCTTCATAATAAAATTTTTTATCATGATGTACTGCATATCCATATATCAGGGCCATATTTCGACAAGAAACTACCCTGCTTTAAATGATTCTACAAACTAAACGTTGTTTCTTACTTCAATTCTCTAATTATTATACCTTCTAATTCAATTCCTAAATTTAACAAAATTCTTATGTGGCATCTACAGAACTAAACTATCATATAATGGAAATGATGTGTGTGTCTAACTTAAATGTCTTGTAAATTTCGTGTTAATAGACCTTATTGAAAGTTCTAACATGGATTGATTAACAAAGTATAAAGGCTGAATTAGAAGGTTTAATAATTAGATGACTGAAATAAAAAAGTAATATTAAGTTGATAGACTGAAAGTATGAAGTCCCAATTACGCAAATCCAAGAAGGTACTAGCAGTAAATTAAAATGGGTCCCCGATAATTGCTTGGTTCATCCAATCCAATGTTATATCGCGATGGAAAATTTGTGACATCAAAGTTCAAGCAACTTTCACAAACCTTGTTTATTCATGTCTGTAAGTGTTGGCTTCAAAACAGACCAGCTGCCGTCCTCTCTGACGACTGTTTTAGACAAAGAGTTTTTACATTTCATCAAATTTCACAAGTCAAACAATATATAGTTTACCAGTTCCAAATGTGAAGTGGATGTCCACCTATCTCCCTTAAGAGTGTTGCACCTGGTTCTGAAGGTGGACGGTCGTACACACCATAAACATCTGTCTTTATATCATGTTAAGCAGATAACTCAAAAATGTTCAGTCATCAGAGAGCCGCAATTGCTATAATAAGTGAATTAAGAAATGAAGACACCCAGACCTCTTAAGAGCGGAATAAAGAAGTAAAAGGGTTGTACCATCAAAGCAAAAAATAAATAGCAGCAGGGATGTATAGATACTCAACATTAAATCGTCTGATTTGATTTTGTGAAAACTTTATATAGACCACGTACTAATACAGGAAGAATTGACCATAATCTGAAAACTTGTGGTGGAAAAGGATACAAGGAAAACCACATATTCAGGTTTCAAGTAGGCTGCAAGATGACGTATTATAACATCACCACTTAATATGGTACATCCCTGAGTAATTCAACATGTCAATGTCAATCTCTGATAACTAGAACAACAAAGTACCTATCCTCAGAGAAAACAAACCTGTGCTTCATCAAGAACTGCATCTCCATGAATAACCTAGAAAGCAAACGAAACATGCCATAAGAGAGGAACCTGTCACAAAATATGGTTCACATAGAGCAACAAAATGCCGCAAGCATTGTTACCCTGTAAAAATGCAAACAAAACTTGGAGGTTTATATACAAATGTATTGAAGTGAGCTAGTTTGGCCAACTAACAACTATTGAAATTGGTGCATCTCCACCACAGACATAGGTTTCAAAATGCTAATAATCCTTCTTGGTGTTTGAGAGATTTCTTCACTTTGTTTCTTCTCATCTTTTTTTTCTTTAACCTTCACCATTCTATGTTTGCCATTTTGTCTCTAGATGTCCATCATCTTTATTCATCAACTGACTTTGTCAGCCTTAGGATACACAACTAGAGTCATTGGTACATTTAGCATAGTTAAAAGCCTCCAAGGGCAATACCACTTGTGTCATTGTCAAATTCTGTGTCTGGTCTCCAGTCAATGAGCACAAAGAATTAGAAAACTAAAGAACTAGTAACAAGGAAATTTGATTTAGGGGCAAATAACTTTGGAAAACTCATCAAATTTAAATATCTCTAGCAATTGAAGTTTCCATTTTATTGCCTTAGAAGATAATCCAGAACTCAAACTAGGCTACAACTTGTGAATCAGAACTTTGGTGTAACCAGAGGAAATCAGTTTCTTATTACAACAACGACCAAAAAGAGAAGATACAATCAATGGCAATGATACATAAACATTTAGTTAAACTGATCATGTGTGTTATACGAAGAAATGCGACAAGACACTGTATGCAACTAAACCAGTCTTAGGGCTCATCAAATAATTTTATCTTACAGGTACAAACCCAGAGTTGACTGCCTTAGCCACCGTTGAGACATCAGCTGATGCAATCTGAGAATTTGAGTCCAGGCTTAAAAGGTAATCATAGTGCAGGACGGCATAACATGGTAAATCAAAGGGAGAATATAGAACTGTCTACATATCCATCTGAGGAATAAAACACAAAAACTATCTCAATGACTAACATTTCTTTCAGAGGTTGACCATCCGCATGAAAAAGGAGACATTCCGATGGAAGGAATACCCTCTGCCAGAAAAGAACAAAATTTGTTAAGAGTTATATGATCCACATCTAGAAGCAGAGTTCATAAATCATTCATAATTATTGTAGTATATTGTGCCAGTATGAATTCTGTGACATCTAAATTCAAATGACTAGCATTTCTAGCACCGCCACAATTTCAAGTTGCACTTGCATATGACATAATAGATGTTTGCCTTCCGATTACTATGTCAATACCTCTAGCCAATGCTCGAACAATTTCAAGGTTGAGAATTGTAACCTGAATAACAACCAAGTAAAATTGTAAGTGGAGCACAAAAATAAAAGTTAAATACATACATAAAAGTTAAGTTGATTTGAGGGAGGAAAATTGTTTTTAGAAAAATGCTATCATTGAAGCACAATGAAAAAGAACCTTCTTACTTAGATGAACCAGATCAGAAACGAAAAATTGAATTTCTAAGGTACTTTTATGATGCAGAATAGGAGGAATTCAAAGGTCAGAAGTACTTAACAAGGCTTAGATTCTCATACATCAAGTGGAGACCAATTTTAATTTAGCAGTGAGAAATCCATCTTATCAGGGCAACGAACTGCTATTTTGAGGCCATAACTATCCTAAAAAATTACAAGAAGCATTTAGAAAAGAAGCTTTACTTTTCTTTTTCTTCTTAATTCCTAGTATTAGAACGTCAAGGTGCATTATTATATTGGGATTTTACAGAAGTAGGAAAACATTCCATTAGTTACATATAACTGGAGGTTTCAGAGATGCATCAAACTCTGTAAATTGGTAATATTCTCCTTCCACCTCTATTTCATCTGAGTACAACAAGAATGTCTTTAATTTAAAAGCACTACAGTAGATTGGATTTGCTACATTACCTAAAATGAATGGAAAAGAAGAAACAACTAGGGGAAACAATACAGAGCAGAGAAAGTACTCCTACAGAAATACGTGTGGCAACAAAACCAGCCTTGACAAGAGGTTGATTCACTCCTCCTTTATGCACCCCTGATTTGCTTGCTTGAAAATGCCCAAAAGAACCTTAAGTCAACAACAAAGGGTGCAAATTAAATTTCAATTATGTAGCTTCAAATTGTCCAACAATTATTTACCCCCTCCTTTTTATTGAATCTTCATATCCCTAAAAGTCTAACAACCGTACTCTTTATACCCAGAAACAAACTCTTGTTGTTGATTCACGTAAATCTAACAACACTATCATCATTGCATGAAGCAAAATAGTCCGTACAAACACATGAAGTGCTGATTAAAGAAGTAGCTAGGCAAATAACCTGCTCCATGAACGACAATAAAACTGTTGGCATCCAATTTGCTTTGGTCTTTAAAATCGTCCAGCTCACATGAAGGTTCCAACTTTCCGAATCTCTTGCTCCAGTCCATCCCAATAACCATTTGGAAGTCTGACCCATTAATCATAGCTTGCCTTAGCTGTGATGAGACGGTATCCAGATTCTCTTCGTTGATCTTCTCTAGCTCATTCTTACAGGTTATGGCTGCTCCTCCTGTAACTCTTATGATTAATCTCAATAAAAAACTAACACATACAAGATGAGAAGTACAAGTTCTTTCTTTATCAGTCCATTCTCTACTCACAATTAAACTTTTAGAATAAGTAGCTCAACCGAGAAAAGTGGGCTCGAAACGTTACCGCGCTATCCGTTGCGGAGTAATTTGACATAAATGCTACAGATTCAAGTGAATCAGGCAAAAGAACATAAATTGTTGCTCATTTGTCATCACTCTCTCAATTTAGTAATGCTAAGTGAAGTTGCTACAGCCTTTAATAATTCGGTCAGCTTCTGAAAGATCGGTGAGTATACAATGAAAGATGAAATGCAACTTGAACTAGAAATGACTGACCAAGTTTAACGATGCAACGAATTGGTCTGGTTAAGTGAGTGTCCTCAATCTCCATTTGGGGTCTACTTGCGTTGTCTTCTCCTTCTGTCATTCCTGTTATTGAGGCTTATGTTCAAGTCCTTGCGGTTTACACCATTGAATGTATGTTAAAGATAGTGAAGCTCGAACCGTTGACTTCCCTTTGAATCTGTACCTCCTCACGTGGAGTCAATTTTCTTACGTGTTCTCCATTAACCCTCAACGAAGAATCAACAACCTGAAGACAAAGTTGAGGATTTGTGATTATGTGTGAAGAGTGTCTGGAAAAAATCCAAGAAGAAAGGAGAGAGAAACAATCTGGCTAAGGTAACAAAAGAAGCCAAGTCAAAACGCAGGGTATTGAGGCATAAGTTGAACACGTAAGAGGCACATGACACCTACGGCTTACGTCTTAAGTGAAAACATTACCCGATGCAACTGTTACACAAGGCCTGTATAAGACAGACATGAGCTTTAGTCTCAAATACATGTAACACAATTCATTGTCATAAAAAAAAACATGAGCTTTAGTCTCAAATACATGTAACACAATTCATTGTCATCAAAAAAGGTCTTAGAGTGATTTACAAAAGAATAGGGAGAAAGTTTAAGAGCCACTAGAGTACTTATCTGAGAATACTAGAGAGAGTTTATAGGCCTCTTGCAAGTGTCTTTTGTAAACACTCAATCTCTTGTAACTTACTATTTTCTTTGATACCGGTGAAACCTTGAAGTGTGAGATTCTTGAATGTAACTAGCATTTAAGCTATCGAACCAAGTAAATTCTGTGTTCTTAATTTTTTGCTACTCTTATTTTTCTGCAAAATCAAATCATATTCATCAGTCTTTGAAGTAAAAGACAACAGTAGGATACAAAGATCCTAACATAAGTGGTATCAGAGCCTATCTATAACTTTTTGGGCAATTCTTAGCTATTCAAGCATCAATGTTCATCAAGAATTCTGTAATAATATTTCCTCTCCTGTTTTTTTAATCTACATTTAAAAATGGTAGGAAAAGAAATGGATGTCTTCACCGATAAGGAAGACTTTACAATCTAGAAACTTCATATGCAAGTTTTACTTGAATCTTATGATTGTTATAGTGCTATTGAAGAATAGTATGATGTAGAAATTGACTCTATCAAGAGACTCAAGACGTAAAGACTTGCGCATTGTAAGTTAATGCTTCACTTATCACTAGTTGTGATAAGAAAAGTGTAGAATTGTAATACTGCACAGAAACTTTGGTTAAAACTTGATGAACTATATACTAAAAGATGTCTGCCTAACAAGATGACACTTTTACATAATCTTGCTAATTATAAAATGAATATTACTGTCTTTCTTGATGATAATCTGGATTACTTCTTTAAGTTGGTGCAAGATTTAGAAGCTACTGGTGAAAGGAACTCATAAGAACATTAAACCATAGTCATTCTAAAAGCTTTACCAACTGAGTTCAATGCTTTTAAGAAGGTGATTAAGAATGCTAGTGGAGAATCTCTCACTGTTAACTGGGTGCTGGACTCACTAACGAAAGAAATAGTGGACATTAATCCATTTAAGAAGGAACCAAAGGTGATGTTCATCGAAAATACTCAAGAAAAGAAGTCACAGAAAAAGAATAGTAAGAATGGAAATTGGAAGAAAGGGAATGGCAAGGATAAGTACACCAAAGAAGGTGAAGAAAAGAAGAAAAAGGTTAAAGGCAAGAAGTGCTTCTACTATGATAAGGAGGGGCATTTTGTCAGAGATTGCAAAAAGAAAAAAAGAGATAAGTTTACTCAAAATGGAGATGCAGGGAATGTGGAGAAACCTGAAGAATCTAGTGGTGATGAGATATTAGCAGTCACTGAAGAGAGTGAAGATCTCAGTAGAGAGTGGATCTTCGACTCTTAATGCACCATGCATGTTCCTCCTCAAAGAAACTAGTTCACAACATTTGACTCAGTCACTACCAAAGTAAAGATGGCAGATTTTGGGCGGCAAAAGGTCGAAGGGATTGGGAATGTCTCAATCAACATGTTTGATGGGAAGAGGAGAACCCTAACTAATGTCAGATTTGTGCTTAGAGTAAGGAGAAATCTTATTTCTGAAAGTATGTTTGACAAATAAGGCTTTCAGATAAGATCTAAGGATGGACTTAGAGAAATCCTTAAGAATGGTAGAGTGATCATAAGAGGAGTTGAAAAAGGTGGGCTATATTATGTAATAGGCATTACTGAAGTGAACCTAGTTACAAAAAATGGAGAGCCTGATTCGACTAAACAATGGCACTTAAGGATGGGTCATACAGGGAACAAGAGTTTGTTACATCTTTCAAAACAGGGACTGATTCTAGAAAGACATAAAGAAGTTGGAATTCTATTAATCATGTGTGTTAGGAAAGCATCATAGAACCAGTTTCCAAAAGGGAGCAAAGAGGGCTAAAGAGATCTTGGAATATGTTCACAGTGATCTCTGGGGGCCAACTCAAGTGTCCACTGCAAGTGGGAATCGATTTTTCATGTCCATTATAGATGATAAGTCTAGGAAATGCTAGGTCTATCCTATGAAGAGGAAAGATGAAGCATTAGAAATCTTCATCATATGGCATACACTAATGGAAAATCAGACTGGAAAGAAGTTACGATGCCTAAGGACAGATAATGGACTAAAATACTGCAATAAGGAATTTGATGACTCCTGCAGTAAGAAAGGCATTCTGAGGCATAAGACAATTAGAGCAACACCTCAGCAGAATGATGTAACTGAGAGGCTCAACAGAACACTCCTAGAAAAGACCAGGTGTATGCTACTATAATTAGGTTGTTCACAATCTCTATGAGGATAAGCAATTAAGACTGCAGCCTACCTAGTGAATAGATTACATGCTTCTATTAATGAGTACAAAACTCCACAAGAAGTATAGAATGGGAAGAAGCCTAACTTGACTCACCCAAGAATTTTTGAATGTACTACTTATGCATATCAAAAGGAAGGTAAGTTGGAATTTAGAGCCATGAAGGGAGTATTTTTAGGCTACTCAAAAGGAGTCAAAGGTTACAAGATCTTACTGCTTCAACAAGGAGGTTTCGAAACTATTATTAGCAAAGATGTGATCTTTAAGGAAAATGAGTTTCCTTTTTTGTGTAGGAACTCTCCAAACTTTGACCTACAAAAAGAAGTTTAAAAGCAACTTGGATCACTAAGTAATTCAATCCAGTTCTATGTGCCACTAGAAACAAAAGCAGAAGAAGGAAGCACACAATACTATGATAAGGAACTTATGCAAAGCCCTATTCATCATAAACAAGGGACTGAAGAAATAGAAGGTGAAAGTGAGGAAAGAGCCTCACACACAGTTGCTAATAACTCTTGAAGCCCTATAAGAGTATCAGCTCACTAGAGATAGGCAACTAAGACAAAGAATTCCTAATAGGAGATACACAGACTCAAACCTAGTTGAATTTGCATGTCTTGTTGCAGAATCCATATATTGTAGGGCACCTGAAACCTATGAAGAAACCATGAGCAAAAAGGATGCTGAACAGTGGAAGTTGGCTTGTAAGAAGGAATATTCTTACTTTAATGAAGAATATGACCTAGACACTAGTGCTTAAACCACCTAAAGCAAAGTTAATAGAAAACAAATAGTTGTTCAAACTGAAGGAAGGAGTTACATAAGCAAAACCTAAGATATAAAAGGCTAGGCTTGTAAAAAATGGAAATAGATAGAAGGAGGGAGTTGACTACAAGGAGATTCTCTCACTAGTAGTCAAGCTCAAGACCATAAGACTCATTCTAGTGCTAACTACCATTTATGACTAGGAAATCCATCAAATGGATGTCAAAACAGCCTTCTTATATGGAAAGCTTGAGGAAACCATCTACATGAAGCAACCAATTGGTTTTAAGGATAAGGAAAAGCTAGATTATGTTTGTCTATCATAGGAATCCTTATATGGACTAAAATAAGCACCTAGGCAGTGGAATAAGAAGTTCCATAAGATTGTTGCTAGTATGAAGTTCACTAGAAGCTCATATGACTACTGCCTATACTTTAAGGACCTAAGAGAGATAAAAACAGTCTTTATATTGGTCTATTTGGATGACCTACTCATTACTAGAAAAGATCTAAACAGAATTGAAGAGGTAAAGACTGATATGTGTAAACACTTTGAGATGAAGGATATGGGAGAAGCACAAAAGCTTCTAGGATTGCAGATAATCAGAAAAAGGAGGGAAGGAAAGCTATGGCTTATTCAAAGAAACTACATTAGAAAAGTTCTTACTCAGTTTAACATGGAACAAGCAAAACCAAGTTCTACCCTTTTAGAATCACATCTACAGATGGTTTTTAGTAAGAGTCCTAAGATAGAGGAAGAACAGAAAGCTATGGAACACTATCCTTATGATGTTGGAGTTGGAAGTCTCATGCACATTATGTTATCTACAAGACCTAATCTAACCTATGCTATTAGTATCCTAAGCAAATTTATGGCCAATCTAGGGTTTGAACACTGGCAAGGGCTGAGGTGTTGGCACCCGAACTTTTTTTTTAGTTAAGCATTAAATAATTATAAGATTTGGATAGGTAAATTTTTGGGAGTTAAATTTTGTTATGTCTATGTTAGTAGAATTTATTTCATGGGTTAGTTGAATTAAAAGCGATAAGAATGCATAAAGGGATATTTTGGGTAGTTTATTTAAGGTTAAAAACAATAATGCATTAAAGGAAGGGCAAGGTGGAGTTTTCTCATTCATTAAGGGTAAAATGAGAAGGAAGAAGTGTTGTTTTCTTCCTAAAGAAGAGAAAAATGAAAATAGGAGAGAAAGAAGAATCAAAATATGAGAACAAAAAGTGAGCAAGAGAGGTTTCAGTGAAGTAGAGAAAAGAATGGAGTTTTGAGCTAGGTTTCATCTTTTCTTAGTTTTAAAGAGAGAGTTTGAGATTGCTAAAGAAAGGAAAAAGAAAGAGGAAGGGAAGAGCTTTTTTTAAAGCCAATAATCTCATAATTTAGTGAAGATGTAGGGTAAGTTTGATTTTTATACTTTGGATATATAGAAGGGGTTTAGTTCATGAAGTTTAGGAAATCCATAGGTTTAAGCAATCTAGAGTCAATTTTAGTGAATGTGCTTTATGGGTTCTCAAATTTGAATTCATATTGAATGAGAATTTTGTCATTTATGAAGGAAATCAAGAAGAGGATCAAGAGAGGCAAGAGGAGCAAGAGGAAAAACGCCCTTAAGCCAATTTCATAAGTAAGGAATTCAAGGTGGGTATATGTTTATAATAGAGTAAATAAGCCACTAATGTTTTCTTTGAATCAAGGAAGTTCAATGATTTCACTTGCATCATATATGTTGCATTTATTGCTTCTTGAATGAATTGAGAAATTGCTATATGTTTGATATATGAATTGTGTTGATGATTTTTGAAAAGAGTTTGAAATTGAATTTTAAAAAATAAAATATTTATGAAATCATGTTTTTGGAAATAGTTTTCAAAATATCTCATGTTCATTAAAAATAAGATTCCAAAATGTCCCATACGGGTAAACTGTTTTCAATTCATGAATTACATGTTATGTGGGTTTGGTGTAATCCATTCAAGGATGTCACGTGCACGTCGACCAAGTTAAAGGCTTCTCCTACCTGTCCACTAGTGGCACTGAGCTCCTTCATGGACTCCCTCAAGTTTATGTTTACGCAAAACCACGATGTGGGATTGCGATAGTACATTAAGTTTATGACTACATAGGATCTTTATGTGAAAATGTGTAGTTCGTCATGTTTATGGATCTACCCAAACCATTCTGATGTGCTTATATGCTTATGAGATGTTAACAAGTTTGATGCATCCATGATTTGTAGTTTGTGAATTTTGGTTATGAATTTGAGAACGATACTTTTATGAATTTAATTAGAACTTGTATTAACAAATGAACATTTTAAAGGTTTTGCTTATTTTTTCATTATAAGTTGTTACCCACGAGCTTTAAGCTCACCCCTCCATTTCCGTCCCATTTTTAGGTGAAGAGCATGAGAACGAGTAACCAAGAGTCAAGGCATCACTCCGATTATGCATACTTTTGTATTTTAAGCTAGTTTTATAAAACAAAGCTGTAGTCGCATTTTGAGCAATTCTAGTTATGTAAACTTTGTATTTCTGGATTATGATGTATTTTGGCTCGAAATGTCCATTAAAGCTTTGTAAAACTCTTATCTTTTGATGTTAATAAAGTATGATTGTGTTTTGCCGATGACATTTCCAAATTGTTCATTTTACTTTCAAGTTTTCCATAGGGGTAAGATGTGTGTTCGGACCTAAGGGAAAATACTGTATTAATCTAGGCTGAATTAGACAAAGTTGTCCTCTTAGAAGTTGTAGTTTATCTTTCTAGCTTTCCAATGCTATATAGTATGAAATTTTTGGATTTCGGAATTAAAAGATATGATCATTAGAAGTTCGTGATGCTACATAGGATGGACATTCAGGACAGCTACATTGATTTGAACTTTTAACCCTTTTGGAGGTAAAATATCTTTTTGGAGTATTCATGGAAGTTGTAGGTCTAGAAGTCTTCTTCGAAACTGTTTTTGAATGACCTTAATTTGATATATCTAGTAAAAGTTATGCCCTTCTTACCAAAATAGATTAGAGGAAGAAGAATAGGGAAGTCGCGATCGCACTCTACGGACGTTCGTGCAAGTCACGATCGCGACTGCTCGCACAAGTCGCTATCGAGACCCGTAGGTCTCCCCAAACCTGAATATGTTTCACTCTTTTGATCATAACTTTGTCATTTGACCTCTAAATGATCTGATTTTTAAACTAATGGATTCCTAACACATTTTGCTATCTCTCCATGAAAATTTATAGCTTTTGGTATTGATTCGAAAAAGATCGATCGAATCAAAGTAAGGGTATCAATTGGTAGAGCATGAATTGGATATTTTACGGAATATACTTTGGTATTTAGATGATATCTTGATCTATAGAGTTCCATAAACTAGAGACATAGAGCTACAAATCCTCTGAAGAAATTAAATTTTAATTCAGTTTCTAAGACTTTCAATATCTGGATGGAATTTGAGTATAGTGTACTGTTTCAGTTTAATAACAATCCGAAAATGTTTGGGGTATAACTTTCAAATTGCTGAACCAAATTGAATGATTTTGGTGTCATTAGAAACTTAAGACAATGGGGTTTTGAAGAAGTTAAATTGTAATTCTAGTTTGAGGTTTCCCAAAATCTATTCTAAAATAGGAGAAATGAGTTTGTTTTTTATGTTTGACTGATGTGGGCATGCCACTCTTATGGGATGTGTGTTCGGATGTCACTTAGGACGTTGGGCCTATGACTCAGGAGGGCGGGGTCCTAACATGAAGAGTGTTCTTAGATACTTAGCTGGAACTATAAACTACAGGTTATGTTTTTCAAAAGCAGAACTAGCTAAATACAATTGTATGTCCTTGTACAGTTTTGTGGATGCAGATTATGCAGCAGACAAAGATACAAGGAAGTCAATTTCAACATACTTCTTCACATTATCAGAAAATACAATCAGTTGGAAAGCACAAAAATAGTCAGTAGTATCTCTATCAACTATAGAGGTAGAATATTATGCAATTACTGAAGGAGCAAAAGAGCTATCATAGCTATTAGGCATATTGAAGGAAATCAACATCAACATTGCAAAGTCATCATTGTTCACAGACAATGAAAGTGCACTTTACCTTAGTAAGGACCCAGTACTGCATGAGAGATCCAAGCACATCGACGTGTGACTTCACTTCGTCAGAGACAAAATCGCACAAAGGTTATTCATTCTGGAGAAAATCACAGGTGATGTAAACCCATCAGACTTCGGAACAAAGGTTGTCACTCTAAAGAAGTTCGCTTTTTGTAGAGACTATCTACAAATAAGTGAAGCCCCTTGAATTTGACAACAATCGAAGACAATTTCTCTCGATCTCACGATTTCGATGAAGCTAGGATTTTTTGGTTACTAAAATGTCCACAGACTGATGAATTACATAAAGATTAATAGAGAAGGAGGGAATAAATGTGAAGATATTATCAATTCTCCATTAAATCTCAACGAAGAATCAACAACCTTAAGACCAAGTTGAGGATTTGTGATTATGTGTGAAGAGTGTGTCTGAAAAAAATCGAAGAAGAAAGGAGAAAAACAATCTGGCTAAGGTAACAAAAGAAGCCAAGTCAAAACGCAAAGTATTAAGGCATAAGTTTAACATGTGAGAGGCATATGACACTTACCTCTTAAGTGAAGACATTATCGGATGCAACTACTACACAAGGCCTATATAAGACAGACATGAGCTTTAGTCTCAAATACACATAACACAATTCATTATAATCAAAAAGGTTTGAGAGTGATTTCTAAAAGAATAGAGAGAAAGTTTAAGAGCTGTTAGAGTACTTATCTGAGGGTACTAGAGAGAGTTTACAGACCTCTTGTAAGTGTTTTTTGTAAACACTCAATCTCTTGTAACTTGCTCTTTTCTTGATACTAGTAGAAACACAAAGTGTGAGATCCTTAGATGTAAATAGCATTTAAGCTATCGAACCAAGTAAATTATGTGTTCTTAAATTTTTGCTACTCTTATTTTTCTGTAAAATCAAATCATATTCATCAGTCTTTGAAGTAAAAGACAACAGTAAGATACAAAGATATATATCATATAATTCATTTGATAAAAGTTGAACTTTTACCAATTATAAGTGAGGTTTATCTAACTCAACTAACTCGACTACATCATTTAAGTATGACTTTTACGTGTTAGATTTTACATTAATTTTATGTCAAAAAAACTCAAAAGCAATGTATACAAATAGATAAGGTGTTAATGTGAGATAATTGTCTTCTGGTTAATGTTGTTAAATACACATTAATTTTTTTACATTGTTGGACCTAATTTTCTTAAAATGGTATAGTTTGCAATAGTCCAACAAACATTTTGACTTTTGAGGGTCCAATTTTAAAAAAAGGGGTTCCATAATATAGCCACCTTAATTTTAATAATTAATTTTGTGATTCAAGATATTTATGGTAATTCTAGTTCCAAATTATATTTCAATACTTTGAGATTTTGATAAGTAAATACATTTTCTAGTTCCACACTTCGACATAAATCGATTCATTGAACTGGAAAATGTTGAAGGTGGAAATTGTTTATGTATATTTTCTGATTATTGGAAGTAGAAATTATTTTTACTTATGTTTTCTGATTATTGGAAATGAAAATTGTTAGAAATAAAAATTGTTTATGTATGTTTTGTGATTGTTGAAAATGGAAATTATTTTATATATGTTTTGTGATGTTTGAAACTTTGAATTGAACTTGTTGGAAAATGTTAGAAATGAAATTGTTGGCATTTGGAAATGAAAATTGTTTATGTATGTTTTGCGTAGTTATGTATATTGAATAATTGAATTGTTAGTTTTGACTTACAGTAAATTGTGTTCGATGAAATTGAATTGTATATGATGTAATCATACAAAATGAGTTATATTATAGAAGATGAACATGTGTATTGAGTAAAAAAAGTATGTGTTATTTATTTTAATATATGTATTTATATATTTTTATAGATAAATGGAAGGAAGTTCAAGTATTTCTAATTATTGTTATGGATATCGAATCGTATCGGCCGGTACTTATTGTACTAGACTAAAATTGGTATGGTATATTGAGTTTTGGTACTGGGTTTAAATACTGGTAGGTATCAGCCCGGTTCGACTGTGCCGACCAGTACTGGTTGGCATTTTACCGAAAATTTTAAAAAATTGGAGGATTTTTTTGCAAAATTTTAAAAATTTTTAAAAATTTCCCTCCCTCCCTCCTACCCCCCTTTTTTTCCAAAGTTTTTAAAATAATAATAACTATTTTTATTACTAATGATAATTATAAATTAAATAAAACTTAAAAATATATTAAATTTATTTTTATTACTAATAAATTATTTTTATTTAAATTTATTTTAATATTT
>JAOQMP010000003.1:15426338-15438103 GCA_027563575.1 Erythroxylum pedicellare | reverse complement strand
CGACGGTAACATAGGTTATTGGAAAATTAAATTAGAGCAATTTTCTAAACTAAATAGGAACATATTAAAAAGGCTAAAAAAGAATTAAGAAATTAAATGGTGCATCTGGATTGAGCAAAGGAATATATAAACATATTCTTTGGTAGTGAGATCAGCTGACAAATGGTTTATGTAGCCACTGTCAACAAGCCAAATTCTAGAAGTGTGAGTAGCTACACACATCTCTTCAACAGCAGCAAACAACTCTTCTTCATGCTCCTCTGCACTTTCAGCAACTTGAGCAGGCTGAGCACGTGCTTGCTTTTTTTGGTGTGACTTGCAGACCTTCTCTATGTGACCAAATTTTTTGCAAGTTTTACATTGAACATGTGGTCTAAACCAACAGAAATCTGTTGTATGATTTGTCTTTTGACAGTGAGGACAGGGAGGAAACTTGTCTTTTCTGAACCTTCCTCTATTATTATGTTCACTCTTCTCCTTTCCCTTTCTACTATGAGAAATTTTCTTGGTACCAGTTGACTTGACTTTCTGAGTAGCTGCATATGCTCCTTCAATTTGACTTTCCTCCTCTCGAAATGCTTTCCTTTGTTCCACAGCTTGTAATGCATTTGCAAGTTCTGTGACAGTGATTTTTTTTTCCATATCTCAATTGTCTTCCAAAGAGGAAATTTTAGATTCAAACCTCTCAGGAAGTGTTACCATGACCTTCTCCACAATTATCTTCTCTTCAACTTGTTCCCCTAGCAGCCTTATCTCATTAACAGTCTTTATGATTCTGTCAACATAATCTTTGATTTTATCGGACTCCTTTATGCGATACATCTCAAATTGATTATTTGCATCTTCCTTGTTTTATCACTACCTTGAAACTCTTGCTTCAATCTTTCCAAGCCACTGGGGCAAATTCATAGTCCATGATTATAGTGAAAATCACTTCATCCACAGATGAGTGAATGTATGAGAGAGCACAAACTTTCTTAACAGTTTCTTCAGCATGATGTTTGATTTGGTTTACTGTGGGATTGGTGGGAAGAGGATTCACTTCCTTACCATCAGCATAATCCCAAAGATTAAATGATCTCAATTATATCTTCATTTTCATAGCCCAAATTTGGTAGTTTTGGCCATTAAAAACTGTCGGTGCAGTGTTTGAAGGTGTGGAAGTCATTGGTTAAGATTTTTGAAAAAGCTGATGAGAGTGAGTGAGGTATATGTGTTTCTGGTTGTTTTGAATCGCAAATCCCTTACAAAATCAAGAATGCTTTGATACCATGTAAAGAAATGTGGAGGATAATGTAATGAACTTGTAAACCAGAAAAATGAATGAGAATTGGAACAAGAGTCTAGTTTCTTTCATTGCATTCAGAAAATATATAGCAAGAGTGTTCAGATACATCAAATTGAAATTTAAAAATACAATGATTGTTGAAGTGAACTGACATACTAATTTAGCAACTAACATAAGTAAACCATACCTACTTCATTACAACTCAATTCAAACTTTACAACAGTACTAAATCAAGTTACACTCTACCACCATTGTTTTCATAATTGTGGTCTGTGATAACATATTTGTATGGATGCCAAAGAAAGAAAGATTATGAAAAGAGTTGATCCGGAGAAGAACCTTCTTGGATGAGCTAGAAGTCATACTGTTGTATTTAACTAGTTTATTATGGCATACAACATACAACATAATTGATGTTTTGTGCATTCTTTTGTAATGAAAATACGAAAGTAATAATTGTGATAAGGTATCTTACCTTATTTTCTTGTTAGCTTTTGCGGAAACCTATTGCTATTAGTACTTTGTCTTGGTTTATTTGTGTTATAGTTTAGCTAGAGTTGTACAAGTTTTGGTTCTGGTAGTTAAGCACTTGCAAATGACATCTGTCTTCAGTGTTCAAATTTGTGTTACTGCTCGACTTTATATGAGGGCAGATATGTTAACATTTATATTAAGTATAAGTTCACGGTGCACATAACATTCTTATCCATTTTAGTTAAGAGAAAAAACATAGTGCAAGTTTCAACTGGAGGAATTGTGAACTTAATATTTTAAAAATTAGATTAGAAGTTAATCTAATAAAACAAAAAATTTAAGGTTTAAAAATTTTAATTAATATTAAACTGTCATAAAATCGACAAACCTAATGCAAATGTTATCTAGAGGAATAACGGAAGACTATATTTTTGCAGCCATTGTGAGCTTAATACTTTAAAAACCAGATTAGAAGTTAAACCAATAAAATAAAAAAATTAAAGTTTAAAAAATTTAATTAGTATTAGATTGTCATAAAATCAGCTAAAGATTAAAAAAATTAAAAATTTTGAAATATGAAATTGTCTTTAATTATCAAAGAATTTGACGTTTAATTGAAAAAGATATTGTTAAATAAAAATTAATTAATTTATTTTGATTTATAATACTTTATTAATTTATAAAAATTAACAAATTAATAAGTTTTTAATAATAAGAGTTCTTAAAACAAATCAAACCAATAAAATTGAAAACTGAACTGAAAAGTTAAACAATTTAAACTTTTGCAGTTAAATTTGTTGAATTTTTTAATCATTGATAAGGCCTTAAAATGAAAAGTTGACGCCACTTATTACTGAATTATCTCGGAGAAGATTTACCCAGAATTTTTGGTGTTATATAAGAATCCCAGATAATTTGCTGGGAAGAAAATTGAAGAGATGTGGCATCGTTACTTCAATAATAGGATTGCAGAGCAAGCTATATTTGTTTAGACAAGGATAAACCATGGTCGACTTCTATCTGGATAAGTAGCAAAGGTGAGAGACAAACTGTAAGCGTCCATGTTTGAATGTTCGAACTGGCTTATGGATGGCACATTCAGGGTAGGAGGCGGGACTCATGGCATGACGTCCACGGAGTCGGTGCAAACAGATTGAATTACACTTGATCAAAGGTAACATGATCGTAGTGGAAACCAACCATTAGAATGTAAGCCAAGACTATGATCAAAAGGATTTTCTTTTCTTTGTCAGCAAGTGTTCATGATGATTTAACTTCTACAAAGATGGTGACCAGGTACTTTCTTTCTATTACCCAGATTGGTATCCTTCAAATGACACTAAAATCAAGCATCTCCAGCTACAAGGGTAGGTATTTGGCCATGATTTACAAAATCAATTTTGTTCAAGCTCACGCAGCACAGCACATGCTCTGGCAGCTCCTCTTGCTGTTGTGCCTGGAAAGACCACCACAGATAGAGCACGTTAATGAAGTAGAAAACTAATGGATTCTGCTTGTTTTGAATTAGCTGTTCCATTGACAAATACCTGAATAGTTAAGCCCACATTAGCTATGCCATGTTGAAGACGATGTCGGAATGCTTCAAGCCCTTTCCTAGATATGTAGCTGAAACGATGAATATCCAGGTCAATCTCGAAATAGTTTGGCCCCTGCAAAGTATTAGAGCTACAAAACGTTAGATCATTATCGTATCAGACTTAACAAAGGATAAATTTCCATTCTACTATGTCACAGCAGAACTTAAATTATTCAGGAATGGAATTTCATAGCACACACACAAATGCATTCCAAATCTTATTTACACCCAGTAGCTACCCTAATCAAACTGAGGGCCCATGGATCGGGAAAATTATGGTTACCTTGAAGAAATTGTGTTGAGGGCGAGAAAGCACTGGTTTGTCGTTATAAGCCAGCAGAAGCTTCCTTTCTGCAGAACTCAGCTGCAAGTCCTCTGGATTAACCAGACCCGCCAAAATTTTTAGCCTTTCTCTGAAAGGAATAACGCTGTTCTTTCCAAAGCCTCTAGTCTTTTCCATCTCATCATCAACGAGTCTCTGAAACAGAAAGCAACATGAGAAATTAGCAGAGATGTCTACTCTGTATTATGGATAAGAAGCCAGTGATCATGAATTCGATTAACATGAAGCACTTGTATAAGTATATACCTTGATACTATCTTGAAAATAAGACGAGATCTCTTTGTCAAAGTTCTCAGTCAGTTTAAAATATAAGACAAGGCTCATGCCTTCTCCGTCATCTTCAGCTTGAAACAGGGCAACAGGATAAGTGGGAAGCTGCAAGATGAACAAAATAGATAAATACAAAATAACCGTCTGACATGTCAGCCAGGACTGTAAATCAACTTCTAGAGTGCAGTTTTAAAGCAGAAAGTACCTGTATGTTGAGAATCAACAATGAGGGTAACCTCTCATGAGGTTGGGCATGTGGAAGTTCAAGGTGCTGAGCAATGTGATTTATCTTTCTTGGGCATACAAATAAATCAACGCCAATAGGTACATATGGGCAGTAGTCCGGCGCAGGTGACTTCTGCTTATTACTGCATCATTAAAGTTAGAGCTTTAGTTGCTATAACCCCATAATTTATGCAAAAGCGAAAGACAGACATTAATGACAATAGACGGAGACCATAACGACATGCCTGAAAAAGTTCATTCCACGAAGCTTGAAAACTGAAGGTGAAACCTCAGACCAAGAAGCTGAAGTTAGTTTTCCTCCTTTTGAACTTGGAATCAGGTTCCCCGCCCTCGGACGGTATAACAAACTCTCAGCTGCACCAGTTTAAGTACTCATTTATGATGGAATCTCAAGTTTCATGGTATGGTTTACTAATAACACCTGCAAGGATTGATACTTACAGAATTCAGTTGTCTCCCCTCCGTCACAGGATTTCCTCTTCAAGGAGAGAGTGATAACTGTTGATTTCTTTCTGTTTTCTTGATTCCTCTCCACTACCTCATGTGCGCCATCTTCAAGTCCTTTAAAACTTTCAAGTGCATCATCAAATGCTTTCTTTCTCTTAGTCAAAATGTCATCACCTTTTGAACCCCCTCCATCTATTTTCAGGTAACTTTCGTAGAAGCCCTCGTACTTGGACCCAGTGTCAATGAAGTGGGATGCAGATCCGTACTCAAGCAATTGAGAATTTGGTTTATATCCAATTGCAGTACTTACTGAAGAAAAGCCGTCTGATTGGTCAAAGAAACAAGTAAAGCCAAGTATAAGAACTTGCTATCATTCTCAAAATCATAACATTAATAAGTTACCATACGATTGCTAAGGTATGCAAGTGTCTCACCTCCGTGTACACTGATGAAGTCATCCTCTGAATCCGAGTCTATAATACTAACCGAGTCAAACCACACCTCCTCTTGGCATATTCCTGCAAATTATTGAAGTTTCAAATTCAGGAATGACACAGATACTGATAAGCTTACATGTATAACCCGTACCTAAGCACAAATTGTTTACATGTATATATTCGTCTTATCTTATACTAATATGCTTGCTATTTCCAGACTAAGTGTATAAAATCCTAAACGCTTTTCTAGTAACATTCATATTTGCAGATTTGGACTTTGCTATAATAGAGGGAGAACACACCATTTTCATCAATTTGACTGTGGTTCCATTGTAGCTGAGTGTGATGAAATGACTTGTTGGAGACTTCAGATCTCTTGCAGGTAGTTGCAGCACCCTTCTCATAATCGAGATGCACAAATTCACTAACAGCAATATCACTTACTCCAGCATCACTAAGCCGCGTCATAGGGACGTCACCAATAGTTGAGGAAATCCTTCTGCAACGCCTGCCAACTCTATAACGACGTTTCTTGGACTTGGTTGGTTTTATCCTTGCATTAGATGTGGAGTAACAAGCCCCCATTATCACAACAATTTTCTATACCCTTTCTAAACTTTTACTTCATACGAGAACAGAATATCCCACGAATTCCAGGCAAATAATAATGGCACCTGCGTTTGCATTACAAAAATTTTAAATTGTAGAAAGCTGCAGACTTGGATCAACCAAAATCGAGGATGAACAGTAAAAATTAGAAGGAAGCTTCACATCAAAAGGACAAAATGATGCAAGTACAGAGCTGTGTCAGCTACACTTATGCAGAGACTAGCATTCATATTGACATGCGAACGCGTCAAACAAAGATAAATATGAACTTCACCAGGGACTTCTTTATTAAATCCCAACAAATTAGTTGATCGTCCAATCTTGGATAGACCGGTGACAAATTCAAGGCTATTTGTCATAAGAAAATTAGGATGAGTTCCAAGCTTAAAGATAAAAATTTAAGCTTGAAGATTATGAAAACCCAAGAACAAATTACCTAGACTAGTGCATTTATTTATCTGTTTATTGGATAAAAGGAAAGGGAAGCATATGGGCAGACAACCAGACACACATAAAGTCAGAGTCTCTAGTGGCAACTTACCGAATCAACTATCAAGCTTCTGACTTTCCGCTAGTCCAGAAAGCAATAGTATGCAAAGTTAGCTTTAGTGCAAAAGATGCCGTCTGATTCAAGAAAAATGAAGTTCCATAGCATACAGAGGCCTAACTCCTAGTTGATCACACCTGAAGAAAATAAGAATTAAAATGCATAAGCACTTGTCTATGAAAAACTATACATATATGTCTCTGGGAACTACTTGACACGCCAAAAACAGAGAAATCCTATAGCCCAATTCTTACCAGAAACAGTATTACAACAAAACTGAGATACGCATGAAAGGTTTTTCTTTTCTCCGTTATAACAATCACTAAACACAGCGAAACCGAATCAGATAACTATAAGTCGCCCCAATGCTACAATGGTAAAAGACAAAACAAAGACATATAATTTGACATCCAAAGCGTCCACCAATTGTCCAAGAGTACATGAAAACGTCGACGTTGAATAACTGATGAGTTTGGCTCCGACCGATCAATATCAAAACAATTTACCAGTCAACAAAAGAAAGACCAACTTCCATTTGGGATATCAAAGAAACATAAGAAGAGCAGAGAAAGGATGGCAATGATGAGTGTTGACTTTTGATCATATAGAAAAAATAAAAATAAAAAACAATTTTCGAGTCACAATTCACGAACACGATTAACGTAACACATTTGTCACCGTTTAAGAAACAGAACAGATACAGTATCCCAAGTTGTATTGTATGCATACAAAATGATAAAAAGTAGGAAACTTTGTCGTTGGGGGTAATAACAAGACCTAAAAAGTGAAATATGAAATGTTTCAAGGAAATGCATGTGAGAGAAGAGAAGAGCAAGAACCTGATGATGAGGATAGAGCAAATAAAGGGGGATGGAAGAAACCCGAGTCAAGAACGCTCGGATCTTTCCACACACCCCAAGCGCCTGTATATATGTCTCTTTCAGTCTCTCTCTGTCTCTCTGGCGAGGGCTGCAAGTTCTTATGTCTATAGAAAGGAAGAAAGAGACAGAGAGAGATGCGAAGAAGCTAAAGAGTAACAGGAAGAGAACACAGATACCGGTCTTTTTGGATCCTCATTCCTACTATTTTGGTTTCTTATTGTAGACGGTGGACTAGATTCTCTTCTTTGAATCGTATACATGTATATAAATTGTTTACTGTTCGAACTGTTCTTAGCTCTTTTCTTTTTTTACATTGAATGGAGGGGACATAAATTTTGATGAAGGATACCCCGATGTGGTACTTGACAAGGACACGCATGTGTTATCATTTATGTTAAATCTAATTTCACTTCTAGACTCCCCCGACAGATTATGTATAAAGTAATACAAGCAGCACCTGAGGAGTTAATTTTGGAATGTTATATTATTTTTATTAATAAAAATGGACAAAAAGAACTATTTAAATGGTTTAAGTTAAGGATTCCATTCAACAGAATGGACCAAATCGCCGAATTATTACTTTTTTCACACCTTAGAGTTCTACTCTATATATAGATCAATGTAACAACAACCTTTACCCTCACAGAATCAGCTCTCCATGATAATTAGCGGAAAAGTATTTCATTTTTGCAGGATTAATCTTGACAAGCAAAATGAAATGTTGGAAATTAAGAAACCTGTAGCAAACCGATAACTGGTACACGAGTAGAGGTCAATATGGTCATGTCCGACTGGGAAAGGAAAGATTTGATTTTCTGGTGTGCAGCAATAGCAGCAGGTGGTGTGGGAAAGTGACTCTTTTGGAGTTGGAACAAAAAACACCAGCTGGTTCCATTTAATGTATTTATGAGGCCCCTCATATTAGAAAGGTAAAACTACCACAACAAATACACGATTTGATGTTTAGTGGCAACCTCTGCTTTTTAATTAACAATAATATGGAAACCCTTGGGTCGCAAATTTGTATTGTCAAGCAAACCATATAATACAACTTCCTATTCAAAATATTGTTAAGCTGTATGCAATCATATCTTAATACTTTGACTAGTCTCTTGTCTTTAAAATACAATCAAATATTTGTTGGATTTTAAAATTGAGAGAAATATTGTCATATGACTTATATATTCAATTAAAAATTAGGGAATAAACGCCTCTATAGTTTTTATTTAATTCAGAAAACACTCTTAGGATTTTAAATTCTAAATATGAGGTCTTGATACACAATTTGGAAGAATAAAATGAAATTGTGAAAAATAAGATCTGATATGATGCACAAAGGTGGAGTGATGGAAATCTGCATCCACTCAAAGAATTAAGTAACACAATGATCACTAAAGACAGTTGGACAAAGAAAACATGAAAGTATGGGATGCTTCCAACCAATTTTGGGGCATGAATAACATGATTTATTTTCTATGACCTATTCGATGGTGACTCTCTCGCACTCCTCCTCCTAAAAGAAGAAGTTGAAAAGAGAGTAAAACTGGACCTAAACAAACATTACTTTTCATTAATCAATCTCGAAGCTATTCTAAAGTTTGGAAGTGGGGAATTGGATGCCTAAGCAATCACAGTTTAATGTATTGCTTGGATGGGCTTGCTTATGACTAAAACCAATCAATTCTATTTACACTATTAATTGAATTCCTCAATTAATACTGAAATCATTAGAGTTAGTAAGTTGGTGATACTGAAATTGGTTTTAGGGTTTAAGTTCAGTGATTCCATTCGTTCTTTATGATGTAGAGAAAAAAGTAGAAAATAAATGGAACCCGTGTGGAAGTGATTTGAACATAAAGGCATTTCATTTACGTTAGTTTTTGTCTCCACTTCACCAATCATTCCAAAGAAAGAATCTTAGCAATGTGTAAAACAAAGGTTTGAAAACTAAAATTAGGTAATTGGCTAGCTAGTTAACACCTATGTTTGCTACCTTTTCCATGTTCTCGAACTTCTTGGGTTTTAGGAGCTGTATGTATAGATTGCAACATTAGGGGGAAACTCAGGTAGGTTTGGCAATTGCATGCATGCATGCACTGAATGAGCGCCTACGCCATGGTCCTGACTCCTAACACATACAACGATAGTGTTAGATCTTAAAACTATGGGGGTGGAGAAGGGAACTGTGGAGCTTGTGGAATTCAACCGACCATTGGTTGTGTTTCTGTCAATATGCCTGGTTGATCATTGTATCCCAATTCCAGTGGATTAAGCAAATAATTTTGTCTACTGATGGGTAGTATAGGAGCAACCAATGAACTAAATTTAATGTCAAACCCAACTGAAGAATCAAGTTCGTTTTAATTTCATTTAGTTGTTATGATCAAATCCCGAGACTTGTGAGCTCATTATAAACATGAAATAGAAACCATGTTTAATCGTGTTTGAAACATAATTAAGAACAAAGAGGAAACACAATATCAGCAGCTGATGATTATATGGTGCTTAGGATGTCAAGTACAAAACAGCAGTATCACAGCTGGACTTGTTTCCTAGAAATTCAATTCTGCAACCACTCCAACACTTGAAGGGAAATAGGGTGCTTGCAACAATTACTCTAACCACGACAATTTAAATTGCCAACTCTTTTTCTTTATTTTGATGATTTTGACAGGACCATTTAAAAGACCACGAATATAAAAGTGCTTAAACTTTATTATGAATTGGATTAGGTTATTTAATATGGATCTGGAGGCTAAGCACTCCTACCTACTTGATCTAAATGTGGTTTGACGTGTATACCATAAAAGAGGTGCTCCATCTCATTTTCAGGCAACTCCTTAGGAAAAACTGCTGCTGTTGGATAGTATAGTAAGAGAAAATAAGCACTTGAGATGTGTGCCAGTTGTTTTTTTCTCTTTTAGTTTATGGGGAGGGCATGATACCCATATCGACGGGACAATTTCTTGATGCACTTCCACCTTGAGTTGATGGGCAAAGCATTAAAATGACCACGTTCCTCCAATTTATTACCAATTGGTTAATGTGTAAGGAAGCACATGGCCAACAATGCATCCATTTTCAATCCATTTAGTAGGTAGTCCCGAGTAAGTTCTCGTTATTTTTTCTTTTGTAGCTTTAAATGTTTAATTAAGTTCTGCTATGAAATATAAAGACCATCAAACATGAGACTATTTTAGAGATGATAAAAAGAAGTTTGAGGGTTATTGACCCCAAATGAATTTTTTAATTTATAAAGACGATTATTAATCTGCCTAAATAATAATTTAGAATTACTTAAATAACAATTTAAAATTTTATTTTCACAATCGAATTAATAATTACATTTGATGCTATCTTTTGTAAAAATAAAATAGAATAATAAAATATAGTGCTCATAACTGAAATATTGTATTTAATTGGCTTTATATTGCATTTTTTAAAAGTAGAATTATGTTGTTATTTAAAATTAGATTAATTTGTTGAAGAATGTTTTAAAATTTTCACTGCTATTATTATTTTTAAAGGACTCTAAAAAATGACAGTCAACAAGTCTCTTGATTAATTAATTCAAGCTCAACATAATTATTGAATAAAATTACTGACAAAAGAATAAGATGTCATGGGTAGAATTGAATGCACCAAATGTTTGCCTAAGTTATAATACTAATGAACGCCATCAAATCCATGCCTTACATTTATATTACTCTGTCATCCAGACGTAGTGAAATGAATGAAGTGATTGATGAAAGATGAACCCTCTCCTTCCTAATGCAGATAATGAAATTGAGGATATCATTTATCCTTATATTAAGCATAAGCTTGGTAATGGAAATAAAACCTAATATATGGTTCAAACCAATCCGGATCTACGAAGGTTCACAAATAGATTATCACTTATCCTAAAGGTTTCTGCCGTGATTGTTAACGCCTTAACGATGAATGACAAGGACAGTTCCGAAACTTTCATTCTTTTTCCGATATTCTCCTTTGCTTCAAAATACTAATCATGAAGATGTTATATCTCAGAAACTTCACTAGAGTGGTCGATTCATTAACCAATTTTTTTCTCCCAATCACGCAAGGCTCCTTAGTCCAATCGACTTTGGAAAAGTGCTATCTGTCTTAAGCCTTCTTTCATTGCTTAGATGGCCATAAAAAATAGGCTCCAGATTAAAAGTTAATGGCGAGAGAGAGTTGGATACCACTTGCCTCTGATGTAATAGAGTAACGTAAACTAAGGATCATTTAGGTAGTTTTTAGTTACTCTTCTCATGGGTGGGGACAATAGACGGAGACGCAAAAGTCCCGTACTCCGTAGCGTTTATTTGCTATCTCCACCTATTTTTGTCCCGTCTTCGTAGCACGGGGACAGAAATTTTTTGTACCTTCCATGACTGTGGTACAGAAATTTCTCGTCTCAGTCTCCAAACCAAAACATAAGCAATTTCCAGCAATACCCCTTTCCCCACATAAGTAATTTTTTTTCTTAAGTATATTATTAAACTCATTATTATTATTATTATTATTATTATTATTATTATACGAAATTTCGAACTACTACTTATTATTATTATTGTTATTATTATTATTATTAAATTTTATTATACGAAATTTTGAAAAACT
>JAOQMP010000003.1:15383143-15394781 GCA_027563575.1 Erythroxylum pedicellare | reverse complement strand
CTGTGCATAAGAAGTCGTCACATACTAATTAGTCAGTTGTTGATTGATCACTGACCCTACTCAGTATCAAGTTCCCATCTAATAAGAAAATGATGTGTGTGATGAGTCATTAGAGATGATCAATGAGAAAATGACATGTGTAATGTACTACATGAGTATAAAAACCAAAATTTACTCATAAATTGCTTCATTTGGTGTGTTAATCATGAAAGTGACCATGGGGGTGAAAAAAGAAAAGGAAAGAAGAGAAGTTAAGGTGGAAATCGGCCAAGGAAAAAAGGAAGAAGAGGGCAGCCGTTTATAATGAGTTTTGAGTGTGATTTGGAGAAATTTTGATCAAGTCTAAGTGCTTATCAACTACCCAAGAGATTGAAAGAAAAAGTGGCAAGTTTTCCTAGCTTAAGCTACTAGTTTTGTGGTTTTTTGAGTGGGATGGATTTACTTATAAGCAATGGTGGTTTTTGACTTGCCATGGAGTAGATAAAAAACTTGGAAGCATTTAAGGTTTGAAAACAAGAAGGTAAACCAAGAAATCAAGCTTGAAAGAATTGGTCAGGGTTTTGTGATTAAAACTTGGTTTGATTTCATTTTATGTGTTTAGACTTCAATTCGTACATGTAGGAAGCTAATTAGTGTGTTGAAAATAAAAATGAAATTGATTGGTGACTTAGAAGATGAATTTGGACCAGGTCTAGGTGAAGTTTACGTAAGTTTGAGCATTTTTGTGGTTAAATGGTTAAGGATGATATTATGTAAATTGAATAATGTTATAGGTTTTAACACATGTATTTGTGATATGATATGTTAAGAAAATGGAAGGATAGTTGACATGTATCAATTCGGACAAGCTAGAAAATTGTTGGAGTAAAATTGTAATTTAGTTTGATGTGATTAGATGTTGTTTGATATGGATCTTAGTTGAATTATGTTGATATATATATATGTTATCGTTTCATTTTCTTTCTAATTTTTCAACACAATTCACCTAAGATCCATGTCAAATATATATGTGTGAGTGTGTGTGTGTGGTGAGGACAATTCGGCCTTAAGAGGAGAAGTAGTTGTTGGTGTGAGTTGTTGAAGTTTAATTATCGTTAAGATGTAAATAAGCTAAAATTTTAAGATTGTTATTGTAAAAAATCAAATGAAAAAATTTAACATTAATAACATTACATATTTGTCCATATAGTGAATTAATTGGGTAAGAAAATGTTTTGAAGAAATTGATGAGTTAGAATGGGTAAAAGATGGTATTTAAGTAAATTTTGAAGTTAGAATTTGAAACAGAGAATAATAGATTAACTTACGGAAGTTAAAGCAGAAATACGATTAGCATATGTGTTACATGATTAGACACTAAGCTTGAATTCGGTTAAACTAAGCCTTACTTTTGAATTTGGAAATAAATCTCTAAACAAAATGTGATTTGTGTAGGTAAAGGAGAGGCACAGAACACGTGAGTGTGCTTAGAGATAAATTTGCAAAATTGTCAGTATATTTCAATTGTTTTATATGAATAAATTCTTTATAAGGGAATTGATGACATGTGATTTTAAACTATGCATTAAATTGTATGATTATGAATTTTATTAGTATCTTCATTAAAATTATGTTATTTGTTGATAAAAAGGAAATGAATTTTTAGCATATGGTATGCCTTAATGGTATTACAGATTTACTGATCAGAGTACCCTAAAATGTGCAAGGCGATGTCTAGGTGATGTCAGTTACTAAAAGTGGGTGGTATTATGTTTGTTAGTAGTCTAATGAGTCGCCCTCTGCCCGTATTGGGTATATATAATGCTAGCCAAAAATTGTTTTAGGTAAGCAATATAGAATAAGCTTCGTAACTACCAGTTTATAACGGTTAACCTATTGTAGGTAAGAAATGTAGAACTAGCTCTGCAACTAGTAGTTAACTAGTCGCGGGTAAGCAATATAGAACTAGCTCCGTGACATTTTACCTAGGTCACCATATGGTACCAATTCTAATGATTGACTTATTTTGATTATAACAGTTATCAGAAAACTTGTTGCTACTACTGTTTATTGTTTAAGGAAAAGGAAAAATGGAAAATGGAAAAATTTAACATTATGAGTTTAATTTCGAAAAATTATTTTGAAATAGTATTTTAGAAAATTGAAATTGTGTTATACAAAATGAAATGAATTTGTTTTATGGAGGTTTAAATTGTTAAATATGATTTGAATAGAAAATCTAATACTTAATGAGTTTGTTTAGCTTATACACAATTATATGTTTTTAAAATAAAACCTCCCAGGTACACGCTCAAGGGCTTCAACAGTAAGGACTCCACATCATGAGTAGTCAGCTTTGTCACGTGCTACTGGATAGGCATTTTTTGCCTTGTAAATACTTTTTGGAAACTATTGCATATCTATGAATATGTTTTGAATGTAATTTTGTGTAAAGAATGCATGTATGCAAATGTTTTTAAATTAAATGCGTAAATATGTTTTAACTTTTTAAAATTAATTGATTGGATTGTTTAAGGTTGCTTGTGAGTGAACTTGAAGTCCAAAATTTTTAGTGAAGAATTTAGTGTGAATATAGAAGTGTTTTGAACATTTTTAGGGAGTTTGGAAATTTTGGAATTATAAAAAATAGACATTTTATTGCCGAAATTTTTAATAAAATGATTTGAAAAAGAACTCCATTGTTTATATTTCTTAATGTTGACTTAAGGTTTTTCGTTAAAAGGATAATAGGCTTAACTCCACGAGAACATTCCAACTGGATTAGATATTGACTGGAGGACCACTATAGGGTACCAGGCAAGATGTCTAGTCATTTCAAGAGAGGGGTTTGACTTATTTGACCATTTTTCATCTAAAAATTACACTAAAACTTCTCCAACTTGGCTCTACCTTTCCTAAATTTATTCCTCCTTCATTAGAGAGCTAAAACAAAGTCTATAAATAAAATATAAGTCATATTAAGTATTAAATCCAATTAAACATCTAAACACAAGCTAAATACTCTCAAAAGTATGTTAAAACACAAACTAATTAGCATTTATCAAAATCTCACACACTTCAGCATTTCCTTGCTCTCAATTAAATCAATTTCATAACTCATATTTAAATAGGTGGCAACTCTAAGAAATAATCTAACAAATCAACTAGATCAATCGAGACTCTCTATTATTCATTTAACTGCAAAGTTCACCAATTTGCTATGCATTTATCAACTTGCATAAAGTCATAAATCAATTCAATTTAACTCCACAATCCTTCAAACTTTTAACTTTATTAGTAAAATTCAATCTAATGTATAAAGTGCACATACATGAGAAAGATGCACTAACTTTCAAACATTTTCATAACCTTTATTGGAAAAAAAAGAACAATAACTTTAAATTAACACCAAAGCATTTAGAGATTTGTTTGAAAAGTCACCTAACATTTTAAAGTGAGATTAAACACCTTTTCATAAATAGTCTTGATACTCAATTAGGTTATTGCAAATGGCTACTAATACCATTCTTTAACTTCAACTTGTTTACTTAGTTTGAAGTTAATAGTGTATTTATTTATATACTTTTTCCCCTTTTTTGTGGATGATAAAAATGCTTCACCCCTAACTTAATTATACAAGAAAAAGCACAATGTAATTTAAGTACCATTTTCAAAATCAATAAAATAAATTAAAATTAAAAGAATTCACCCCTAACTTAATTATACAAAAAAAAAGCACAATGTAATTTAAGTACCATTTTCAAAATCAATAAAATATATTAAAATTAACTTAATCATTAATGCTGGTGAATATTTATATAAACAAAACAAAATTACAATAACAATAACAACCAAACTTATAATGAATTATATTGATCAATATTATTCTAAAGTAAAAAATTATAAAGTTAATTTCTATTAAGTTAAATATAATAAAATTGATAAGCATAAGTAATTAATTATCTCCCTATCATCCCTCACACTTGAATTGTATATTTTCCCAAATGTTTATGACATATAAGAAGAATGAAAAACTTCAAAATAAAGGGAAAGAGAAAAATTAGGATAACTGGTACTTCGTTGATAATAAAAGGCTTTGTAGCTAAAGTCTGAGAAGTACAAATTGGCAGTGTGTGTCACGATCCAACATTGAAAGAAAATCATAGCATATTTGAATCCATAATTTTAAACTATTTTAAATTAAATAAAACCCAAAAAAAGGTCAAACCATATAAGAACATATTAAAAATTAATGCTAAAGATCCTTAAATCTACTAGACTGAAATAAAAATCCCTAAAATCGTTGGATTGCCTCTTAACAAGTGCTTTTTTTATGAGTCTTTTAGCTAGACTCCTTACTTAAGCTCTTTATCATGTTGGCTCCTTAAATAAAGGCTTAATTCTCTTTGTCATTAGTCTTTTAATCTCTTTATAGTTTGTCCTCCTACTCATAGGCTTGTTAGCTTCTAAATGTTCCATAAGCTCTATTAAAATAGGGAATTGCCATGTCCTTTTGTTTTCTTTGTATGATACAAGTTTCCAATGAATCTTTTATGATTATTTCTAGTATAACATGACAAACTTTATAACCAATCATATCTATAGAGAAATATCTTCTTTATTAAGGATATTCCTTATAGTTTTAGATATCTTAAAAGGTATTTCCTCATCCCCGACCCTTAGGATTAATTTTCCATGATGCTTATCTATCATAACTTTAGCATTACCTAAGAAAGGCCATTGTGTATCTCTACATCATCCTCTATATCCAAAACCACAAAATTAACTAGGAAGATGAAAATTTCAAACTTAACCAAAATATCTTCTAGAATGTTTTAAGGATACTTAATTGACCTCTCCATGAATTGTATGCTCATCCTAATTAGTTTAGGTTTACTTGATCATGGTAATTCGCTTTTAGTTGATAATCAAAGAATATTATAATTGATAGTAAAATTCTTTAGATCCTTGATTTTCTAGAGTAGCTTATTTTGAATGATGATGAAGCACTTGTTACTTAGAGTATCTATTGAAAACTATTTCAGTCTCTTTTTGCTGGAAAGAAAATCCTTTAAAAACTTGACATTCTTTGGTATCCATAAAAGAGTTTTAATAAAAGGAATGTTAACTTGTAATTATCTAAAGGCTATAAAACTTACCAAGTTGGTCTTCTTTTTTAATCTTGCTTAGGTATAGAATTTTTGATCGGTACTCTTTAACTGGTTCCTTCTATAGGTCCTTCTCTTTCTCTATCTCCTTTTCCTTATCTTTTTTTAATTGTACAATAGCATTTTTATCTTCAAATTCCAAATCCTTTCAACTTATAAAAGTTAGCACATTTACTTGCTTCCTTGGGTTTGACTTGATATTGCGAGACAAAGTATTTGGTTACCTTTTGGAGATAACCTTAACAAATTGTCTAATATGGTTTTCTATGTTGTAGATGGAAGCTTATTAATTTTGAGCAGACATTTTAATACTTTAGAAGCAGGACTTAGATGCATTAATGAATTTTGTCATTTGCTTTTAAGACTTTACTTCTTTTGTTACTAGTGTTGGAACTAAAATTTAGGTTGAGGCACTTTTCTCTGTTATCCTTAATTATCTTATGAAAAATTAGGATGACATAGCAACCTTACAAAATTAAGGTTATTTTGAAACTGATTTGTAAGCATTACTATAGGGGTTATTTTGAAATTGATTCCTTATAGAATTATGTGTCTTAGTTTACTAAGCCATAATGTAAGGGACCCAACATTCATTATTGGGATATCCCCCATAAAAAAGGTCATAACTCATCATTTGAGCCGATTAAGATACTAAGTTTATATTATCGAAATTTCTGCTTAATGCTTCCAACTTTGCCAATAATATTATCTCCATATCTACTGTAACACCTTAATACCCCCTAGGAGGATATACGGATTCCATACAAAATAAACCTAAAACAAACCAAGACATTTCAACATTCCCTAGAAAATATGGCAAACATACATCACATTTCATATGTCATTGAATTATGAACATGACACAATATACACATTGTATTTATCAAATCCACGCCTTAAAATTGAACCCATCCTATGTTATGGTTATTGCAGGCCATTTACACAAACTAGAAAAAAATTCTCATAATATTGAATACAACTCAAAGCTTAAGCACAAAATCTCCTAAAACATAATACGTTCTTCTTTGGCCACTACGATTGTCCCAACCTTAGCCCTTTTTATCAAAACCTACACGAAAGAAAAACTACCGTGCTAAAAATATAGCTTAGCGAGAAATTAAATAAAGCAAGAGACAAGATGGCGAATACTTCTTACAGTCGTCTAACATGTACATGCAAATGAATTATGACATATCACATAGCAATCTTTGATCATTCAAATCAGAGAGTAATCTAACTATCAATTGCATCAAAATAGAACAAATATCAAAATACATATAGAATTGCCTGCTAATTATTTTAGGAGTGGGTAATGGGAATATAATAGAAGATATCTATAATTGGTATCTACAGAAATAGAAGAGACTTAAGTCTCTAAAATAGAAGACAACGTAGTGTCTAAGAACAGAAGTAGCTACATACCGTTCTAGGTATGCCTATTTACCCACAACTAGGACTTGGCAAGTTAAAACAAATCATATCACATTTTAGAGCCACATGTAAAAGAAATAATGCATAACAAATGAAGTTATTCCCTTATGCTCAAATTGAAAGTGTTCATTCACTCCCAATGAAACTTAATATGCCTTATGAATATAAGTCTTTGCAATAATGCATCAATGAAAGCATTTAAGTAATTACACGTTATAAGCATAAGTCTCATCTTACCCAAATAACTAGGTTTGCTACATTGCAGTGATGTTTGAAAGAGTTTGGAGGAGATTCAGTAGCATTTGAGTAAGGAAAATTTGATGTTTAGGCTAAAAATGGGGGTGATGTACAACTATGCCCAATTTTTAACTTTTCTCAGGACAGGTTTTTGGGTTAGTTTTGTATACCATTCTAACATAGAAACTAAGGTTTTTAGGCAATATGTTCTTCTAAACAAATGTTCCTCTATATATTAAGTTTCTAATGACATAAAGTTAATGCTATTTGGTTCATTATTTCGATATTTATACCCAAAATACTACAGACTATTCTCAAATAAGGACACCAACCAGAACTCAACTTCAAGCCGAATTTTAAAACCTTTAGAGATAGAAATCAAATTCAATTCCTCATGAAAGTTGTAGAAATATGTATTTAGTTTAATATCCAATTAAAATCATATAATTTGGATATGTATAGATCAAGATATGGATAAAATACCATGTCTGTTCAGTGGAACCACTTCATCTAACGAGGTACACACTCCAATTAACTCACTTCAGTCTTATTATGGAAAAGTAATGCCAAAGACACATACAAATGAACCAACAACATAAAATTTTCATCTAGGATACTTATATTAACAAAACCCCTCATGTTACACTAAAAAAAGAGCTAGCAACATATCAAAATTTCTATACCTTTGAAAGGAGTGTTTCAAAACCCTTATTCTTCACTCCAATTGCTTGCCTTCTTTGGTCTTCTTCTCTTCAACACACAACATACCAATTCACTACTCATTTATAATAATCACAGATGCAAAACAGAACCCTAGCTGAAGAGGAGATGAGAAAGGAGCTAAATTTCACACCAAAACACGCAATTAACATACCTTAACTTTAAATGCATAAAGGGATTTAACAAGATGGTGGATGGAGAGAGAGAAACTTAATCTTCTGCACATTTTTGTGTTTGCTAACCCTCCCCTTCTTCATTTTCATGTTTTTATACAAAGATACATATGGGTGACATGTCATTTGCCACATGGCTAAGTGTTATGGTATGGGACATATGACAAAATGGTTCCATCCTATTGGTTTCTACTTTTCACCTTTCATTAATAACAAAAATGACCAAACCTTTCTCTTATTCTATGAAATTTCATTCCATCTGAATACATTTTGCAATTTAGTCAATGATTAATTTATCTTTATGTATGTATAACACAATTAACACAAATTACCAAAATACCCCTATAATTTCGTTAATACCGATTATGTCTTAAACTAAACACTCACTTTTCTAATCGTTAACACCTTAACACCCCCTAGGAGGAAATACAAATGCCACACAAAAAAAACTTATAACAAACTAATACATTTTAACAATCCCTAGAAAATAAGGCGAACATACATCACATTTTATATGTCATTGAGTTATAAACAGGACACAAAATACATATTTTATTTATCAAATCCATGCCTTAAAATCAAACCCATCCTATGTTATGGTTATTACAAGTCATTTACACAAACTATAATAAATGTATCATAATATTGAATACAACTCAAAGCTTAAGCACAAAATCTCCCAAAACATAATATGTCCTTCTTTGGCTACTATGGTTGTCCCAGCCTTAACCCTTTTTATCAAAACCTACACGGAGGAAAAACCACTGTGCTAAGCATATAACTTAGTAGCAAATTAAATAAAGCAAGATAAAAGATGGTGATTGCTTCCTACGGTCATCTAATATTTACATGCAAATGAATCATGACATATCACATAACAATCTTTGATTATTCAAATCAGAGAGTAATCTAACTATAAATTGCATTAAATTAGAACAAATATCAAAATACATATAGAATTGCCTGCTAATCTTTTCAGAAAGGGGGTAACAGGAACATAACAGAAGATACCTATCATTGGTTTCTACATAAATAAAAGAGACTTAAGTCTCTAAAATAGAAGACATCATAATGTCTAAGAATAAAAGCAACTACAGACCTTTATAGGCATGCCTATTTACTCACAATTAGGACTTGGCAGGTTAAAGCAAACCATATCACATTTCAGAGTCACATGTAAGAGAAATAATGCATAACATATGAAGTTATTCCTTTATGATCAAATTGAAAGTGTTCATTCACGCACGATCAAACTTAATATGCCTTATGAATATAAGTCTTTATAATACTACATCAATGAAAGCATTTAAGTAATTACACATTATAAGCATGAGTCTCATTTACCCTAATAACTAGGTTTGCTAACAGAGTTTTGGAGGAGATTTAGTAGCTTTTTGATGAGGAAAAATTCATGTTTGGGCTAAAAATGGGGGTGATGCACCACTGTACCCAATTTTTAGCTTTTCTCAGGACAAGTTTTTGGGTTAGTTTTGTATGACCATTCTAACATAGAAAATGAGATTTTTAAGCAATATGTTTTTCTAAAAAACTATATGTCTTAAGTTTCTAATGATATAAAGTTAATGCTATTTGGTTCTTTATTCCAAGATTTATACCCAAAGTATTATAGACTATTCTCAAACAGGGACAATAACCATAACTCAACTTCAAGCCAAATTTCAAAACCTTAGAGACATAACTCAAATTTAATTCCTTCATGAAAGTTGTAGAAATATGTATTTAGTTTAATCTCTAATTAAAATCATCTGATTTGGATATCTACAGGCCAAGATATGGATAAAATATCGATGCATATGCAGTGGAACCACTCCATCTAACGAGGTACACACTCCAATTAACTCACTTTAGTCTTATTATGGAAAAGTAACGCCAAAGACATATGCAAATGAACCAAAAACATACCATTTTCATCTAGGATACTTCTATTAACAAAACCCCTCATGTTATACAAAAAAAAAAAGCTAGCAAAGTATCGAAATTTCCATACCTTTGAAAGGAGTGTTTCATTATTCTTCACTCCAATTGCTTGCCTTCTTTGGTCTTCTACTCTTTTACACACAACATACCCATTCACTTATTATTTCAAACAATCACAAATGCATAATAGAATCCTATCTAAAAAGGAGATGAGAAAGGAGATGAATTTCACATCAAAATATGCAAGTAACATACCATAACTTTAAATGCACAAAGGAATTTAACAAGATGGTGGATGGAGAGAGAGAAGCTCAATCTTCTGCACATTTTTGTGTTTGCTGACCCTCCCCTTCTTCATCTACATGTTTTCAGACAAAGGTACAGATGGGTGACATGCTATTTTCCACATGGTTAAGTGTTATGGTGTGGGACGTATGACAAATGGCTCCATCCTATTGGGTTCTACTTTTCACCTTTCATTAATAACAAAAATAACCACATCTTTCTCTTATTCTATGAAATTTCATTCCATCTGAATACATTTAGGAATTTAGTCCATGATTAATGTATCTTTATGCATGTATAACACAATTAACACAAATTACTAAAATACCCTACAATTATGATAATACCGATTATGTCTCAAACTAAACACTCACTTTCCTAATTGTTAACACCTATTACATATACTTTCATGGACAAGAAACATTCCTACTAGGGTATAGTTTGGGGCCTCACATCTACGTTATAGATTCCCCTTTGTTTTTATTTTAACCTCAAATTTTTCTGCTGGTAATTATTTATGGTAACATTTTCAATGAACTCTTATAGTTCCTTTAATGTTCTAAAGTTGGTAGTTCCACCTAAAGATGTATCAATCAATAGATTAGATTGATAAACTCAACCTATTGTGGAATGTTTATATTTGTAGTCACAAATTGAGTCCATAGTGTGGGCAATTTCTTAATAACTCCTTCTATCTCTCCTACTTCTCATACAATGTCTCATCCTCTAACTGTTGAAAGGAGAAGATGTCATTCCCAAGTCTTACTATTCATGAAGGAGTGAAATACCTGGCTAAAAATTTCTTAATAAGTTTTTTCTATATGGTAATGATCTAAATGGTAAAGGCTTTAACCATAATTAAATTTTTCCCTCAATGTTAAAGAGTGTTAAATCAAATAAATTACATCTCAAAATTATTGGCCTCCAATCTTAGCCTAGTAATGCTAGACTCTATTTAAATAAGAAATAATCTAGTATAGTGCCCATAATATGTTTTCCTCCTTATCCTACTATTATATTTAGTACTTGTAAACTTAGAACTATTAGTTTATGTCTTATTACCAATTGGTTGGTTGTAGTTTAGTGAAATAATTATTTAAAGACATTCTTTATCTTATACATATCCAAATTTCTATGATAAGTTTATGGGATAAATATACATTGAAAATGAAATTATGACAAGATCATAATTATGAGATTCATATATTATTCCTAAATTGTTCATAGTTATTGTTCTATTAAGCTAGACATTAATAGAGCATAATAAGACTAGAACTGGTTATGTTTGCTCCTTAAGAAAGAAGTAGTCAATCTCATAGAATAAATTATGGAGATACTTAGACAAATGTATGAGTGCTTATTAGAGAACAAGTTCACTAAACTGGCCCCATATAATAATTCTATTTGGACCATTACCCGTATGTAAATGAAAATTCTTATTTTGATGATTGTATAAGTGATCATTTGACTCAAGATCATCATAAGATCTCATATAGGGCACCCTATATAGGATTCATCACCCTAAATTAGGGAATGCTAGACTCTATTTAAATAAGCAATAATCTAGTATAGTCCCCCATAATATGTTTGCTCCTTATCCTACTATTATATTTAGTACTTGTAAACTTAAAACTATTAGTTTATGTCTTATTACCAATTGGTTGGTTGTAGTTTAGTGAAATAATTATTTAAAGACATTCTTTATCT
>JAOQMP010000003.1:15365591-15376349 GCA_027563575.1 Erythroxylum pedicellare | reverse complement strand
GATGTGCAGTTTCCTAATTTCTCATAATTTTCCATAATTCACAATTATAGCCCTAACATAGATAACAGGATGTTACAGCTACAAACTATATGACTTACTCCTCGTTATACTTATAGTCCCATTACACGTCACTTAAACACTTTTCACCATCTTACCAAAACTATGAGTCTAAATATAGTTTTTATTCTTAATATTGTTTAGGAGGAATTGTTAAAAAGGAAATGGAAGAATGTTGTGAGATAGAAAATGGATGCATTAGAAAAAAGTAGGATATAAAAGATTGTTAATAAACCAAAGAAGAAAGAACATAGTTGACTACAAATGGATCTTCATATTGAACTATAAGAATGATAGATCATAAAAGAGATATAAGGCACGGTTAGTTGTTAACGAATACATTCAAACTTATAAGATTGCTTATCAAGAAATTTTTCCTACTGAAAAAATGAATATTGTGAGGATATTTTTATCATTGGCAGCTCACTTTGACTAGCAACTTCTATAGTTTAATTTGAAAAAGCCTTTCTTTATAGGGAAATTTACATGAAAATTTATTAGGTTTTGAAGAAAATACAAATAATAAAGTTTGAAAGTTGAAAAAAGCATTATATAAGTAAAATCAAAATCTTAGAGCATAATTTGGTAGAGTTTCTAAAGTTATGAAAGGGAAATAAACAAAGTCAAAGTAATCACAATCTCTTCTTCAGTCACATAACTATAAGGGGAATGACTATGCTTGTATAATATGTCAATAATATTGTTATAATTGGAAATGATGAAAAAGAAAAAGAATTGAAGCAACCACTAATTAAGGAATTCAAGATAAACAACCTTGAGAAATTGAAGTACTTCTTTTATATTGAGGTGACATATTCTGCACAAGAAATTTTCTTATCTCAAAGTATATGATTGAACTCTTAAAGGAGACAAGAAAGATTGGATTCAAATCGGTCTATACCCTAATAGACCCAAATAATAAGGTTAAAGAAGTGAAAGAATAATTAATTGTTGATAGAAAGATTTACCAAATGCTAGTAGGTAGACTCATATTTGACTCAACATAGCATACATAGTAAGCATAATTAGTCAATTCACGCATGATATAATAAATTTACATTTACGAGTTGTGTATAGGATGCTGCATTACTTAAAAGGCAATCTAAAGAAAGAAATTATGTTTAAGACAAATAATCATCTCATTTTAGAAGCTTATATTGTTGCACATTATTCATAATTTGTAGTGAATCGAAGATCAACCATAGATTATTGTACTTTTCTTATAGGCAATTTAACAACATGAAAGAGTGAGAAACAAAATATTATACTTAGATCATTAACAGAATCAAAGTTTAGAGTAACTACTCAAGAATTGTGCGAGTTGTTATAATTAAAGACTATTCTAGATGACTTCAAAGTTAATGTAAACATCTCATAAAACTTTATTTTGATAGTAAATTAACCATCAATATTGCTCATAACTCTGTCAACATGATAAGACAAAATATGTTAAAATTGATAGGCATTTTATTAAATAGAAATTGGTGAAAGGACTTGTATGCAGGGACGGCTTGTCCCACTGTCTCTAAAAATTTTATATAAAAAATTATTATTTTAAATTTTAATCTCATAAAAAATAAAATTTTGCTCCCATTAAAAATAAAATTTTGCCCCCAATTAAAATTTTGCCCCAACTCAAAAAAATTTTTGGATTCGTTCCTGCTTGTATGCATGTCATATGTTACATCTTGAAGCTAACTAATTGACGTTGTAACAAAGAGATTGAGTAGTTCAAGTTTTCATGATATTTTTATTCAAACTTAGAATGAAAAACATCAATTCCTTAACTTAAGGGTGTGTCAAGTTGAATATTAGTTGTATACTATTTTATGAAAGTCAATGTTTTGATATTCTAAAGATTGTATACTTTTAAAAAATTGTTCTCCTTAAATAAAAGAATATGAAAATTTAAAAGACTATTTTTTTCATTTTTAAAAGAGTATAATATTTTAAGAAAATGATTTCGCTTCTTAATAAAGTGAAATTTTAAGAGATTAAATCATATTCTTAGAGATTATTTTTCTTCCTACGCTAAAATGTAATCCTAAATTATTTCTTACACCTAAAATATTGAGTAAGAAGATAATTTATTTTTCTTTTATTTTACGACATTCATCATTAATGTTTACAAATTTTAAGGGCAAGGCCTGACAATCCTTGTAATGGCAGTTGTAATGATATTAACTCCAACTTATTTATTATCTATGTTACGCCAGATGTTTTATGAATGCAAGCTGTTTAATACCTCCAATTCTTATTGTTTTGATTTGGGACCTCGGGAGTTATTTATTTATATTATTATCCTTCTTCCTGTAATAGCGATTGGTATGTATCCAGATTTCATGCTATCATTATCCGTTGACAAGGTCGAAGCTATTCTATCTAATTATTTTTATAGGTGATTATAAAACAAAAAATCAAAAAAGAATCCTATATTTAAAAAAATGTAAATTGCTATACAATTAAAAAAAACATTTGCAAAAGTACACGTGGAAACAGCATGCTGGATTCCAAACCTCTGTTCTGCTGTGAAAATAAAAACGGAATTAACAATAACTAGGAAAGTTATTCTCTCACTAGATTCTCTCAATTTTCTTGAGTTTCTTTTTCAGTTGCCTTAGTTTTTTCTCGTTGGTTAACAGCTTCGGGCATTAACCAGATTCTCTTATGGAGCCCCTTGAACAGGAGGGATAGCTTCACAAGCAGGTACGCACTCGAAAACACGAGGAGGACCCCAACCTGCAAGCTCCAAAGTCGTATAGTGCTGCCATGTTGGGACCAACTGTAGCTGCGCGTCCTGGTAGTGCATGGTCTAAAGAAGAAGTCATCGCCCCTGAAGGAGGCGACATCCAAGTCTCGGAGGAGCAAGGGGGAGGCATCACCCTATCTTCCAAATTCAAGGAAAAACTGGACTCGCAGTGGGCTAATGTAATGGTCGTCAAGTTGCTCGGTCGGAGGATTGGCTTTCATCTCCTAAGCTTAAGGTTGGCGTCATTGTGGCATCCAACGGGACAGATGACGGACGTGGACCTAGAGTATGACTATCTTCTCGTGCGTTTTTGGGAAGAAGAAGATTACCTCAAAGCCTTAACATAAGGGCCATGGGTTATATATAGCCACGTACTTTTAGTGCAGCGTTGGCTGCCCACTTTTTGGCCCTCCCATGGCCTGGCGAAGCGTGTGGTTGTATGGGTCAGAATTCTGGATTTGTCTATCGCGCGATACCACCCTCATATCCTAACAGCCATGGGACTTGATTGGGAAGACTTTCCGAATTGATGAAGCTACTCTACTGAAATCACGGGGAAAATATGTGAGGATGGCGGTGGATATCGACCTCGGATTACCGTTGCGCCACAGTATTGAATTGGCTGGAGAGATGCTGCTCCTTGCGTACAAAGGTTTTCCCCAGCTTTGCTTTTCATGTGGTAAGATCGGACATGTCGACACTGCGTGTCCACAACGCTCCCACGCTCCACCGGAACCTCAACCAAACGTTGGCGTACCGCTAGAGACAATGACCGCTGACCCAGCTCCAAGCTGGAAATCCTCGACTGTAGCTCCAAAGGGTTATGGAGAATGGACGTTTGTGCAAAGGCTCCCTCCCAGACAATCAATGCAACGGGTAGTTTTGGATGGAAGTGACAAGGTAGGGAAGCCTACAGGGGGCTCGAGATTTGGAATGCTAGCAGAGCAGGTTGCGCAGGAACACCAGGAGGAAGGTTCTCATGTGGGGCCTGCCCATTTATCTCCTTTTGGGCTTGGACAAAACCAAAATGTCTCCGCAAGTTTGGGCAAAGGCCCACAGTTCCAGTAAGGAGTACTTTTTAAAGCCCTTGGGCCCAAAGCAAATGCCATAAAGACCACCCGAGGCCCACCAATAGCTTATACTTGGCCTATCCGGGGGGAAAGCTCCCAATCTAGGGCCCACCCAAAGTTAGGCCTGCCTATGGCCCCCCAAATCCAACTCCAACCTTCTCTGTAGGAAAACCATCTGGCACTCGAGCTCTCCTCCCACACAGAAATGGTGTGTGAACACCAGATCTTTGAGGAGCGTAATATAGGTCTCGAGGAAAACCTCCAGAGTATGGAGGGAGTTGAGGCCCAGAAGGTGTGTGTTCTCCACGCAGGGCAAGTCCTACTCTCTACGGAGACTCCCGATGTAGGATCTGAGTCGAGTGAACCGAAGGACCGGCTTCAACCGCAAGATGACAAGGAATAGACGTTGACGGCTCAGGTCGTGGGACATACGCCTGCTACCACAGGAGGTACTGTTTAGGCCGCTTTCTCTGCTTACCCTTGTTTAGTTTTATGTCGATCTTAATATGGAATTGCCAAGGGGCCGAGGGACTCGGTTCCTTACCATCCTACGTAATTATTTGCATACGTATCAACCAGGTCTCCTAGTTTTACTAGAGACGTGTATTAGTGGTCCTAGGGCCAATGCAGTTACACGCTCTTTAGGCTATAACTTCTCTTTTAGAGTAGAAGCTAAAGGTTTCTCGGGTGGCATCTGGCTTTTATGGAATAACGACTTTGATATCTCTTTGGGGATTGCTCATCTTCAATTTGTCCATACCACTATCAAGTTTGCGTCTAGCTCGTTTGATTTCACAACTGTGTATGCTAGCCCGCAGCGAGCCTCCCAGTCACTGCTTTGGCCACTCTTAGATTGGGTAGGATGCAATACTCATAGACCCTGGATAGTGGGGGGTGATTTTAATGCAAAATTGGACCATTCGAATAAAATTAGCGGTGCTAGCTCCGCACGAGTCGTTAGTAAGCCTTTCCAGGACTGGGTCTATGGGAGTGGCCTGCATGACCTGGGTTTTATTGGGTTGAAATTTGCATGGCGTCGAGGTTTGATTAAAGCCAGACTAGATCGAGTGTTCGGGTCTTCAGCATGGATTCAAGCGTTTCCTCACACGGTCAACCACCACCTTCCCTTCATGGGGTCTGATCATCGTCCCATGCTCATTCACATACAAAGACCGACCCCTCACCTTTTGAGAGGTACAAATTTCCATTTTCGGAATGCTTGGCTCACCCATCCAGGCTTCGATGCAGTGGTAGCTGAGCACTGGCTTCCGTATGCGAAAACAATGTGTTAATCGCTAGCCAATTTCTCCACTCACCTCACACGATGGAACAAAGAAGATTTTGGTCATATTTTCCACAAGAAAAGACGACTGCTCGCATGGTTAGAGGGTATCCAACGGAGTATGATTGATGCCAACTCGGATTCCCTTTTAATGTTGGAAGAGAAGCTGAGTGAGGACCTGTGCCAGGTCCTGTGTGAGGAACAACTTTTTTGGCATCAGCGTGCTCGCTGTGAATGGATCTCGAAAGGGGATCGAAACACCAAATACTATCACACGCTAACTCAGGCTCGGAGGAAAAAATTGAAGATCGAGAGGCTTCTAGATTCGAATGGCATACAAATCTTTGATCCCGACCAATTGGGCTAACTGGCCAGATAGTTTTTTGTCCAACTCTATACTGTCGAACTAGGATCCCCTCCCAACTTTCCGACAGAAGCCACTTTCCCTTCGATTTTGAACAATGGGCTGCGTACGCTTAACCTTCCCATACACGACATTGAAGTCAAGAATGCAGTTTTTGATATGAATCCCAATAAAGCCCCAGGGGTGGATGGCTTTAATGCTTTATTTTTCCAAAAACAATGGGGACAGGTTAGGTCCATTATAGTGGCATATATTAAGGAGCTCTTCAGCTTGGAGCGATGGGACGAGGACCTAAATCAAACCATCCTCGTTCTGATCCCAAAAACTCCCTCCCCAGCCATTATGGCTCACTTACGACCCATTAGCCTCTGCATGGTGCTTTATAAGGTCCCTTCCAAAATTGTTGTGAATCGCCTCAAACCTCTAATGGACCAGCTAGTGGCGAAGACTCAATGCAGCTTCATTCCTGGTCGACATATCACGGATAATATTATCATTGCACAGGAGGTCATCCACACAATGCGCAAGAAAAAAGGAAAAACAGGTTACCTCGCGATTAAGGTAGACCTCGAGAAAGCCTATGACAGTCTTCGATGGGAGTTCATCCATAACACTTTGCAGGACGTTGGTTTGCCTGAGCAGCTCCTTACAATTATCATGAAGTGTGTGACTACTGTCTCCATGCAAGTAGCTTGGCAAGGCACGTGGACCACTCCCTTTACACCATCCCGTGGTATCCATCAAGGTGATCCCCTCTCGCCTTACCTCTTTGTCCTGTGTATGAAACGTCTCGGCCACCTTATTGCCCAAGTAGTGGGCGATGGGCTCTGGAAAGCGATCAGAATGAGCAATACTGGGCCCCTATCTCCTACCTTTTCTTTACAAACGATTTGATCCTTTTTGCTGAAGCTACGGAGTCCCAAACTCAGTTAATTGCCCACACCCTGGACGTATTTTGCAAAGCTTCAGGCCCAAAAGTCAATCCCGACAAAACTAGGATCTACTTCTCTAAGAATGTTCCTCCTACTACTACGCGAAGCCTTAGTCAAATCTTACACATACCCTGCATGAGTAATCTTGGCAAGTATTTAGGTGTCCCAATCCTCCATGAGCATACCACTAAGTGCACCTACCAACATATTTTGGATACTGCTCAGAAGAAACTTGCGGGCTGGAAGGCCAAAGCCTTATCCTTAGCAGGTAGAGTTACCTTAACTCAATATGTCCTCGTCGCTCTCCCCATTTATACCATGCAAACAGTGCGCCTCCTGAGACAACTCTGCGATGATTTGGAGCGTCTCATGAGCTCTTTTATATGGGGAGATGCTACCGAGTCCAGGCGCATGCCTTTTGTTAAATGGGATGAAGTGTGTAAGCCCAAACACGAAGGGGGTCTAGGCCTAAAACGCATTTGAGCTTCTAATGATGCTCAGTTAGCAAAACTTGGTTGGGATTTGATCAACCAACCCTCCGCCTTATGGGTCAGGCTTTTAAAAGCTAAATATCGGCTGAATCTGGACCATATTCCTCTCACTATCAACCAGACAGGGGCTTTCGCTACTTGGCGGGGCATAGTAACTACTTGGCCAATTGTTCGCCAAGGGTTTCGGTGGGAGTTGGGCATCGGGAGAAATATTTTATTCTAGTTGGATAACTGGTTGCCCGAATGGGGACCAAAAGTTTCAACAGTGAGTTCCCTAGTTCCAGAAAGTGCTCTTTATGCCAAAGTATCTGATTATACGACTGATGAGGGCACCTGGCAGTGGTCTCTGTTTCAACAGTTCCTCCTCTCCACTGTCTGCCTAGATATTGCAACCACTCATCCCAATACGATGAGCCCAAAGGACGACGTCCAAACTTGGGGGCCTACTAATCATGGGAGATTTACTACGGCGTCTGCTTATGATCTTTTCGCAAGAAACTCCTCGACAACGTCAAGCAACTCTTGGAAGTTAATCTGGAAATGGGTCGGGTCCCAACGAATTAGTTCTTTCCCTTGGCTTATGTTCAAGCAAAAGCCTCTGACCAACCACCAACGTGTTGCTCGCCATCTCACCCTGGATAGTAAGTGTCCCTCCTGTGGACAGGAGGAGACAATTTTACACGCCTTTCGCGATTGTTTACAAGTCCACAATTTCTGGTGTAAATTTCCCCCCGAAGTGGTTGATCCTGTTTTCTTTCAGTATGACGTGGAGCAATGGGTGTCTTCCAATCTTAAGACACACGCACAAGTTCAACAAATCCAATGGGCAATTATTTACGGGGTTGCCTGTTGGTTCCTGCGGCAATGGAGAAATCGCCGAGTCTTCAAAGAAAGCTTTACTTGGCCCGACGATGCCCCCCGAGTAGTTATTGCATATGCTAAATGGATAAACCGGGCCTGATCGATGGAAAGTTATGTGTTTGGTGACCCCGGCTTTACCGAGGAACAACTTATTGCGTGGACCAAACCAATAGAGGGCTGGGTTAAGATTAATACCGATGGTGTAACCAAACAGGGTCACCATCTTGCTTCTGCCTGGGGCTTGATTCGAGATTGTCATGGTCAGTGATGTGGTGGGTTTCTCCATCAGATAGGGAGGGGTTCGCCTTTGGAGGCTAAGCTTTAGGGAGGCCACTCAGGTCTTCAATTGACTTGGGTACTTGGTTTTCGACGGATCATCTCTAAAGTCGATTTTCTTGAGGTGATAAATATTCTCTCCTCTTCTAGACCTCCTGGAACTGACTATACTTTTTTGATGACAGGTATCCATGGTCTCCTGCGACATCCTTGGGAGGTGAAGTTTTAGTACGTCTATAAAGAAGGCAGCCAGAGTGTAGATAATCTGGCTTCACTTGCAGCTACAGCCCACCCAGGCCTCCATTTTCTCCAGAAGCCTCCACCGTTAGTCAGAGCCCATATGCATCACGATCAACACGGCATTTTGTACCGCAAACATTGCGTTAATTAGCGTGGATGTGTAATTTTGTTTTTCTTCTCTTGCATGAAAAAGAAAACGGAATTTGACGCTCTCTTCAATAAAATGACATCATTGACGGCTTACGCTATGCTTTAAGCAAACTATTGCCTTGCCCTGACCAGTGTTAAAGGAAACTAATAATTTTTACGAAGCAAATAATGATAAAAACCACACAAGCGATAACATCAATAATGATAATGAATTCTTATCTATACGGGGAAAGAAGATATCTAATGTTAACCGATTTCGAAAGAGTTTTACTCTGAATATCCACAAGAAGATTCGGATAGCATTTGCTGCATATGTTGAAGTTGGACACAGGGAAGAAATGTTAATGGTTATCGTTTCTTTTTGGAATAGTGGGCAATGGAAGTTTGTGTTGACGGACAATTCTATACGGAAAATTAGCAAATGCGACAATCCAATTTCTTGTCATTCAAGAGCAGCCTTGCATTGTTTATCATCTACTGAATGGTGCCATAATGAACTCTAACCCTCAGGTTAAGGATAATGTGGACTGAGGCACAAGGGATTTGTTGTTGTTTCATCTTTGAGATGACTGCTTGTCTTCGGCCATATCACTAATATTTTGCTTAGGTGCTGTTTTATCAAATGTAATTTCAAAACAGAAATTATGGATTGTTAACTTCTAAGTTCGCAAATGCTAAGCTTTGTTTGGTGCAATGTTTCCAATTGGGAGTCTAGATGTACTCATTTTTTGACTGAAAGAAGCAAAGCTTTCTTCGTCAAACCTGATAAAATTTCGATGGCTCTTGAAGAAAGTTGTCATGTAACTACATTACGACGCAATGACGAATATTTTACTTATCCCTGATTGCCTTCCCAACGTCTGTAACAACATTGACGAAATGAGATTTTCATGTCTGACAGGCAAAACTCTGCGCTCTTGGCGTTCTATTGCGTTAATGAATATATATGTCTGGAAGTAAAGCAAATATCATGAACTCGTACTAAGGTATGCTTTGTTTTGTTAAACAACTTGTGCAGGATTTGCAGTTAGAGAAATACAGAAACGATTTATTCTGATGCTTAATCAAATATATGAATCTTTCATCGAATTCCTGAAAGACCAATGATTCAGGTAATCAACTAAATAATGAAGCAGATAGGAGGAAGATCAAGACAACTCCAAAGCGATAATTCACCAGTTTCTGTGCCCAGCGTAGAGAAGTAAATGACCCCAATTCGGGAGGCACTTGTGGAATGCCCACTTCTTGCACCTCCTTCTTTACGTCCTTTCACTTATCATCCCTTTTGCTACCCTCCTCATTATTATGGCAAATCCTGAGATTGGATGGGAATTCTCGTCCAACCATTCCTGATCTGCGAGTCAGCCTCAAGCATTCTGCTACTCCATTGTAGGCATAAAGAGAAGCTGAGAACTTGCGCTCATAGTTTAACCTCTTAATGATTTCTCTCAGCATTGACTGATCATCTTCACTCTTCCCCAGCTCTGTTGGCTCCATCATTTCCTGTGCTATGTCAAATGCAGAACAGTCCAACGTTTGTGCCACAGAATCCTCAAATTTGATATCCATCAACCCTGTATCAATCTCTTCCCCTCTTTCTTCCACTTTTATGCCTCCTCCTTGACCAAAGTGATAATGAGCAAAATTGCTCCAGTTATCGTAATCCAGATCAAATGCTCTAACATCACTCCCATTATCTGCGGTCTTTAAACCTGATGTTTCAAGACAGCTGCTCATGTGATCATTAGTAGTAGTTACAGTCCCACTACAACTCCCAAGAATGTCACTGTTTCCAGTTGTAACACAGTCCGCATTCACATTGCAGAAATTATCAAACTGGTATTCTTCCATTTCCGTTGATTCTTGTTGCTGTAAATTGTTACCTGGATTAGTAGTATCCATCGACTTCCCAGCAACATTATTTCTAGCTTTGAGCCTAAGGAGCAACAGATTGGTGATCTTTGGTGGAAGAGCAGGTTTTGAATATGAAGATGGTGAACAAGGCCAAAAATTTGTTCTTGTATTAGCCCCACGTAGCAAGCATGCTGCTTCATCGTACGCTCTCGCAGCCTCCTCAGCGGTGTCATAAGTTCCTAGCCACACTCTGATCTTCTGTATAGTATCTTTTATCTCTGCCACCCACCGTCCTGATGGTCGCTGTCGGACTCCAACATAACGTTTCCGACCACTTCGAGCGCCACCAAATGCTGCCGCCTCCTCCCTAATTTGGTCCCAAGCCGCAGCCATGTTTCCATCGACGACATCGGCTTTCTTCTCATCTAATTC
>JAOQMP010000003.1:15342685-15355100 GCA_027563575.1 Erythroxylum pedicellare | reverse complement strand
TAAATTGTTCACGACATTATTAAACAAAAGAGACATTGTATATTAAAATGCTCACGACATTGTATATTAAGATGCCACATTCACTAACATGATTGACTATACGACAATCAATTTAATTTAAACAATCCATGCATTAAAAAAATGCATTTGTTATAATTTTTTGAGGAAAAAGCAATGGTCATCTCTAATACAATTTTCATCAAACACTTGGTACACATCACAAAGTCATCCATAACTAATAGCAAAACCACTATCTTTTCCATTATTCACCAACATTAACACAAAACAACAAATAATGACCCATTAACAATCGAAATAAATGTAGCCAACTCAATCCACTGTAAGAAAATCGACGAAAACATAAAACCATTTAATGACAAAAATTAAAGAAAAAAATCTAAGAGTAGAGCATAAACGACCAACCTCAAGGGACGGTTAACTGGAGACGATAAAAGCAGTCAGTTAAAGAACAAATGAAGATGGAAAATGATAAAGATCAAAGAAGAAAATGATAGAGAATAAAGGAATAAGATAAAAACGAAATTGGGAGGAGGGCTTTAGTTTTGTCGTTTAAATTGGAACGAAAACAACATTGTTTAATGTAAACAACATTGTTTTCTAGCCCAAAGTTTTAGCATATGGCCTGTTTCTATCATATTTGGTTGGAAAAACAACTGCTTCTTTCTTTTTTGACCCGCCTTTCTAGATATCCCTCTTGTAAAGATATTCCCCATGTAAACTTTATCTACCGACAACTGTGTGGAGTATATCGTTTAACACTTGCAGCACAAACCCATTTTTGACTTGTTGGTCCTAGTATCATAGGCGATCGAACCCTGGGAGTTGGATCTAGGGCTGCTGATGACGGGTAAAGCAAAAGCAAGCCAAAACAACCTTCTCCTGAGAACACGATATTCCCTAGGAAAAGGGTAGCAATTGGCAACATAATGCACCATTATTGAATGGAACATAATCCCTTTGACTTTATAAAATAAAGCTTTTCCATTTTATATGAAAAATCGAAGCCAACAATGACGTCATTTGCTATTATCATTTGGTGATGATTTTATAAAATCATCACTAAAAAGAAATTAAGCGACAATTTTATAAAATCGTCGCCAATATGTTTCATATTTATACATTTTTATATTTAGCAAAAAAATTTTGTAATATATCATTTATATAAAAAATATATAGAACTTATTTATAATAAATAGAGTTTTGTGATGCCACATTTCATTATCTAATCATATATTTTAAAAGAGATTAATAAAAGGTAGGGTTAATACTAAACAAATCTCAAACTTTCGTCAATTTTTTAATTATAGCCCGAACTTTCAAAAGTAGCAATAAAATGCTCAAATTTTTATTTTTTTCAATTCTAGCTCGACGTTAGTCTAACCGTTATCTTTACTAACGTGGCAATGACACGTGTCAAGGGACCCTCATTAATTAGACATGTCAGTGTAATTAGCTTAAATGACTTTGATTATTGAAACTAGTCATTGCAAAGATAAACATGCCTCCTTCTCCCACCATGGATTTCCAATGTAAAAGCTCTTCTTCTTCTCAAAGTAAAAAAGTTCAAAGGCCTAATCTTCCTCGATCTCAAGTAAGTACTCGAATTGCCACTTCCAAAAGAAGAAAACCAATGCCTCTACCGTGTCTCTAACCACTATTCTCTCTACCTCTCGGTCCCTAATTCACTCTTCTCGGCTGATCACCATTGTTAAACCCACCGTCCATCTTCATATAAATAACAGGTAATCCCTCCTCTTCTCGCACTCGTAAATTGAGCTACCATATACCTGCCTCCTAGAAACCGCTAAATCGTCACCCAACTGCTTCGTCCTTTTATGTGTCTGTGATGGGCATTTAATGAATTGACTAACTTTGGTTGCAGCGATGTGTTAATATAGAGCAAAAATTCGAGTTTAAATGCATCATTAATTTGGAAAGAATCATGGATGGCGTCGAATGCTGTCACAAAGGTGAAAACATTTCAGATAATTGTCTTGCCAGGCATTGTTGGTTCCCTACCATGGATTGGCATGGTGTTTTTTTGCTACGTGGTTTGACCTAATAGGTGAGACCAAATTCAATTTGATTCATATTACATATTGCATTCCTTAGATTGCATTGAAGTTTTGCTGCTATTACTATCCTATCAATTAGAATGAATGTCCTTTGTAGAATTCCATGCACCAATAATGCACAAGATCCACTTTAATTATTTAAGAAAAAATTTCCATTATTAGTTTCATAAGGGAATTTCCAAAGAAGCATCTACATTTGCTTTTATCTAACAAATTCATTGTTAGCATTTATTGCATGTACTTCTGATTAGGCTCTGATATTGTTCATCTCTCAGGCTTTGATCATAATTACACTGCAACACTTTTAAGTCTCTTTACTGCAGGATGCACTTTGGGAAGTCTATTTAGTGGAGTGGTTACAAATAGAATGACAAATATCAATCCCCTCTCTAGAGGCATCATGTGTGCACAGTTCAGCACCTTCATAGGCATCCTATTCTCTTGGTTCCTCCTCAACTATGTTGTTACTTTTGTACCTAAAACTTTTGTGCTTATGATCATGGAATCAAAACCTTGAGTGACCTCCAATCCTAGATGAGAAATATTGTCGACTACTGATTCACAAGCGTGTAACTAATGTGTAGGTTGTTCAGAGAGTAGCTGGCATGGATGGTAAAAAAATAACATACAACCTTATCAAGCATAGACTGGGAGATCCCTTCTACCACTTAATGTAAGTAAACTTACAATTTTAGTAAGAATATCCCATAAACTAAGAAGAAAAGAAATTGGCAAGTTCTGCTTTTTGTTACTATTGTAGATCACATAAATTTGAAGATCCAGCAGAAGAAGAACTAGCTCTTATAGCTGAATTCGAAAAGTTGCCTCAGGATTTGAATGCTGGTTTCTATGCATTAGAGGACGAGACCTTATAATTTAGCTTTTTGAAGATTTTGTTCTCCTTGGAGTTCTAGAGGCAGCACCCAGCAAACCACTTAGTTACTTAGATTTGTTTCAGCATATGGATAGCAAATGCTGATAGGTCCTTATTGTGCCACTTTATAGGGCATGTTTTGGTTTTTAAGATGTGGTAGTTATGGATTATTCCAATTTAAGTTAAGCTCTATTGGGCAGCAAGTCTCTGAAACTCTCTTGATGATTTAAGTTTTTACATGTTAGCATTAGGGATAACAAATCAGATTAAAATTATCTTGAATAAGATCAATTTCGATTGATTGATTTTTGAATCATAAAGATGCTCAGATTAAGGTTTTATCCAAAGTAAAACATGTTTGGGCTTTTTTTAGGTGCTCAGTTAAACTGAATCCTCTTATTCATGTTTGACAGGCTTAAACTCAGGGTTGACAACTTTTTTTCCTGTCAATTAGAAATCTTAATGGAAATGAAAGAAATGTCTATGTAAGGCTTAACCTTGACCTTATTACTCTAGGTAGTAAAATAAATAAAAGATTCTAATTCTTTAAATTCATTAAATAATAGAACAAGCAACCAAGTATTATCATTAATCCAATCTCAGTTACATTTAAGTACATGGTGTGCACTATAACAATAATGTCGACAATGAAATTTCCAATAGACAAATCTTGAAATGCTAGCAAAGTTACTAAAATTGGAAATAAAATGAGGGTTTCTTAGCCAGGACTAACTTTAGGTATGTCATAATGCTTGCTTAAGTTTGCCAGATACTGGTTAAAATCCTAAATCCTACACAGTGAGGTTTATTGGCATCCCTAGCCATTCAACTCACATCGAGTCTCTCCCTCTTCCTAATGTATCGTTTCTCAACAAGCTTGAGGTGAACTTCATAAGAAGCAACCTTCTCTTCCTCATTCAATTTGTTGTCATCATTGGTCTATTCTACATTAGGATTAGCAAGCTCTCCTATGCTTTGGCCAGTAGCAAATAGCAGGAAGTAATGATACATCTAAGTTTGATTTTTATCAGATAAGAGAACAGAAAGGTAAACAAAGTAGATCAAGTTCAGGTGCTTCTACTATAGTCTTGGCAATTTTTGGTCATATATTGTGACTATAAATTAAAGGCAAACAGATCACCAATCTCAAAAAATAAGGATTGTAATACCTAAATATATCATTATCTTATCAAAACCCTTACATTTAGCAGTAATGAGCATGAACAAAATGTTTCAAGAAGCAGTATGTACTACTTCAATACTTCGTTCTAAGATATGTCTCATATATAAATTGTGTTGAGAATGCAATAGGAGATAATATGACATTCACAAATATAATACATAATATGTAATTGTTTATTGGAAATTCAAAAAGAGAAAAAAGAGAAAAGCCTTTACACCAAGAAGTTCAAAAAAAGGATTAGATGTGAACAAGTAACATGAGAGGAGAAAAAAGAAATATTTTCGTTATTTCAGAGCTATGCACTAAAGCTTACAAAAGAAAATACCGAATTAAATAATTTCCTAAATTATAAAGTATAAGAATCTAATGAAATTGTTCACTAGAAATTCAAAAGGAGAAAAAAGAAAAGCCACTACACTAAGGAAGTATCAAAAGAAGAGTTACTAACAATGTGAACAAGTGGCACAAGTTGATGAGGAAGAAATCTTTTCATTATTTCAAAACTGTGCACTCAAGCTCGCAAAAGAACATATAAAACTCAGTAATTTGGTAGAAAATTATAAACCACATAATCTAATAGATAATTGTAAGACATAAATTCAAATGCTAGAAACTGGGATTAACAACTGCTACACTCACATCTTGAGATGATAAACACCAGAGATTCAAAAGTTACAAGCATAAACATGAAATTTAAGAAAAGAAAGGATATCTAACCTTTGGAAAGCTCATCTCCTATAACTTGAGACATTTGATCATGATGTTTCTTATGCTTCTTTTTCTTCTTCATACCACCAGCCTCGACATCCAAAGCTTTCCCTTTAAGCTTTAGTTTGCTACCAACAACATTATCATAACCTAACATCTTTTCTTGACTATTAGACTATTAAGAATCATAGTTTATGTCATTAAAAAGAATAGGCTATTTCATTGATACATTCATACAAAATGAAAAGCAGCACATCAGAAAGAGAAAGTTCCCACTACTACATTCCAACGCCAACCATAAAGATATAATGCCACAGCCATTCTGTATCAGAAATTTAGCTAGCACCTTGATCTTGATTTCCTTTTAAGAACTTCCTAAAACGAGAATGATCCTTTGAAAGTATGGTCAAATACAAAAATCATTGTTCAAATGCAAGACAATTATTTGAAACGTTTTCACCTTTACGACAACTTTTGTCACCATCCATGATTCTTTCCAAATGAATGATGCATTTAAACTTGAATTTCCCCTTTGTATCAACTTATACTTGCAGCCAATGGAAATAAATTTATTAAATTCCCACCACAAACACATAAAGGGATGAAACGATTGGGTTGACGATTTGGTGGTTGCTCAGATGCGGGTATGAAGTGGGCCAATTCACGGGTGTTAGAAGAGGTGAGAGAGGGATTGCCTGTTGTTTATACAGAGATAGATGGTGTGTTTAACAACGTGGTTTTTTCTTAGAAATTAACCCTAAAAGGCATCAATTAATGTAATATAAATTAGTTTTGCCTTTTCTAAATCATCGCCAAATGCTAAATTTCTTTCGAATTATTAAAAAATGACGTCATTTTCTTTAACAACAAATAACGTTATTTTCTTTAATAATAAACAATGTCATTTTCTACTAGGTTATAGAAATAAAAACCAAGCACATATTTGATCATTAATGATACATCATCCTAATAGGTGATTGGCAAATTTGTTTGCGCCATTATAGACCTAACTATAATAAGTGTGCTATTTCTCATCTTTGCACTACCAGCTTATTGGTGGATTCATATGATAGTCAGTTATCCTTGGCATGGTTATACCTTTTGATCTTTATCATTATATACGTTGTACAAGCCAAATACTTCTTAATTTATATGAGCTACATGCCTCATTATTTTCCTATGTTGAGTCATAATGTCCTTCTTAAAGACTATCATGATTTCATCTAATGAGACAAAAGTTTTTTACTCTTCCAATACATATTGGATTTTTATAATTCCAAAATTTTAAAATTTTGTCATTAAAATTTTCACTTCTAGTGAATTCTATAATAAAATTTTAGATACAATAATCACTTTCCTCAAACAATATGTCCGTAATGACACATTTAATATGTGATTGCTATCAATTCAGAAAATTCATTGCAATCTTCTAAATAGAAACTTTAATTATTTTTAAAACTATCTATGGAATTAAAAGGTCACTATGTTTCCAATCATCATCCATATAATAGTTGATCAACAATTAATAATTTATTTGGGTGTATTTGTTTACAAATATATCAAGTATGATATGTATAACACATACATATAAAACAATAAAAATTGAAAGAACAATGAATTTTAATAAACACAAAATATTCAAATTTTAACAATTTTTATAAAAAATTAATGCAATGTAAGTATCCATAAACATCGAATAAAAAAGTAACTGACACTTTTTGAATAAAATTATAAAATTTGATGAATCTTACGAATATGAAATTCTATGAACTCTATAGGGAATTGAGTCAATTAGTTCTTTAGATTAATCAATGAAATTCATATCCACTATAAGCTATATAATTTCCTTTGATAGGCTGCTAAAACTAAGACCTTTGGACACTTCTCTTCTCCTATTCTCTTTTAAGAAAGTTTGCACCACCCATCTATAATTGTGAACATGATTCGATAGAGTATTCCACACTCTAATTAAGAAATCTTTATGTTGGGGCATGAGCATTTTGCAAAGCACTTCATTTTTTTATGGGAGTGGAGAACCGTTGATAACCAATAAAGATGACACCCAGTATCATATTATTCACCAATATAATATGTAACATTAAGTCTGTCTCAGTCACCATACGATATTGATCTAATTATGCCTTCATAAAATTAACACAATTTCATTATGATAGAGTTCAAGTTGAAATTAAGGTTCTTAATACAATCATTCTTTTAAAACAAATTTAAGGAAAAATAATATTCAAATTTTTTTAATAATAAGTTGAAATGTGTCCCATAATATGAACATATCACTAAAATCAAAATACTCAAAAGATCAGTAGACATAGTTGTGTCCACTATAGACATAGGCATTCCTAACTTTACACACACGTATCTATCTTTGAAACATTACCATTAAACTCGTAAATGGATATAGAGATACACAAAGTCATCTACATGACTGTGTCCACCATTGACATGGGCTTGTGCAACCTAAACATATTTATGTGATTCAAAAATAACTTCTAATTATCTGTTTCTGCTTCGAATTTGCCTGATCTTCATTCCATTGATCAATAAAGATAATGAACACTTTCAGAGCCAAAATTTAGTGGAATTGGTTTAGTAAACATGTATAAAACGGGATGGATCTAGAACAATCTCCCCTTCCATCCTATTTTAAAATAGAAATTAGCCACCCCATTAATCACTTAAAAGACATCTCGGTGGCTGACAACAAAGCTCAAGCTTGCTCTCATGAATCATATTCCTTAATATGTCAGCACCATTATTATCTATGTGAATCTTCTATAATTTTATTAGTTTCTCCTTGACCATATATCATAACCAATGATACCTTACATTAATATGCTTGGTGTGGGAATGATCTATGGAATTTTTCTCAAATTTGACTGTCATATAAAACCATATGCTCATCTTATTTTATATCCAATTTTTGGATAAGTCACTTTAACCAAAGCACCTCCTTACCTGCTTTTACAGCCATAGCATATTCTACCTAGTAGCAAATATTAATACACACTTTTGCAACTTAGATTGCTAAGAAATGAGTCCCCAATTAACTTTCTATTATCGAGATTACACAGCTATATTTGCATTAGTGTACCCTCCTAGAATTATTTCTCCACCTTCAAAACAGAGACATAATCTGAAAATGCCCTACAAATAATTAAAGATCCAGTTCATTGCTTCCTATAGTACCATTCCTAGATTGGATAGAAATTTGCTTACCAACCCATCAGTATATGAAATATTTGGTCTAATCCACAATATGGCATACATCAAGGATCCAACAGTGGAGGAATATGGAACTAAAGGCGTACTATCTTTCTCTTTTTCGGTGATAGGACAAACTCACTTACTAAAGTTAAAAGAAGCTACTAATGACATACTAATAGGCTTATCATGCTTCATATTAAACCTCTCAATCACCTGTTCCATATATTTCTCTTATGACAACCATAGCTTTATCACCTTCCTATCATGAATGATCTTTATGCCTAAAATCTATTTTGTACTATCCAAATCTTTCATGTTAAAGTACTTATACAACTCCTCTTTTAACCTACAAATAATGCTTGTTTCTGATCCCACTAGCAATATATCATCCATATGTAAGAGAAGGAAGATTAAGTTACCACTAGGAAATTTTTTACACATAAGGATTAACTAATGTTTGCTTATAACTATTGCTTGTTATAAATGTTCGCTTATAACTATTGCTTGTTATAAATGAATCAAACTTCTTGTACCACTGGCTTAGTGGCTGTTTGAGCCTATAAAAGCTCTTATTTAACTTGCACACCAACTCCTTTTTACCTTTGACTTTGTACCTAGGTGACTGCTCCATGTATATGTCCTCATTTAAGTCACCATATAAGAATATGGTTTTGACATGAAGTTATTCGAGTTTAAGATGTAAACTTGCAACTAGACCTAATATAGTGCATATAGATGTCGTCTTGACTAATGATTAGGGATGTCAATAGGCCGATCCGACCCATCTTATATATATTTTTAAAATTTTAAAAATGAAGTCATTTTTGATGTTACAAGGGCCAGCCCATGGCCTGATCAACCTAGGTCAAAGTCCGACCAAGCCAGGCCAAAATTGTCATTCTTACTAATGATGAAAAAATCTTGTTAAAGTCAATACCCTTTTTATGATTACATCCCTTTACCACCAGTCTCAACTTAAACTTCACTAGTTAGTTACCATCTTTCTTGATCTTAAACACCCATTTATTCTTCAATTCCTTTTATGTTTTTGGAAAGCTTCATTAACTCGTAGGTCTCATTCTTCTTTAAAGACTCCATCTTCTCTTTCATTTCCTTGAGCCAAAAGTCTTTATCTTTGAGTGATTTCACTTTTAGGAAATTCTCTGTCTCCTTAGTAGTGACTAAGAGATATTATAAACTGAGGTATCTTATCGAAGACTTCTTCTCTTTAGTTGACCTTCAAAGTTAGCCATCTTCCAATACTTGATCAGGTTTCCCCCTCTGTATATGATGCTTATAAATGTCTTATACATCATCCACATGATGTGGTTTGTATGACTTATCTCCACCATGTTACATATGATCATCATCATCTTATGCTAGATCATATCCTTCGCTTTCTTTACCTGTAGGATGATTGAAAAAAAATAATAATAGGGGTAGAATATGTAGTTATGAAAGATAAATCATTAGAAGTCGTCTTGTCTTCTTTGATGAGATTAACATCCATCTCATACTTATAGAAGATTCTGTCCCTGCTTCTTACATTCTTCTACCTTTTAGGGTCATAGAGCTTATAGTAACTCCGTGTCATCATTTCCATCAAATATACAAGTAGTGGTTTCTCAATCTTTCTGACATGCTCCTATGGAACCAAGAGGTCGAAAAGATTGAGAAAAATTGATCATTTATGGGTTTTTCCTTGGTATTGTGTTTATACTGTCGTATTCACACCAATCCATCCCGAACTTGGTGGTTAAACTCTACTACTGTGAAGATACTATTGCCTGTGAAGTAAATCATCGCACTTACGGTCCAACCAATTGGGAGAGAATCAGTAGATTCCTTTGGGGAGTGATTCATCCTTCCCGAACACAATATACAACTTATACCTATGCTTTGATACATACTTGAAGTTTTTGCATATCAAATAAGTGTTAGTCGAATCCTTCCTCAAACTTGTTAGAGGCATAATCTCCTCCATTGTTAGTTTGGAGATGCTTCAAGTTTCTCTCTATCTCCCTTTCCACCATATCATTCTAAAGGTCTTAAAACACCTAAATTTTTGTTTTCAGCATGAAGACCCAAATCTTGAGAGTAGCATCATTAATAAATATAACAAAGTACATATTACCTGCCAAAGAATCCTCGTCATTGGGACCACAAGTGCTGGAGTGCACAAGTTCTAATTTAGTCTTCCTTTTGATAGACCTTTTATGGAAAGGCACTTAATACTGCTCACGTAATGATTATAGGGGTTAAGAGAAATAGTAGTTTTCATAGTGATAAGTGATTTTTCAGCTTGTAATTTGAATTCCTTCTCACTAACGTGTCCTAATCTACAGTGCCATAAATATGTAAAAGTATTCTCTTCAATGACATATGGTTTTTTAACATACACCTTCAAATGTATCTTATATAGGTGCATTATAATCCACTACAAACAAATATTAATGCTCCTTTAAGATAGTTTCCACTTGTCATCCTTAAAGTGAGTTCCTTCCTTCCTGATTAAGTATATTGGTATATAATAAAATGAGGCTCAAGTCAGGAATGTATCATATAGCTCTCGAGGTCAATATACACCTAATATTGATTTGAACTCGGATGCCAACCATACCGATGATGCTAGCATAACTCTAATTTTCCATCTTCACACTTCCAAAATCACCATTCTTGTAACTAATAAAGTATTCCCTCTTCAAAATATAGTGGTAGAAGCCCTTGTATTAATAAGCCACTTGAAATCTGAGTGACTATTATGGAGACATTCACTGATCACACAAATCAACAATACCTCTTCATTTGTGCCTGATGCTATTATTGTAGTGTTATTGTTGTTTTATTTATGATTGTCCTGCTCCTTTTAGTCTCTTTTCCACTTACATCAAAACTTCTTTATATGAATAAGTTTGATACAGTAATGACATATTTTGCTCTCCTTGTCATACTTAGATTTGGACCTATTATTAGACTTCCCTTATCCTTTGGAATCTCTATCGTGTTCTCTTGATCACATCTAGAGAAAGAACACCATTCAAAGCGGAGTTACAAATGGTCATAACTAGAGTTTCCCAATTATCTGACAAGGAAACCAATAAGAACAAAGCTTGTAACTCATTATCAAGGATGGTCTTTATGGTGGTTACTTGTTGATGGTATCGTAGAAATTACTAAGATGCTCAGACATTGACTTTCCAACCTTAAACTTTAGGTTTATAATACTTTTAAACAAATAGTCCACATTGTGAGTGATCTTCCTCTCATAAAAACCCTATAGGTTATTCTATAACTCAAAAGGATTAGGTTATTCTAAAGGATCAATCTCTTAGGATACATGATTGAATATGCTGATACCCATCCATTATCTAATAGTTTGGAAAGTTTTTCTCTTAATCTTTTCTCACTCTTTATTTGTTATCTTTTGAGATTTTGATAGGTCATTGTCTTTTATGCAATACACGAGATCTTTCATAATGGATCTTCAAATTGAGTAGTTGGTTGAGATCAACTTATGCATAAAGCTATTGCCACTCTCCATATCTAAGGCTTTGATACCAATTGTTAGATTCCAAGCAATACCACCACAAGATTAATAAGAATTATGAACTAATATCAAACTACTTGAATGATATAGATGACTAAAGATAAATTGAACACACGATTTTATCATGAGAAACCCTTTAGTGTAAAGGTAAAAACCACGCTACAAACTAACAAGAATGATCCACTAAATCAAAAATAGCAAGATATAAGCGTTTAAGTTTTTGAGCTATTTACTTTAAATCAAGAACATCTCATAAAACAACCATAACTAACCATAATTAATCTATCTCTTAGCTCCAGAATTGATTACAAATTGATATATACTAATGCACTCCTAAATTAATCCCAGAAATCAAACCTGAATAAAAATATATTTGAAGAATGTTATTTGGACTCTAGAACTCTTCTTTTATCGAGTGTTTCTGTCTCATGAAACTTCTACCTCTTAACAAGCCTTTTAAATCTCAAAAGATAAGGTTTTTATATTGCATAGGTTGCCTATATGGTTGTGTGTGGTGATGATTTCTTACTTTAAAGTTTCAAAACTTGAATTTGCTGAGATACACAGTTCCAATGACTCACACGGTTAGTAGACATAGTCGTGTTTGTCTTTGAAACATCACCATTAAACTCATATAAAGTTATAAAGACATATATAGTCATCTACGCGACCATATCCACCACTGACACAGGCATGTTGTTGGGACCTGATCTCGGAACCGGATCCCAACCGAAAACCAAAACGAAAAACGATCGGAAGCAAAGCGAAGAACGGAGAACGAATCG
>JAOQMP010000003.1:15316666-15342074 GCA_027563575.1 Erythroxylum pedicellare | reverse complement strand
TTTTCTTAATTCTTCATATTCTCACACTTTTCTCTTTATTTCTTAAATTTTGTAATTTATTCACTAACAATTTCATTTAAACTTCAAACGCCATTTTAGGCCATACCTTAACATAAACCTCAATGACAAAAGCATTTTTCGCCTATCTTAATCTCTTCTAACTATTCACATTCAAAATTTTCTTTTTATTTATTCATTCTAATTTTCTCATTTTCATGTCACTTGACACTTCAAAATTTCAAGGAAGGTTCGGGGTCCAACACATGTGCAACCTAGACATAGGCGTGTGCTCTAGAAATAGCTTCCAATAATAAGTTTTTACCTTAAATCTGCCCAATATTTGTTTCTTTTTATCTGTAAAGACAACGAACACTTTCAGACCCAAGGTTAATTGAAAGTGGTCTAGTAAATATTTCTAAAATGGAGTTAGATCCATAAAAATTATATGAATATATTAATACAAGATGTCACATACGAATAAATACAAGATATCCAATATTTGAAAATGTAAGAAAAATCTATAAACTAATTAAATCGCCTCTTAAAAGGCAATTTTGACATACTTTACAAAATATATTTGCTAAAAAAAATAGTATTCCATGAGCCTCTTCTCTTTGTTTATTGAATTTAAATATATTTGAATTGCTCACCCCCAATTCAAAGCTAAAATGTTAAAGTTGCCATTAGCCTATCTTCAACTTTGAACATTATGAAAACATAAGTTAGGAGCTAAATCCAAGTAGCTAAGTAGTTAAATAGTCAAAGCTAAATATACCAATCTCTAAATTGCTTCTTTTGTAAGAAGAAGAAATTAAGTAAATTCCATTTCACGAATCTAATTTCCTAATTCAAGCGATGAAATTTTTTTCTACAGAGTAATTATTCTAGATAAGATGTTTGCGACAAAAAATTGCATAACCTATTGGAACCTAATATGTGTTATATTACTACAACTCTTTAATCACATTAATTATATCTCATCCTCAAACCCACTCTTAAGCATGATCTTCTTTCGTTCATTTTGCAGAAGCTTTCCCTATATGAAGTTATGTTTTATCTGGAAGACATTATCTTATCACATAATAACATGTTCGAAAATTAAAAGAAAGTCATTTGTTTTGTCTGATTGATGATATAGTAATATATACAGGTAAATCTGCGAGAAGCCTACAACCCTGAACACTTTAATTAGGAGGATGCAAGAGAAACAAAGAGGAGAGCTTGATCGAGAAACAAAGAGACAACTTGGGTAGGAGAAACAAAGAGGAGAAAGATGGTTAGGAAAAATAGCATAATAAGATTTTTAGAATTTTGTACTTAATCATTTTAATTTTAAGTAAATAATTTTCTCACTTCATGTAGAAAATAATGAAAGTTTCAACAACATATTATTTTTGTAAAAATTAAAAGTTTGAGTACTTTATTATTACTTTTTAAAGTTTATACATAATTATAAAATTTATGATTTTTAGTAATTAACCTTATAATAAAAATAGAATTTTTAAAATTTTATTCCGACTCTAAAATTTAAGCACTTATAGCTTAATAATTTGAAATTAGAAAATCGATTAAATAATAAATTTATGTTAATTAAGTAGGGAAGCAAATAATAAAGTAGGAATTAACAACTTCAATTCTAACTTCAAAATTTAAACCTAAGAGTGCCAAATACAACTTCAACATGTTTTTACAAAAGTTATTTTAGAAAATTAGAACATAAAATTTAGCAATTAATCATAAAACAAAAATATGCAGCACTTGTTGACCAATAAACGACGACGTCTGTCTCCGATAAAAAATTCCCATTTATCTGCGCGCAGTTTTCATATACTTTTAAAATTTTGAATTTTTTTTTTTTTCTCTTCCTCTCCCCGGCAAGCCTCGAACCTTGCTTTCTCACTCCCCGAGAGAGAGAGACAGAGAGAGAGTTGTTCTTCTGTTCAGATCTCTGTCAGGCAGGTGAACCCATTGCTCTTGATCTGTTTCAAACAACTTTTCACGTTCTCGTCATTCTTTCTCTCTCTATGCACCTTTTTCTTTTTCTTTCTTTTTATTATCCCATTTTCCCTCTCGGGCTATTTGTTCCTCTTTCGTGTCTGGAAACTTCGAGCACTGAAGTTTTATGTCTTGTCAATTCGTGCATTGCCTTAGATTGTCGATTTTGTTTTATCTTTTTGACGCGATCCGCTCAACCGGCTACACTTCTGTGCTTGGTTTGGTGTGTGTCATTGTTGTTTCACTTCTCAAATTTTCTTTCTTTTGATTCACTTTTGTGTTGCGTACGCAACGGAGGATTAGATCTAGGGTAATGGTATGCTGATTTGTATTTCTTTTTATATTGTTGATCTGTTATGTGGCATTGATTATGTTGACTTCCAATTTTGATCGTGACAATTTCCAAATTTTATGAATGGGTGATTCTCTCTGGGATGATTAATTCGAGGGTTTTTGTATGGTTTTGCTAAATTGAAGTTACGTTGCCGTTTTAGGTTCATGGTTAGTTAAGTAGAGAGTTTGAGAAAATGGCATGCTGAATGAAGACTTATGTAGAGAATTTTCACTCGATATGTCATATGTACAGTTAACTAGTTACATCCTCTTTTTCAATTGCTAGGGCAGTTCTAATAAATGTAAATGCAGTACTAATACAGGCTTTTGGAGCTTCTTAGTTCTTAATATTATATCTTTTTGGTGCATGTTTATGCTTATTTTGTTGAGTGAATTGGCTAGATAATATTTATTGGTTCTTCTTTTGATTGTTAGGTTTTATATTTCAACTTAGATCTTGTGCCTACTATGAATAACAAGTAGTGAACACAGATAGAATTGGAACGTTTTCAAAGGGGACTTCAATCATGGGCCGTGTAAAGCCGCAATCTGGAATCAAGGCAATTGAGGAAGAACCTGAAGACTTTGACAATTCCTATTCTAATAAAACTTCCCTCGCATGCATGGTCAATGCTGAAGTAGGTGCTGTGTTGGCTGTCATGAGGAAAAATGTAAGATGGGGTAGTCGTTATGCATCAGGTGATGATCAGCTTGAGCATTCATTGATTCAGTCTTTGAAAGCATTGCGCAGGAAAATCTTCTCATGGCAGCATCCATGGCATACCATCAACCCTGCTGTGTATCTCCAGCCATTTTTGGATGTGATTCGATCGGATGAAACTGGTGCACCAATCACTGGGGTTGCTTTATCATCTGTTTATAAGATACTCACTCTTGATATCATTGATCACAATACTGAAAATGTTGAAGATGCCATGCATTTGGTAGTTGATGCTGTCACTAGCTGTCGGTTTGAGGTGACAGATCCTGCATCAGAAGAAGTTGTATTGATGAAGATACTTCACGTCCTTCATGCATGTATGAAAAGCAAAGCATCTGTCATGTTGAGTAATCAGCATGTTTGTACTATAGTGAATACTTGTTTTCGTATCGTCCATCAAGCAGGAAGTAAAGGGGAGTTGTTGCAGCGGGTAGCTCGTCATACAATGCAGGAACTGGTCAGGTGCATTTTTTCACATCTTCCAGATGTTGACAACACTGAACATGCATTGGTTAATGGAGTTTTTCCTGTGCAGCAGGTAGTTTACATGCTTCATTCTCTTCAACTTTCAAAACATTCTCTTATATTATTTTCTTCTAAGTATGATGAACATTTATGTCTCTCCCTTGGAGATAAGCCAAAATGAACATTTATGTCCCTCCCTTGAGGATAGGCTAAGATGAACATTTATGTCCCTCCCTTATCAGTTATTTAAATAATCATGGTAACTCTTCAGGATTCCAATTGGGAAGCAATCTTCACTCTCGATCAGCAATATGTACTTGTAGAAGTCATTCTCTTTGTAATTATGGTTTCCTCCACAACATGCTGAGGTATATAGCTAACAAGATGTTCCTAAATACTCTAAGTGCATGCTGGGGACTTCTTCAAAGTGAGAGGAGAGGCAACTTATTTGGCCTTAATTATGAAGTGATAGCTGACAGAGGAGACTTAGTTTATTTGTTATATTTATGTTGACATCACTGGTAACACTTTCATAATCTTCCTGGTTCGTAGTTGGTTGTGTACACTGCTAGAATTTCTTTAAATGTCATGTTGTAAGTGTTACTAAATTTTGATTGAACTATCTCTACACTGCATGATAAGTGAAAAACATACATGACTATTGGGTTGTTGAATTGAAATTTGAACCTCGTTTAATGTTACAATCTCAGGGCCTTCTTTTTCTTGTTTACTTTTCTATTGGTGGGCATCTTGTGGTTGGAGGCCTTGTATGTAATCTTTAAATTTACACACTGGATACCAGTGATTGTTTCAACTCTTTAGAATTTTGCTTTTGTAACAGACATGTGACCTTAATTTCTTCTTCAGATTGGTGGGCCAGATAATGATTATGCTTTTGGAAGTAAGCAAATGGAGAATGGAAACAGTAGTTCTGAATTTGATGGTCAAGCTTCTTCTGTGAACTTGAGTCTTAATGTTTCCACTGGTCTAGGAACAAGTGTGATGGAAGAAAATACGATTGGAGCTGGTAGTGGAAAGGATGCACTTCCATTTGATATGAATGTGATGACAGAACCATATGGGGTCCCTTGTATGGTGGAAATATTTCATTTCTTGTGTTCTCTACTGAATGTTGTTGAACATGTTGGAATGGGTTCTAGATCAAATACCGTGGCATTTGACGAAGATGTTCCCCTGTTTGCCTTAAGCTTAATAAATTCAGCTATAGAATTGGGTGGGCCGTCTATATGTCATCATCCTAGCTTGTTGAGTTTAATCCAAGATGAATTATTTCGCAATCTTATGCAGTTTGGCTTGTCAATGAGCCCACTTATTCTTTCAATGGTATGTAGTATTGTTCTCAACTTGTATAACTATCTGCGTACTGAACTCAAATTACAGCTTGAGGCTTTCTTTGCCTGTGTGATTTTGAGACTTGCACAGAGCAGATATGGTGCTTTGTACCACCAACAAGAGGTTGCCATGGAGGCTCTTGTGGACTTCTGTCGGCAGAAGACATTTATGGTGGAGATGTATGCCAATTTGGATTGTGACATTACATGCAGTAATGTGTTTGAAGACCTAGCTAACTTGTTGTCAAAGAGTGCATTTCCAGTGAATTGCCCATTGTCAAAAATGCATATTCTTGCTTTGGATGGACTAATTTCTGTTATTCAGGGTATGGCTGAAAGGATAGGGAATGCATCAGCAATTTCAGAACAGGCCCCTTTGAATATTGGGGAGTATACCCCTTTCTGGATGGTGAAATGTGATGATTATAATGATCCTAATCACTGGATGCCATTTGTCCGCCGGAGGAAGTTTATTAAGAGAAGGTTGATGATTGGAGCTGATCATTTCAACCGTGATCCAAAGAAGGGCTTAGAGTTTCTTCAAGGAACGCATCTGTTACCTGACAAACTTGACCCCCAAAGTGTGGCCTGTTTTTTCAGGTATACTGCTGGATTGGATAAGAATCTTGTTGGGGACTTTCTGGGAAATCATGATGAGTTTTGTGTTCAGGTTCTTCATGAATTTGCTGGTACTTTTGACTTTCAGGACATGAATCTGGATACTGCTCTGCGACTGTTCTTGGAAACTTTTAGACTGCCAGGAGAATCACAAAAGATACAAAGGGTACTTGAAGCATTTTCTGAGAGATACTATGAGCAGTCACTGCATATTCTAGCTAACAAGGATGCTGCACTCTTATTATCTTATTCACTTATAATGCTCAACACAGATCAGCACAATGTCCAGGTGAAGAAAAAGATGACAGAAGAGGATTTCATTCGGAACAACAGGCACATAAATGGAGGCAATGACTTGCCTCGGGAGTTCCTATCAGAACTTTACCACTCAATTTGCAAGAATGAAATCCGCACAACTCCTGAACCAGGCGCTGGTTTCCCTGAAATGACACCAAGCCGTTGGATTGATCTCATGCATAAGTTGAAGAAAACTGCTCCATTCATTGTATCGGATTCTAGAGCCTACCTTGATCATGATATGTTTGCAATAATGTCAGGTCCAACAATTGCTGCTATCTCTGTTGTGTTTGATCATGCAGAACATGAAGATGTTTACCAGACATGTATTGATGGATTTTTAGCAGTTGCAAAAATTTCTGCATGCCATCATCTTGAAGATGTTTTGGATGATCTAGTTGTATCCTTATGCAAGTTCACAACTCTTTTGAATCCATCATCTGTTGAGGAACCTGTTCTAGCCTTTGGTGATGACACGAAAGCGAGGATGGCAACTGTGACAGTTTTCACAATTGCAAATAAATATGGTGACTATATTCGCACTGGTTGGAGAAATATTCTGGATTGCATTTTACGGTTGCACAAACTTGGTCTTCTTCCAGCCCGTGTGGCCAGCGATGCTGCTGATGAATCCGAGCTTTCCCCTGACCTTGGGCATGGAAAACCTCTGACAAATTCTTTATCTTCAGTTAGTATGCAATCCATGGGAACTCCCAGGAGATCTTCTGGATTGATGGGCCGATTCAGTCAGCTCTTATCTCTTGATACTGAGGAGCCAAGATCACAACCCACTGAACAGCAGCTCGCTGCTCATCAGCGCACTCTTCAGACAATCCAGAAGTGTCATATTGATAGCATATTTACTGAGAGCAAGTTCTTGCAAGCTGAATCTCTATTGCAGCTTGCACGGGCACTTGTCTGGGCTGCAGGACGGCCCCAAAAAGTGAACAACTCTCCAGAGGATGAAGATACTGCAGTTTTCTGCCTGGAGTTGCTAATCGCAATTACCCTGAACAACAGGGACAGGATTGTGCTATTATGGCAGGGTGTTTATGAGCACATAGCCAGTATTGTTCAATCAACTGTAATGCCTTGTGCATTAGTTGAGAAAGCTGTTTTTGGGCTGCTCCGAATTTGCCAGCGACTGCTACCGTACAAAGAGAATATTGCAGATGAACTTTTGAGGTCACTCCAACTTGTTTTGAAGCTTGATGCCCGTGTTGCTGATGCCTACTGCGAACAGATTACACAGGAAGTAACTCGCTTAGTGAAAGCAAATGCCACTCATATCAGAACACTTATGGGTTGGCGTACAGTAACATCTTTACTCTCGATTACTGCTCGTCACCCAGAAGCTTCTGAAGTAGGGTTTGATGCACTAGTGTTCATTATGTCTGATGGAGCTTACGTTTCACCAGCCAACTATGTTCTCTGTGTTGACACGGCAAGGCAGTTTGCTGAATCTCGAGTGGGACAGGTAGACAGGTCTGTTCGTGCGCTGGATCTTATGTCTGGTTCTGTTGATTGTTTGGCTAGGTGGTGTCATGAGGCCAAGGAAGCAATGCGGGGGGAGGAGGCCGCAAAGTTGTATCAGGACATTGGTGAAATGTGGCTGAGGCTTGTGCAAGGACTAAGAAAAGTTTGTTTGGATCAGAGAGAAGAGATCAGAAACCATGCCCTTTCAACATTGCGGAAGTGCTTGACAGGGGCAGATGGTATCAACCTTCCTCATGGTTTGTGGATGCAGTGTTTTGATCTTGTGATTTTCACAATGCTTGATGACCTGCTTGAAATTGCTCAGGGACACTCCCAAAAAGACTATAGGAACATGGAAGGAACACTAATCATTGCTGTAAAACTGCTCTCAAAAGCGTTTCTACGGTTACTGCATGACCTAGCGCAGTTAACAACATTCTGCAAGCTATGGCTGGGAGTTCTTAGCAGGATGGAAAAATATATGAAGGTCAAAGTAAGAGGGAAGAAGAATGAGAAGCTCCAGGAAGTGGTCCCAGAGCTTCTTAAGAACACCTTGCTTGTAATGAAGAATAAGGGAATACTGGTACAGAGGAGTGCCTTGGGTGGGGATAGCCTGTGGGAGCTAACTTGGCTACATGTCAACAACATTGTTCCATCCTTGCAATCAGAGGTGTTTCCTGATCAAAATTGGGGGCAGTCACAGCAGAAGCATGACGAAATGGGCTATTTGGTGTCTGATGAAGCTCGTTCTGTTCCTTCAAATGGATCACTGGCGTCTGAAGGTGATACAACTGGTGGTTAACACTTAGTATAGTGCCTAGTGGAATTAGTATGTTGATATACATGATGGAGAGTGCATTGTTTCAAGCGTTGAGATGTTAAATTTTCCACGTTCTGATGACTTAATTGACTGGGGACAGTTGGAAAGTTTAGCAGGGTGAGATGTTGATCTACATGGTATGGACAAAGGGGACTCGCATGACAAAATTCCTTGTTTAGAGATGGCAACAGGTTGTTCACGCCATAACTCACATGCACCTAGACGAATTGTTCATCGTCATGCTCTTGGTATACCAAGATGTTATAGTAGTTGTTTAGGATATTGTGCGTTGTTTATGCTTTAGGCTATTAGTGAACTACGGAAGGGGAGAAATGTGGGGCCTATGTTTTGTACTGGCTTGCTCATTAGTGTACAGAAGTAGAACTAGACACCTGAAGCTTATGTTGTTGGCAAGTTCATTTCACAATGATAATGAAGGTTTCTGTTTTGGATGGAGATTTCATCAAAGTGAAGAAATTCGTGGAAATTATGCCAATTAGCCACGGTCAAAATTTTAAATTGCGGTCTACAATTGTAATTGCGTCCCCAATATTGTGGTTGAGCTTAGATCTACAACTGAAATGTGTCGAATTTATAGCTGCAATTTTTATAATTAAGCTCGAATCTTCTGTGATTATTGCAATAGTTTGGAATCAGAACGTAATCCATAATCCGTAATTTGGTGATGCCTGGGTTTTGAGTTGAAGATGGTGTGAGTTATTGTTAATTAATTGTAGACAACACCTTAATTCCTTGTAAGACAACGAGTATCTTTTGTTTGGGAGCATCTATAATATTTGTTCGAGCAAGATTCAGAAGAGAAGTTGTGGAAGCTGGAAAAATTGAAGTGCTGTCGTTTGCCGGAAGAGGTTAACGGCAATTACTAAGAGGCGCATCGTCATTTCACAAAAGGAAATAATTAGAATAGGGGACAATATTTCATGTTTTAATTGGTTTCTGGTAACAACTGGTGGATCATGTTAAAAATATGCCAGTTGTACCTGTTATGAGAGTCAATACAACTAAGGAGCTGTACCTGATCTTGTAAAAAGTGGAAGGATAAAGGAAGGAGTTAGTACTAACGGCACCAGGTTCGTGAAACTTGTTTGGTTGAAAGATGACCAAATCAATCTTTTAGGGGAAAGGATGATTATGGCTATTAAATCTTATACATTTGGTATATGAACTGTTAGAACAACTTATAAAAGAATGACTACTTGTGTTTCATTAAATTTACTAATTAATTTCTACGATACATTTGTAAGTGTTAAAAAAGTAATGGACTAAATTTTTAAAAAATTCAAAGAATTTATATTAATTAGAAATTAAACATTGAGAATATTAAAACACTTCAATAACACTAATATAGTGTCATAACCCAAATGGGCACGTGATCGACAAGTGAAACCTGAAAGCCAAAGCCTTCAGGTTTTTCAACATACTAAACCTCAAAATACTAAATAATAATATAGGCCCGTATAAGTACACACATATTACAGTATAATGTTATTGTGCCCGTCAGGTTTTTTAAAATACTAAATCATATCACTATAGAAACTAATGTACAGGTACAAATGAAAACAAATTAGATTATATGTAAAAGTATATATGTTGCAGTCAATGCTCCTTAGATCCACCGCTATAAAGTCGGTAGTAACTAACCTAAAAAATAGAATTAAAGGGAGTCAAACTTCACTGAATAAGTTCGTATCTCTCCATGACACCCAATGACATACTAACACAATATATAGTTTATATTAACATAATCATGTACATACAATGCATGACAAATCACATGCAATGCATAATACTCTAGGGAAAAGAAATATTTGTAAGACTCTCTTCACTAAGGCTATGTTTAGTTGAACGTAAGATTTTTAATGAAATAGAATATAAATAGATGTAATATTAGAAAATTATTATTTGGGAGGGATGAAAGGGTTCATAATGTAATATAGTGAAATATTGTTTAGAAGAAGGGTTCATAATGTAATATAGTGAAATGTTATTTAGAAGAAGGGCTCATAATGTAATATAGTCAAATATTGTTTATCATTTTACATTCCATCATAAACCCTCCAAATTAGAGGTAACTATTTTTACTTTTTAGGATATAATGAGATGTAATATGAAACTCTCCCTTTTCATTCTATTCCATTTCATTCTATTATAAACCTTCATTTCAAACGATGGGATAATATTACATTCCATTCTATTCCATTAATAACCACCCAAATTCTCACAATACTACATCTCGAACAACTATGGGGAGCTAAGCATCACCAATGACCCAACCATATATCTATACTTATATAACCGTAAGGATCTTTTAGTCCAAAGGAGTTTGGGAAGTCAAACATCACTAACAGATAAGCTCACTCAATATGTCCAAAGTCACAACCATATCAATAATATATGTATCAAATAAGGACCCAACTATGAACCAATCATCAAATATGACTAGTCTGTATCATATCTTAATATTATATCACAATCATATCTCATAATCAAACTAGTGCACATCTGGTCTTGATACATACCTATTAGGTGGCACGTCCTATAAATTTTTCCGTCTATAATAATCGCAATCAAACACATCCACACGCAATCTAAATATCAATTATGGAATTTCATAAAACAAGTACTTAGTCATGTGAGGACCATCATAATGCATGCAATATGCCATATATACATAAACCCATATGCATATATATAAATATAAATAGGGTTAATTATAAAAAAGTCTAAACTTTTGTCAAAATTTTAATTATAGCCTGAACTTTAAAAAATAGCAATAAAATGTTCAATCTTTCAAAAATTTTCAATTTTAGCCAAAACTTTAAAAAGTGGAAATAAAATGCTTTTAATTTTCTTCAATTTTAGTCTAACGTTATCTGTTGTTCTCCCAATACTTTTAGCCATTTATTTTTTGTTTGTTCTTCTAACACTCCAAACTACTCTCGCATTACGACATACTATACCAGTAAACTCTTTGTTTTTAGTTCATTCTCTTGATGCCCTTAGTGTGAGGGTGTTGAGAGAATAAACTAAAACGAAGGAAAAAATTGAAATCAAAGTGTAAGGTCGTTAGAGTTGCGTAATCTTATTTAGGTCATTTTTAAACAATGATTTCGTTTTATTAATCTTCATTTGTTGTGTTAATTTTAACTAATGTGTATTAATAGTTAATGTTTCTGAAACATTTGGTTAGCTACATCAGCAAAGTTAACGAAAACACTAATGTCAGGCTGTAATTAAAAAAAAAATGAAAGTTTGAGCATTTTACTGCTACTTTTTAAAGTTCATGCTATAATTAAAAAATTGATGAAAGTTTAAGATTTTTTTTTGGTAATTATATATGTATATACGCCATTTCTTGGCTTAGCATATCACTGTTTATATCAGTATAGAACTATATTCAATAGCTGGTATGGATTTGGTACTACTAGATAGATACGAACTTACCTAATTGATATGCTTGTCTGTTCAAACTTACAATATGGGTTCCCCTTTTGATATGCCTATAAATTAGGAAAGGAAATATCCTAGTCAGTATTATTTATAAGTTATAAGGAAATATCCTAATTAGTATTATTTACAAGTTATTGGGCTCAATTAATAACCTAATATTCATTAGGTTTGCTAGAATGTTCCAATTATGCAATTTGGCCCTTGATTCAATTCTCGCATAAACTTTTCATGATTTTTAATTCACAAACTGTTAAGAATTTTAGTATTGTTCTTAAGCAAAAAAATGATCAACACAATTTACAAAATTTTTAAAAACTTTTCCAAAAAATTCACTAGAAGTTCATCAGAACAATATCTTGAGCATCTGATATATCCCTTTGGTTATCGAAATATTCTAGTAACTCACTGTGGAATGTTTATTTTTGCAATACCAAACTGAGTATATAGTGTGGGTAATTTCTTAATGGCTCTTTCCAACGCTCCCACATCTCATATATTGTTTAACCTGACAATTGTCAAAAGGAGAAGATGTTGTTCCTAGGTCTTACTATTTGTGTTAGAGGGAAACACCTTACTAAAAACTTCTTAACTAGCTCGTTCAAGTTGTAATAGATCTAGGAGTTACATATTTCAGCCATGTTTTTGCTTTGTCCCATAATGCAAAAGGGACTATTCTTAAATGAATGGCATCTTATGAAACTTTATTAAACTTGAATGTTTTATGAATCTTTAAAAATTTTACAATATATGAATTTAGATCCCCATATAGTAAGCCATCAAATTGTATAAAGGACTCAATTATCTGAATCATGTTGGGCTTGATCTTAAAATTATTGGCCTTTATTCTTAGCCTAATAATTCTAGATTTTGTCCCCATAAGCAATGTTATAGCATAAGCTCCTACAATATGTTTTTCTCCCTATCATGTCATTGTGTTTGATAATTATAACATCAAATACCTCAATTCTTGGCCTAATAATTCAGATTTAGTCCTTATAAGCAATTTTATAACTTGATCTCTTATAATATAATGTTCTCCCTGCCATGTCATTGTATTTGGTTGTTGTAACATCAAGTACCTAACTCTTGAAATTTAGTCAACAAACATAAGATCAAGAAATAAGTTTCTAAAATAAATATAAAATGGTTATAATAATAAAAATGAAGTTTTTATCATATCCTCATCCTTGGTAATGATGTTAAAAATGTGTCCTATTAAAACTATGTCAACTATTAATAGGAAAGTGCACCTATTGTTCTTGTAATATAACTTAGTGAATACAAGTGTTGATCCCATGAGTGCTACAAATAGCACTACTAACTGTGTTTTTATTATTTAATCTAATAAAATAAATGATTGACTTAAAAGAAAAAAGGTTAACAAAACTAATCTAATATAACAAGTAATACGCAAGACTAAAGCAACTAATAAACAAACAAGATTTAGATGTGAAATCCCGTTAAAAATTTTCTGTGCTTATTTTTATATTGATTTAATTATTAGCCTTAGTTTCTTATACCAATGGGAATTTCAAATTTATAACCATATTTTTTCTTAACCAATACAACCTATATCATTAAGTTTATTTATTGAAAACTCTTTATAATCAAAACCCCTAAGAATGAATTAACTCGTTTTGTGAATTCTTTTAATAGATTTGGCTTTAACTTAGAGGATTTATGTGGTCCTAGCTTTAAGATTTTATACAACTCTTATTATTCATAATATGATCTATTCATATATATGATTTATGATTTCTTAATCCCCATATATGAAATATAAAATTGATTTAAAATGCTATAATTTTTAATTTAAATATAATAAGTAATCATAAATAATTAACAATAAAACTTGGATCTTTCATTAAATCAAATAATTAACCTGAAATGGTAATCCTAGTTTTTATCCCCTCTAGGTCTATCCCAATGTATTCAAGCTCAAATTAAAGAAATCATCAACAATTAATAAAGAAAACAAGATAAAATAAATCATTCTTATGGATCTTAAAATCTTGATAATCTCTTATTGAATCTTAATAGAATCCCCTTCTTTATCATCAAGGTTGCTCCATTCTTATCTTAAGACATTCTACTTTAGCTCGTATTAATTGCTTTCTTGTCTTATAGTTTAATTCCCTAAAACTTCTTTTTATTTTCATCAAACGTTAAAAAAATCCAAAATGTTTCACCCAATACAGGTCCAAAATAGATCCATGTTAGGCTCGAGTCCTTCACATCTATATAAAATTCTAATTTTTGTAAACTTACCACGAATACAAGTCTTTAATATAGACCTTTGTGACACTCATATAAGATTAGTAACTCTTTCATCATACATCTAAGGGTTTATCTTAAGAAAATGAGTCTAAAGGCTATAAACATGAGTTTGTGTTTGGATTATGTTTCTTCATATAGTAAGTTATAAAAAATGGATTAAAAATAAGTTAGGATAGAACATAGGGCTATATTTGACTCATGTTCTAAAAATGAGTCTATACATATGATATCCCTATGTGTCAAATCTATAATTGAATCAAAATGATAGCAAATTTGAATTTAAATATAATAAGAAATAAGAAATAATTCAAATAAAACTTAGGCTTTCATTAAATAAAAGCATTAATGCAAAATAATAATTCTAGAGTTCATCCTACATATATGTATCCTAATTTAGTTCATGCTAAGACAAAAGAATCCAACAACAATCAAGAAAGAAGCTAAGGAAAAGAAATCATTTTCATGGATTTTGAAATCTTGTTATTCTTTGATTAACTCCTGATATGATCCCCTTCTTTTTCTCCAAAGTTGCTTTATTGTTGTCCTAATATGTTCTAATTTAGCTCCTATTGACTACTCTCTTCTCTTAGTTTAAATACCCAAAGCTTTCTTTTGTTCTTACAAATTCCTAAAAATTTCAAAATGTTTTATCTAACATGGGCCATGTTTGAACCATGTCCTAACCATGGGTCTATGTTCAACCTGTGCTTATCTAACTTCATGCCAAAATTTCTCTAACTTACCTCAAAATTTCCCAAATTCATTCCTTCTTATTAAGGAACTAAAATAAGGATTGTAAACAAAATATAGACCATATTGAGTACCAACTCATATAAGATTATCTAATTATGATAAAAATGCTCTAAATTATGCTAAATTATAAACTGGCAATTATCAGTAATAAATAGTGATTCATTAAGTGGCCCAAATGAATTTGCATTAGCTATGGGTTGAGGTGGAGCTAGCCAAAATGGAATCACATATGAAGAGGAGATATTGAAATTTTATAAGTGGAGATATCATATCAAAAAAAGATACATAAGGATGAATAAAGTTATATAAATAGTACGATCTATTTATTCAAGGTTTTGAATTAAGATATATTATCCCCAGTTATATATATGCTCACTTGGACTTGTTCTAATTTCTCTATAAGCCTTATCAAAATCCTTCATATATTTCCCCTAATAACTAGTTACTAATTTGAGGATTTTAGGTTCTTCTCATTGAATAGTAAAGAGTAACTAACATGTGTGTTGGTAGTAAACTTTTGTTTCCCTATAATTGATCAAGTAGGAAATAAAAGTGAATTGTTGTAGCTTATAACCTGACATATAATGTATGAACTAGTCATATTCATTTTTTACACCTTGCAAACATTTATAACTAATAAAGGTCTTTAATGAATTAAAATGTATAGTGTTAGGTATTCTTTGTCATATTGTGATAAGGTCTCTTTTATTTTGTACTTAGTTATAAAGTAAATGGAAAAGAAGAAGAGTCTAAATGAGACAACTGAATCAAAAGACCCATTTTGTTAAGGTATATGAGATCACTTTTGTTTTTAACCTTTCCATTATTAAGATCTGAAAAAAAAAAAACTTTCTTGATGGGTTTCAAAAGATGAAAACCTTATTAGGATATAATGTCATCTTTAACTGTTAACACATCTTATATGTGAGCATGCTTAATTAATCTTCTTAATCATTAGACAACTAAAATATACTACCACAAGTAAAATCTTTTAATAAACCATTTTTGAAGTTATAAGACTTTAATGCTTGAGTAATAAAGAGAACTAATTAATTGAAGACACATTACTTTAAATAGTGAAAATTATATCCATTTTAAGGAAAATTGTGCTAATTTTTTTTGGTAAATGGGAAATTTTATTTATTTAAAAAAAGAGTGTTATAGGAGTAGAATTAGTAGAAAACAAAATTTTAAAGAAGAACAACCTGGATAAGAATCCTTAAAGAACATAATGAGGAAGCTAGTGCTTCAATTGAAGTCATAAAGAGATACAATAGGGTAAAGATAAAACTAGCTTTCATTATAGAGCTTATAGTAAATTTGTATATTTTGCCATCTAACTCTTGTATATTTTTCTTCTAATATGTTGGAGAAGATTCAAGTGTGGCGTCAAACATTACATGAAAATTTTATTATTCCATGGTTGTTATATTTCATAAATAAAGTTAATGGAAATAGCCTTATAAATTCTTGCTTCCATTTGATTATTATGAGTGATATGGAGAAGCCATTCCAAGGCGTTGTTCTAGTTTTAATATTAGTGAAATAAGTGGCATTGATGTAGCAGAGAGTTCCATATGGAAACAAACATAACGGTATTAAAAGAAGAGGTGTTTTGTTGTTTCTCTTGGGTATAGGCTTAAGGAGTAGCCTAATGAAGATAAATTCATAAAAAAAAAGTTAGTTTGCCTTTAGTTTAGATTATGTTTGAGAAGATAAAATAATAAATCTTACTCTTAGGATGTGGACACGGAAGCATTTTCTACCAGAGTTGGTCTCCACTAAGGATCTATGTTAAGCCCTTTGTTGTTCACATTAGTGTTAGATGAGATTACCAAACATATTCAAGAAAAGATACCTTGGTGTATGTTATTTGCAGACGATATTGTCCTAGTGGATGAGACCAAGGACGGGGTCAATGCCAAGTTGGACTGCTGGAGAGATGCATTAGAGTCAAAAGGTTTTAAAATGAGCATGTCTAAGACAGAGTATGTAGAATGCAACTTTTCAGGAAACCAAGTGGCGCATGAGGTGGCGGCAGCAATTGGTACCGACATCATACCAAAGAGGACGAGTTTTAAGTATCTCGGGTCTATCATTCAAAGTGATGATAATATCGATGCAAATATTGTACATCATATTAGATTAGGCTGGGCCAAATGGAGAAGTGCATCAAGGGTTTTATATGATAGGAAGATTCCTTTAAAACTCAAGGGTAAGTTTTATAAAATAGTGATTCGTCCAACCATGTTATATGGGGCAGAGTGTTGGCCTACCAAACGTAGGCATATAAGATAGTTGCTGGTAGTAGAAATGCGTATGCTTAGGTAGATGTGTGGCATTACCAGGAGAGATAAGGTCCAGAACCAGGTGGTGAGAAATAAACTACGGGTAGCCAGCTTTGTCGACAAGTTGAGAGAAACTAGGCTTAAGTGGTATGGGCATGTGCGGAGGAGGCCCTCCGACGCTCCGGTACAAAGCTGTGAGGGAATAACACTTAGTGAATATAAGAGGAGAAGAGGGAGGCCTTACAAGAAATGGCAGGAAGTGATCAAGGAGGATATTTCAGCGGTGGTCCTTAATGAGGTAGTCGCTAGAAAGAGAAAAGTTTGATGTGACGGCAGGAGGGGGGGATAGTAGGTCCCCTTACTTATTGAGTGACAAGGAGGGATGGACTCTGTAGTCCATTAGGTTCTCGCAGATTTGGCCTCCATCAGGTATTCCCATTATTCGTTTTTTTAATGAATTGTTTATGTAACCTGCATCATTCTTATATTGCCTCATTTGCATATGGATCCACAAGAAACAACCTCTTTACTATGTAGGGGAAGGATGCGTACTATCATACCTCTCCAGACTCCACTTCATTGAGGGATTTCGAACTGGGTGATGATGATGATGACTCTTAGGATGTGGTTAGGAAACCTCATAAGTTTTCTCCAAGTGACTATTTGATGTAGAGGACAAAGGTTTTATTTGAGAATTTGCTTATATTTTACCCTCCTAGATGATTATATCTTCTCTTTAGGGATTAGGTTTATGAGACAGAAGATTAATCTTCTTAATGCTCTGAAATGTAGAAGAGAAGGTTAATGGACAATTCCAAGCATTGCTAAGTATGATCATAATGATCTTGACATTAGATGAGAGGCACTTTATGGTGGATCTAATCAAAAGGAGTTTGTTAAGAAGCCCTATGAGATGCTTGTTATCAAATTATAAGTAGGTTGATTGACCATATCTTATTAGGTTTTTTATTGTAGATTGAGTGTTTAGTTCTTAGTACGTTGCTTTATTTCTTATAGGAGTTATGATAGGAAGAACTTTCTATATTCTCATATTAAACGGGTGTACTTTATAAACCAGTTAGATTCATACGTATTGATGTGTATGAGCAATCTTCATATCATTTTAATAAGGAAGGTTTGGTTTGAGTCGTATTAGAATAATTCCTAGTCGACTTTCATGTTTAAGGTACTTCTTTTCATCTAACTTTGGCATCCTTTGCTTTGTCTTTATTTCCTTTCTATAAAAAGTTTTCATTATCTTTTCAATAAGCTTACAAGTGTGTAATGGGATGAATAGGCGACTGGCCCAGTAAACAGGAAAAATGTTTAGGATTCAATTAATAAGAATTAACCTATATGTAAAAGAACAACGTTTGAATGTCTAAGAATTAATATGAATATAAAAACGATGGATTAGTGGAAGGAAATTGTTATAACTCAATATATTGGTGATTAAAGAGAGTCCAAGGTATTTAAAAAGGTAGAGAACTAAACTCAAAACTAGACATTTTATAAAGATTTTTTTTAAGTTATGAGTGACTAGCTAAAATAAAAATACAGGATTTGGCTTTATTAACCACTAATCTCGATATAGCTTTAAACCATACTAAGCTTTTTATGAAAAGGTTGAGAGAATAAGTGGCAATATAGGATAATAGAAGTAGGTCATTCGTAAAAGGCCAAGTTGAAGAGCTTTAGCTATGAATGTTTCAAGTGATAGATGACTTTTAAACCAACAGATTTCTTTTCTTAAAGATATTGAGAACTTTTAGGCATATGGAAAAAATATTTGGGCTTAAGGGATCTCTTTATCTAACACCATTTGCTCCTTTGAAAGGCAAAGCTTACTTTGCCATTTATATGAATTGAGTAAGAAGTTAAAGACATATATTCTTAAATCCAAAAGATAGATATGTTTGAGAATCCTAAGGCGTTTAAAGCCTTAAGAATAAATCTTTAATCTATCATATCAATAATGTTGTAAATCAAATTTTAACATGAGTGAAAACACTTTGAGAAGAGTGGAATATGGTTTTCTCATCCCCATTTATATAAAAATCTCTAAGAATTTTTAATAATCAATTGTTAAATTCTGATACTTATATTGCATGAACATTGCATAATATAAATGAAAGAACTTTTTATTTTTTATCATTTCAGGAGAATTTGGATTTAATTTACATCTTTTCATAATTGAGGGCTAGCTTTGATCTTTCTACCAATATTTTAGAGATAATCTTACAAAAATATTATAGTACGAGATATGTTAGTAATCATTAAAAGATGGACCCTAGGTTGAAGGTTAGCTGGATCGCATTCGTGAGGGAGCCATATGAGAGCTCTAAAAACTTAATGTGCGCTCAAATCAACTGATTATGACCAATAGACTTGACATGGGTAAGCATTGGACCAAACCAATGTGCTATGAAATGCTTTAGGCTTGGATGACTCATCATCAATAGATAAAGATCAATGGGAGATCTTGGATAATGTGGTGGATAAATAAATAAATAAATATAACAAGAGGGTCATCTGAAGATAGTAAAGTTCTTCATAAATATGGATGTATCATTCCTAATTAAATATAATCTCTTATCTTATTAGTAGTGATATAGATAAATTATATTAGATAGAGACCTATTTGGGTTAAGGTGTCATCTAGTTGGTTAGTGGGTTGTAATCTAATAAGGATATAAGTGAACTAATTAGTTTAGTTTAATTAGGATTATGAATTGTAAAGCCCAGGTACCTATAAATAACCTATTTGAGCCTTACTCTTAAGAGGAGGAGCGATAAAAGGGAAGGGAACACAATGAGAAGGAGCATTCCTTTGTATACTTTTAGGGAAGTAATAAAGATTAGTTTTTACTATAGCTCTTGTGTGTTTATTGTTACTTATGATTATTTAATACATTCATAGTATTCTTACTCGATTGTAGAGTTAAATAATTCAAGGATAGTGAGGCATTTGAGAACATGGTTTTATTAGTCAATGATTATGTGGAAAGATTGAGTCTTGCTTAAATGGACCTAAGTTATCGTGCAAAGGATTAGCCACAACTTGTAGTATAAGTTTGGTGTCTAGGAAAACCTTTGTAACAACTAGTATCAGAGTCTCATTTCGATATGGAGGGAGGAAACAATTTAATAGAGTGTGTCAACATAATGGAGGCACTCATAGGGCCAATTCCTCACGGGGAGGAAGAGGTCACTTCATACTCATCGTGGTTTTATATTTTGGAGGCACAAATCCAATAGTTGCAACATCAAATAACGGACTTGATGAAGGTACAGGAGGAATCTATATTGGAGATCAAAATTCTAATGTGTTTTATTGCAACACAAGATGTTGGGCGTGCCAAAAGCACTTTGGTGAAAGTGCGAAAGTCGTAAGTTTTAGATGGCAAATGAACTGCTAAGAAGCTAAAAAATTTCTTGTGGGACATAGAGCAATATTTTGTAGCGATAAAGATACCCGATTTGGAGCTGTAAATGACAACTATGTATATGGTGGAAGATGCAAAGCTATGGTAGAAAACGAGAACCTCCAACAATATCAGTATAGGTAGACCTCCTATTGACACTTGTAAGAAGACAAAGAAGGAGATAAGGGACTAGTCCCACCCTGAAAACACTTTATGACTAGCGGGGGAAGCTTTGAAGAGGTTAAAGCAAGACAACTGGATATAGGATTATATGAGAAAATTCACATCTTTGATGTTGGATGTGCAGAACATAACTAAGGAAGGAAATTTCAACTTTATAAGCAGCTTGCAATGTTGGACATGGATGGAGCTTTAGAGGTAGAATGCAAAAGACCTATCAAATGCGAAAGTGGCTACAGATTCCTTGGTGGATTTCCAAATGCCACCACCAATTCGAACTAGCAATGAGAGTAATAATAATGATGGGACATAGAATGACTAAGAGAAAGGAAAAGAAAAGATATGTGAATCTTATCAATGTAACTCCAAGAAACAAACAAAACGGGATATTGCTTGTTTCATCTTTGAAGGGCCACACTTTGCTTATGAATGCCCAAGTTGGAAGGTGGGTGAGGAGTAAATAAATTCCATGGTTGCGAAGGATTAAGGAGAAGAAGGTGAAGACTTGGACGGAAGAAGTTTATCTTAATAATTATGCTATGTTGGGCACAATAGGCCTTACAAAGGAACATCCAAATAAAAGCAAGGGCAAACTTGACGGAGAGGGGAAATGGTACGTGAAAAATGTGCTAATAAGTAAGGAATCTTTTATGGAACCACACTCGGAGGAGTGCCCACAGATTATTTCGACGAAGGCACCAAATTCTTCTAGTAGGGGTGGTTTATTAGACCATTAAATCATAATAGTGGAAATGTAGAGGCATTGGCAAGCCTTGAGAGTAGGTAAGAAAAATGGGCATTGTTGATGAATCGGCATGCATTGGTGTACATTGATAGAAATCTTCGACGAGATGCAAGATTTAGACGTGAGACCAAAAGATAACTTAAGATGAACTTTGGGTTGAAGGTTAGTTGGATCACATGCATGAGGGAGGCATGTGAGAGCTCTAAAGACTTAACGTGTGCTTAGACGGACCATAACTAATGGACTTGACATGGGTAAACCCTAAACCGAACCAATGTGCGATGAAAAACTTTAGGTTTGGATGACTCATCATCAATGGATAAAGATCAAGGAGAGATCTTGGATGATGTGACAGATAAGATCATAGTAGATATACATTAGCTCCAAAAGATAAAGACCATGAAAGAGGATCATTTGAAGATAGTATATTTCTTCATAGACATAGTTACATTATTTCTAGTTAAATGTAATCTCTTATCTTGTTAGTAATGATGTACATAAATCCTATCAGATGGATACCTATTTAGATTGAGGTATCATCAAATTGATTAGTGGAATGTAATTTGATAAAGATTGAGGTGATCTAGTTAGTTCAATTCAATTAGAATTTTGAATTGTAAAACCAGAGATGTCTGTAAATAGTTTATTTGAACCTTGCTCCTAGGAGGAGAGCGATAAATGGGAAGGGAACATATTAAGAGAGTGTATTCATTTGTATACTTTTGAGAAAATAATATAGGTTGATTTTTATCATAGCTCTTGTGTGTTTATTATTACCTATAATTATTTAATACTTTTGCAGAATTTGAGTATGAGATTTAAACAATTCGAGAATCGTTGGGCGTTGGAGAGTAAGATTTTGTTAATCAACGATCACATTACCATGAATAGTAAAGTAACAAACTCATTCCTTCATTGGAAAGAAAAATTTAAGGGGAAAAAAAAAGGGTAAAAGCAGACATGAAAGTAGGCAAAGTGGCAAAGACCAAGGATTTTGCCTTCAGATTAAGAATACAAGAAATGTGCCTACAAGTCTATGGTGGATAGAGTTACAGTGCTGATAGTCAGTCAGTCGTCTTCAGTTTCATTTCTATTCGAGAAATTATTTCTCTCACAATTTTCTATTATTTTGTGCGACAATCTAAACAAAGGAAAACATAATTAAGAACATAAAATCTACTAGTTTTCCAGAATAAACTTATATCAGTTTCTTTTTCTCGAAAAAGGTCTTCAAATGCCATACTTGAATGCCCGCCACTGATAAACAAACAAGAAGTGAAAGAAGACTTAGCCAGCCCATTCTCGAGTTAGTAGCTCTGTTCAAGTCTTGCATTTCTTCTTCTCTGAAGCGTCAAGTATGATAAGACTGAGTTAGAGAACTGATATTTAAAGGAAAAAAGAAGGCAGTTTTGAATAAGTAAAATAATCTGCCAATGCACTAGTCTAATAAAAGAGACAAATTTTACCTTTCACGAAGATAATACATTTCCTCCTGAATGGCAATTACACTATCATACAACTTCTTCAACTCTAACTCCATGACCTATTCAAGTCAACTCAGATATTTCATAATTTGAATCCTCAAACTTCCAAATATAATAGGTATGCATATTCGGAGACATCACGTTAGAATAACGAAGAACTGTCAGACAAAAAGCAGTGAAATAGTTCATTATTAATGACTACATTTGTCAAGAGATTATCGAAGGACTGCAGAAAATTATAATTATTCGTTATATTTCGAGTAACAGTTCACAAGTTTTTCACCCCTTGCAGTTCTTAGGAGATTACTTCTTGAGCTTTTGAAACTGGCTTCTGTAGTCTGATGAATTGGATCCTAGACTTCTAGGACACCTTCAATTTCTACTCTCCTGCAGATTTCTCAAATTGAAACCATTACTTGTATATGCATGACATAAATTTTCCTCATCTGCCATGGTATGACATACCAGATAGGAAACAGGAGACATGCCTCCCAATTTTTAGTCCACACCATCTTCCACTAACATATTGTGCAGTTTACATAGCATATTATATCAAAAGTCATTGTCATCCTGGTTTGTTGCAAAAAGCTCCAGAGGCATTGGATAACAGGAGCACCTTCTAGGGTTTGCATCTTTACATAATCCTCCAATCGCCTGAAACTGTTACTCTACTGCTCTTGCTCCACATTATTGTAAGTTCCCCTACCTGATAACTTAATTCTGACTTCATTGTATCATATTCGAAGACTATGTTTGCAAAATGAACTTAATTAACAGTCCAGCTTCTCTTTAAGGATAAATTCACATGGCATCAACTTGTGTAGGGACTTACCCGTCCAAAGAGAAACTTCAAGGCCCATCACAGCTGGTAGTTCAAACAATGCTTACAGCGCAAAGCAGTCGTTCTCAATTCTGATTTGAAGAAAACCATCAACTATTTATCCTACCTTCTAGAGACCAGCTAACCAAAAATTAGCTACTACTCAAACCTAGCCCTATGTACCTAAACTAACACAGAGCAGCCCTTGCACCATGTAATTCGTTCAAGGGATACATGATATCTAGAACAACCAACCAACCACCTTTGAACCATCGACAAATCATATCCCCATTCATTTCAATGACATGATAAGAATTTACAATTTGTTTAACCAATTAACACTATCAACCTAACGTTTTCGTCCATCTACAGGGAAGAAAAGCTTAGTCAAATCCTTAGGCATATCTGTATAGACGAACTAAAACTTCTCCAATCACATGAGTGCCGCCAAATTATATCAGATCTAAAAGACAGAACCGAGGTCAAACACCCTAAAAAATGCTAATATGCACATGAGAACAAAACTGACTTACTTCGACGGAGCCTTTCTTAGCGACACCAGTCCAGTCCTTAGCAGCAATACCAGTCCTCCAATCAAACTCCACAGTCAATGTTGTCGCCGGTTTGTGCTCCTCCGCAGAGAAACAAGTGAGATAATCTCCAGCCTCCACCGCCGTGAACGCGAACTCTCCAGCACCAATTTTCGACGCCTCGTGGTAACTATTCCCATAACTTGAAGTCACCTAATGAACAAACCCAACAACAAAGTCAAATCAAACACATCAAAAACACAAAAGGGTTGGATCATTGATCTAACTAACTACTACGGCCTCGATGGATGGATGACTTAGTTACCCGAACAGTGATATTACCCGAACAGTGATCTTGTGGAATTCCGGCAAAGGTTGACCGTCGTTAGGATTAATGACGGAGTACTTGCCAACTGTCAAAGAATTGCTTTTGATATCTTCTGATATACACTTGGTGTGTCCTGATTCTATATCGAAGCGCAGTGAATCAGACGTGGTCGATAAAACCCAAATGGACGATATTATTACAAGTGAGTATACCCCTATTCTAGTGACAATCATTGTGGCTTCTGGTGGATTATTATCAGCTTCAGTTATATCTTGTTAGAGAGAAAGAGAACAGAGAGTTATGTCTTGTTGGTTTGGGACTTTGAAGAGGAACGTGGGTCTTCACGAAGATAGGTAGAAAAATGTCAAAAGGCATACTGACAAGTGGTGGCTTCCCATTGGACGAGACACGTATTTCACAAACATAATTCTATCGAACCTCATAACTTTCGCGAGTGTAAATTTCAGGGCACCGCTTACGACATTAAAGAACCTGACAAGTTGAAGCAACTGCGCATAAAATTAGCATTAATCCTCGAATCCTGCAAACGGGTGTAAGGGCCGCCATACTAAAAAGTTAGCTGAAATTATATCGTAATTTACTCTCTTATTACTCTGTTGGGTCAAAATATGGGGGTATTTGAAGTGGGTAATTCTACCTTTTAGTCCAAGAATTAATGTTGGATAGCCGCGGCTCAATTGGTTACAAGAAAGAAGTTTATTACAAGGTCTTAGGTTTGAGTTTCAGAATTGTGGAAGTTTATCCGATGTGATAATCCTTTATATGCACCGAGTAATAAACTGTTTTTTTGATAAGTTAATTGACATTAATGTGAGATAGCTCGGTGCCATATCTAGAGTTTTGCTACGGTATTATAATATTTATATAAGTATTGGCCATCGAATATCATTTTAGATAATTTTTTAATTTATAAAATAATTTTTAAATTTTTTTTAAAAATTGTATAGATGTATTGAAGATATAAATAATAACCTCAATTTATATAAAAAAGATAATTATCATTATACAA
>JAOQMP010000003.1:15284819-15307525 GCA_027563575.1 Erythroxylum pedicellare | reverse complement strand
AGTGATCGCACGTAGCACTCCCTTATCTTAGGCTATGTATCGGAATGACCTACGGGCATCCCGGTGCGTACCCTAGGATAATGGGGTGTTACACCATCAAATCATCTTTAGGTCATTTCATGATGATTAAAATAATTTAGGAATAACTCAATAATTATTATGATCACCGAAACATCGATAAAACACCAAAAATGACAAATATGACTTCTAAAATTTTTTTGGAAATCAAATTTCAAGAAAATCATTTAGGAATGCATCAAAAAAAAATTAACAAATTTTTATCACATAAATTTTTAAGGTTCTGGAACCGAAATATAAATATACAAAAACATCAAACAAAACAGATCCTACAATTTCTGGAAAACTGTCCAGATCTGGAAAATTGTTTGATAAAATTATTAATTTTAAAAAAAATTACAGAGGCATAACCACATCCAAAATATCTTCACATACTTTTTCTATAATCAAATTCCATGAAAATCATGTGTAATCTTTTCAGTTTAACTAGTAGGCATCACATGCTCAGCAGAAACACAAATTTCATGCGTGTTCTTGTAAATTCGAAATTAAATATTTTAATCACATTAAAATTATTTTTAATCACACTGAATCATTTATATACATCTTATGAATAGATTGGTGAAATAAAATTGTGAAAACCATTTTTCTGTAATTAAGTTTGAACAAAACATTATAGGACCCTAAACTGTCATAACCATGAAAATAGTTTTCATATGTCATGTATTCTAAATTTAACAAGGCACAAGATGGCTCCGATACCACTTTTAGGCTTCAATCATGCATCTTATACATAATAAATATCAAATATACATATCGAAAAATAAAACAGAACCTAAAAAAGGATCTACTTATGCATATAGATATAGAAAACAAAAATATGAAATTTAAGATGTTTATATACCTTTCCAACGATCTCCTTCATTCTTTAATCTTCTCGCCCTTGAGTTATCATAAACTATAATGATCAACATAGATCGTCTCTAATGAAAGTCTACATGAAGACAGAAGGATGAAACAACACTAGGAGATGGCTAGAATTCTTTCTTTGAGCTAGCAAAGACAAGAACTCTTGTGAGAGCTAGAGAGAAAAAGAGTGAGTGTGTGAGAAAAGAACTTGTCTTTCACTTGTGTCTTATAGAAGATTCACAAAAATTATCTCTATTTTTTGTACCATTTGGCCTTCCATCACCCCCATCACTAATGGAGAGTTATGGGAAGTTAATGGTCATGAATAACATACATTAATGGAAGTTATAGGAAGTTAATGACCATGAATAACATGATTTAATGGAAGTTTGGGAATTTAATGGACAAATTGGCAACCAACAACACTTGTTTCTAATCCATTCCATGTAATGTTTTCTACCATAATCGCATCGCGATACAATCCTGAAACACTCTCTCATATCTTGAATCACCATTCAAGACCATGTTACTCATTCTTTAGATCTCCTATGTGTGTAACCCACTAGGTTATTGATTATGTTGGCCACTTGAATTAACACTTAATTCACGTAAGTCAAGAGCAGTATCTAGCAATACGTCATGACACCCAATTGATTGAAAAGTCAGTGGTTTGACTATGAACCCTTCTATACACAATGTTGTCAAGTAATTTGTCTTTTCACCATCTATACCCCACTTGGTTCAGAGTATGGTCAAAGTGTCAACTCCTACTAGATTGACTACGTCACATCTATTCCAAGTGATATTAGATCTTATTATGAGGATCTCATTACTCTATTTATCGTTGAAGACTTTCTTCATGACACAAATCGATAAGAGGTCGGAGGTATCACCTACTTCTATCAGGAGTGGTGAATCCTTTATTAGCTACTTAATTACCTCCGAATAGCTCAAGCTATACCCAATCACCACCCTATAAGTAACCCCTAAAAGGCACTGATAAATAGAGTCAATGTTGGGGTTATGTAAATATAGTGCCATGGAAAGCAAGTGTATTTCCATATAACTTAATCTTTTTCCATTTATTTTTGCAATAAAATATTTATTATTAATAAAACAAAAGAGCTTGGTTATATTTATAAAAGCATTATATAACTAGTCATAAGGTACCATGATTCTTTTGTAAGTAATATAGATATGCATGAAGATGTATGAGAAACATGTATATTATGAGAATCTAAGTTAGTTGATTCATAGTTGAATAATCAAATTGGTCACTTGATTATGGTCTAATCTCTAGTGTTACAATTTATCTCTGAGTAAGTAAAGGAGTTTACTTCAAGGGAATGATGAGTTTCATATCATAAAAGTAGTTGACTATCAATAATGGCATTATTGAATAAATATGGAATCACGTATGTTTTTAAAGAATAAAGTAGCCCATTTTTTTAATCTTAAAATATACACTTTAGCATTCTTTTATTGCAAACCACAATCTTGATGAGTGGTGAACTCATGTTTGCTTCATTATAATTCTTGAAATGATCAGAATGGATTTTTACAGAGTATCAATCCAGTGCCTGCATGATGAAACTATTAATTGAAACATATATCAGGGAATATTCATTCAAATAAAGAGTTTATAGTGATATCATCACTTTTAGATGTTTTATGGAGATTAATGATTAAATTGGTGCCAGTATTTTGATGGACTAACTACTCATCAAGTCTTAACACAAAGATGAGATCTTGTATGTTAAACACCATATAGTGATATCATCACTTCTAGATGTTTTACGGAGATTGGTGATTAAACTAGCGATAATAGTTTGATGGACTAGCTACCCATCAATTCTTAACACCAAGATGAGATCTTATGGATTAATCACCATATGGAGTGAAGCAGAGATCTAGAAGGAAAATCCAATTAAGTGAAAAACGGTAAATTTACCCTTTATTGTGCGGACGACTATAATATAGTTCATAATAAAGTTTGCAATTGGACATCTAATTTGAAATTTTTGTTCTCATAATATTTAGTAACTCAAGAGTTCAGCTACTTGTATTTGGTGGATTGATATTTGGTCAATAAGTTGAAATTAATTATAGTGAGATTAAATTAATTGTGGGCTTATTAGAGTTTGAATTATATAAGTCCAATTAGATTCCCTATTTGGCTTCTAGGAAATGTTATCAAGTAAAGTAAGAAAAATAAATAGAGGTTACCAAAAAGAAAATAAAAGAAAGGATCGAATTAGATTTGGAATAATAAGACTGGAACAATTTAATTAACTCTTAATTAAATTGTTCCAGTCTTATTATTCCAAGTTAATTAAATTGTTCCAGTCTTATTATTCCAAATCCAGTTAATTAAATTGGGTTTTAACCCTATGATTAAATATTGGGCTTACATTAATTAATTGTTAATTTGAAGCCCAAAATGAACATTTAATATTGTGCTGGATTTTGATTTGATTTAATGGGATGGATTTTGGTTTAGTTTGACTAATTAGATTAATTAAATTAAAACAATACTTATAAAGATAAAAGGAGGGCAAAATCGAAATCTACAATGATGTAGATTCCGGTTTTATATAGCTAAATGAACAACTACACATTTAGCATTGAATTGCTAAATATAAGGTGAGTTTTTTTATCATGCTTAATCATCATTAAATGGTTTAATCATGTCCTCATTAAATGGTTTAATGGCTTTCATTTAATGTTGGCATGTAGAAAAACATAAAAACCTTTTAGCACTCATTTGATTAAAGAAGGAAGTACTGCATTTGTTGCTCTCTCTCCCGTCTTTAATCTTTTAATTGAAAATGAGAGTGTATTATTTTTTAGTTTTCTTTTCATCTATCCATATTAAACAAATGAGAATGTCTCACTTATAGGCCTCTCTTTCATTTTAAGAAAATGAAAGAGGTGGTGCATGTGTTTTTGGACTTCCCCTCCTTTCTTTCATAAGCTAGCCAAAATTAAGAATGAGAGGGTCTTATTTTGGTTCTTTCGTCTAGTTGATCATAAAAGGAAAACCTGTACAATATTTCTTCTCCTTTCCCACCAAAGGATCTTGTTAACCAATTCGTCCAAGGAGAACAACCGGTAGATCGAATTTGTTGAGAATACAACAGCAAAGAGATAATACAATAGCGAGGAGTCAAAGTTGTAGCAAAGGAGTTGGTAAAATTTTGATCACGTTCTTATGTTATTTATTTTTTAATACTGTATCATGTATGGATTAAACATGTTAATTTGGTTATCATGCTTCTACTGCGTTTTGATTTAAGAAAAAGTTTTTGAAATCTATCGTTTAGCCAAATCTAGTATAATATTGTTTTTGATCCAACAATTGGTATTAGAGCCATTTTATTATGCATGATTCGGTTCCTATATGTTGCATGGGTTGGCAATTATATTTATGTATGTTGTATATATATTTTTTGTGATAGAAAGATATACAATGTATGTTTTGCTCTTTTGGTTGTCTATAGAATATAGATTTACCTTGTAAGTTTTTTCATTTGGTTTATAACAAGGAGGGTGGCCTATCATTGCCATGTTTCCTATAGAACATGTGAAAGTATGCCAAGGCTTTTCTATGCATTCATTATGTATGAGATATATAATGAAACAATATAGGATGATTAATAAATTGCATCTGGACAAGATGGTATTTATTAAAAATTAAAGACCAAAAAGATTGAGTGGGACAGGATGCTCATGTGAGAGTCCACAGTCTCCATATGATGGCCCATTTGCATGTGGTGAAGTGTTACTCCCTATTGGAGAACATGAGGAATCCTAGATCTTGTATGGTTTAGGTTTCCTAAAGGATAAGTCAACTCATTGGTAGCAAATGTGACCTCCCACTGAGGCATGGTTTGCAACTGCCTTTAGTGGATGAATTAAACGGTTACACAATCAATATATTTTATCAATAACCTACCCACAGTAGCTCTATTGACAAATGTATGAACCAAATTATGGCACTTCTGATAAAGGTAGGCATGAAGATGCTTGATAGTTTTTTCAGTAGGAGGGTCCCAATTTTTCTTTTAACGGATAAGATGGCCCACTGTTACTTAGTCCGTTATAGATAAGAAAAATTACCGTCGTATAAAAATTATTTTTTTAAAGTTTTGTTAAATCTATCATCATGTATAGATGGATCATGATTTTATACAAAGCTCCAATATTATCGACTAGTATGCTCATTCTTTAATAATTTATATTTTCAGACATAATCACCACAATATGAATCCACTCACAATGCTCTTGACTAATAACAAATTAGAAAATGGAGAGATTTAAAAAATGGAGACGTAACCTCAACATCATTCTCCAATATGAACGAATTTCATGGGTATTAATGGACAATGAGCTTACACCTTCGGGTGAGAAGTCAACTTCTGAACAAGTCTAACAATAAGAGTAATGGAAAAATGTTGATAAGACTACCATGTGCTATATTCTGGATTCTGTCAGTGCAATGCTACAAAAGCAACTTGCAGGCATGAAAAATGCCAAAGCAGTGTTCCATCACCTACATGAGATGTTTGGTGTGATGACTAGGTCTGCAAGGGTGAAAGCTATCTAAAGCTATCACAATCTCAGACAAAAGCCTGGTAAATTGGTGCGGGATAACACGCTTGAGGTAATCTTTGCAGTTACTGAGGCTGAGATGTTTAGGGCAGACATGGATGCGGAAACGCAGATGATCATGATCATCACTAGCTTAAACTCTTCTTTTCAATAGTTTAAGTTGGACTATGAGTTCAACACTAAGGATTACACCTTGAGTGAGTTGATAAATACCCTTTAGAGAATGGAGGAGATATTAAATATCAAGGCTAATAGGCCTGAGGTTAATGCAGCATCTTCTTCTAAACACAAGGGTAAGGATAAGCAAAAGAAGAAGGGTCCAACGAAAAAGAAGGCCTAAATAGCAGTCAAGGTCCAACACATGAAAAAGAAGGCCAAAGAGGACACCAAAGGAAAGTGTTTCTACTGTGGTGAGAAGGGCCACTAGAAAAAAAAAATATAGTTTACCTAAAGTCCCTCAAAAGCAAACAAGGTATAGGTTTCCTAAGTTTTCTAAGAACTAGAAATGGGGCAGATTCATCTGATTCTTGGATATTAGATTCAGGAGCCACTGACCATGTTTGTAATTCTTTGAAGGGGTTTCAATAAAAGAAAAGACTACCTAAAGGCTAATTTCAAGTCAAGATAGCAGATGGATCCCACATTTCGGCAGAATCAGTAGGAGTAGTTATCTGAGACTTTCCTAGTGGTTGTAGGTTATATTTGGAGGATGTATATTATATCCCAATGATTGTAAGGAATTTGATTTCTATTTTTTGTTTAATAAAATCTAGTTATTCCTTATATTTTGAAAATGTAATGGTGTGTAAACCAGGTCTGCAAGGGTGAAAGCTATCCAAACCTTCAATAATCTCAGAGAAAAGCCTGGTGAACCAGTGCAAGATTACATACCTAAGGTAATCTCTACGGTTACTGAGGTTGAGATACTTGGGGAGGACATGGATGCGGAAACGCAGATGATCATGATCATCAATAGCTTAAACTTTTCTTTTCAGCAGTTTAAGTTAGACTGAGAGCTCAATACTAAGGATTACACCTTGAGTTAGTTGATGAATACCCTCTAAAGCAAGGAGGACATATTAAATATCAAGGCTAATGGGCCTGAGTCTAATCATCTTCTTACTAAGCCCAAGGGTAAGGGAAAGCAAAAGAAGAAGGGTCCAATGAAATAGAAGGCCTAAATAGGGGTCAAGGTCCAACACATGAAAAAGAAGGCCATTGTAGTGAGAAGGGCCATTAGAAAAGAAACTGTGCAGTTTACCTAGAGTCCCGCAAAAGCAAACAAGGTATGGGTTTCCTAAGTTTATTAGGAACCAGAAATATGGCAAATTCATCTGATTCTTGGATATTAGATTCAGGAGCCACTGACCATGTTTGAAATTCTTTGCAGGGGTTCCAGAAAAAGAAAAGACTACCTAAAGTCCAGTTTCAAGTCAAGATAGTAGATGTATCCTATGTTTCGACAGAATCAGTGGGAGTAGTTATCTTAGACTTTCCTCGTGGTTATAGGTTATATTTAAAGGATGTATATTAAATCCCAATGATTGTAAGGAGCATGATTTCTATTTTTTGTTTAATAAAATCTAGTTATTCATTATATTTTGAAAATGTAATGGTGTGAGGTTTGCAAAGGTGAAAGCTATACAAACCTTTCATAATCTCAGACAAAAGCATGGTGAACAGTTGCGAGATTATATGCTTAAGATAATCTCTATAGTTACTAAGGCTGAGATGCTTAGGGCGGATATGGATGCGAAAATGCAGATGATCATGATCATCAATAGCTTAAACTCTTCTTTTCAGCAGTTTAAGTTAGACTATGAGCTTAACACGAAGGATTACACCTTGAGTGATTTGATGAATACCCTCCAGAGCATGGAGGAGATATTAAATATCAAGGATAATAGGCCTGAGGCTAATGTAGCATCTTCTTCTAAGCCCAAAGTAAGGGAAAGAAAAAGAAGAAGGGTCTAATGAAAAAGAAGGCCCTAACAGTGGTCAAGGTATAACCTATGAAAAAGAAGGCCAAAAAGGACACCAAGGCAAAATGTTTCCTTCGTGGACGGAGGGCCACTGGAAAAGAAACTGTGCAGTTTACCTTAAGTCCCTCAAAAGCAAACAAGGTATGGGGTTTCCTAAGTTTGTTAGGAACTAGAAATGGGGCAGATTCATCTGATTCTTCGATATTAGAATGAGGAGCCACTAACTATGTTTGCAATTCTTTGCAGGGGTTTCAACAAAAGAAAAGACTACCTAAAGGCCAGTTTCAAGTCAAGATAGCAGATGGATCCTACGTTTTAGAAAAATCAGTAGGAGTAGTTTTCTTAGACTTTCCTAGTGGTCATATGTTATATTTAGAGGATATATATTACATCCCAATGATTGTAAGGAACATGATTTTTATTTTTTGTTTAATAAAATTTTGTTATTATTTATATGTTAAAAATGTTGTTTTAATGTATAAGAATAAGGATTTTATTTCTAATGCAATAATTAAATAGGGATTGTTTTTTATAGAACCTATGAAAGGCTCACTAAACACCATAGAATTAATAAAACTAAGACAATCTAATGACTCTAGTGTTAATTCAAAATATCTGTGGCACTTAAAAATAGGTCATGTCACTCAGAAAAGGCTTGATAGGTTGGTGAAGGATGGGTTCCTTGCGAGCTTGGATAATGATCCATTGCCCACCTATGAATCTTATATTGAAGGAAAAAGACCAAGCCCTCATTTCCTTTCAAAGGAAACCAATCTAAATCCATGTTAGACCTAGTATACGCTGATGTGTGTGTGAGCCCATAAACATACAAGCTATAGGAGGTTATGAATACTTCATAATCTTTATAAATGATTAATCTAGATATGGCTATTTGTATTTGATGTATAAAAAGAGTGAGCCTTTTAAAAAGTTCAAAAAATTCAAAGTTGAAGTTGAGAAGTAACTAGCCAAGCCATTAAAACAACATTGATCGGATCGAGGTGGTAAATACCTATCAGGAGAGTTCCAACAATTTCTAATTGAAAATGGAATTGTTTCCAACTTTTCAACACCTCAAGAGAGTGGTGTAGCTGAGAGGAGGAATAGGACTCTATTGGAAATGGTAAGATCAATGATGTCTTACGCTAGCCTTCTGGAATCATTCTGGGGATATGCCATACAAATGGTAACTTATCTTTTTAACTTTGCTCCATCCAAATCGGTACCTAAAACACCAAGGGAGTTATAAACTGGCCAAATGAGTTCATTGTGGCACTTAAGGACTTGGGGCTGCCCAACCCATGTTCTAAGACCTGAATCCAAAAAGTTGGAGCTAAGGTCAGAAATATGTTTGTTTGTAGGATATCCTACAGGTACACGAGGGTACTATTTTTACAGTCCTCAAGACAAGAAGGTATTTGTGTCGACAGATGTGACCTTCTTGGAGGAAGAATTTATGAGAAATTACAAAGGAAGATGTGAAGTAGTACTAAGGGAGTTAGCTATTTCATCTAAACCAAGAGTTAATTTTGATATAGCAGAACAAGATACAGAAATGGATTCAAGAGTTGAATCGGAAGATCAACCTAATCATTAAGTAATGCCTAGATGTAGTGGGAGGGTTGTGAGACAAGCAGACAGGTTTCTAGGTCTAGAAGAAGGCATAATTGCTATCTCGGACTATGAAGAAATGGATCCCATTATTTATATACAGGTTATTAATGATGTTAATGTAGAAAAATGGCTCAAGGTAATGGAATTGGAAATATATTCCATGTATACCAATAAAGTCTGGATCCTTATAGATCTACCACAAGATGTAAAAGTCATAGGGCGTAAATGGATCTTCAAAAGGAAAAGAGGATTAGATGGAAAGGTAGAGACTTTTAAAGCTAGATAGGTAGCTAAAGGCTATACTTAAAAAGAGAGTATAGACTATGAGGAGAATTTTTCTTCAGTTGCCATGCTTAAGTCCATCAAAAGTCTTTTGGCTATAGTAGCCTATTTCGATTATAAAATATGGCAAATGGACATCAAAACTGCATTTCTTAATGGGGATGTTGAGGAGACCATTTATATGGCCCAACCAAAAGGATTTGTTTAGCCAGGTAATGAGCATAAGGTATGTAAATTGCAGAGGTCTATTTATGGACTTAAGCAAGCATCCTAGTCTTGGAACAATAGGTTTGATAGGTCTATCAAAACTTATGGGTTCATACAAAACCTAAATAAACCTTGTGTCTATTAAAGCATACAAGAAGGCAAGGTTATTTTCCTAATTCGGTATGTCAATGACATTCTACTCATTGGGAATGATGTAGAAATGTTATCTACGATAAAAGGATGGCTGAGCGAATAATTCTCAATGAAGGATTTAGGAGAAGCTAACTATGTTTTAAGGGTCAAACTTATAAAGGATCGTAAAAACAAATAGGTAGCCTTGTCTCATTTAACCTACATTAAGAACATGCTCAATAAGAGGATACAATAGCAAGGAGAGGATACAATAGTGAGGAGTCAAGGCTATAGCAAAGAATTAGTAAAATTTTGATCATGTTCTTATGTTATTTATTTTTCTTAGAGCGTATCATATATAGATTAAACATGTTAATTGATTGAAATCTCTTTCTAATTAAAACTCTTAAGAATGCATACACTCATTCTTAAATTCCTATGATAGATTTGACTCTAACGTAAAACATTTATATTGTCTTATCTTTAGGATTCTAAACAACTCGTATTAATTATCATATAACCTACTAGTGCATATGATTTCTTAATCTCTATATTTGAAAATTGAACCTGAATCAAAATAGAAACTTTTAATTCTCAAATTATTATAAGGTTCATCTCATATAGATTTATCCCAAGTTATTTCATGCTAATAATAACACAATGACAGTCAAGAAAAAAAAGGTAAAAGAATTCATTTTTATAGATATTGAAATCTTGATGTTCTTCAGTTGAATCTTGATATGATCCCTTATCTTTTCTCCAAATTTGCTCCTTTATCATCTTAAAATTTACAATTTTCAATCTAAAATGCTCTCCTACATCATAATAATCACCATTATCATTTTATTTCTAAAAAACATCAATACCAAAATAAGAACAACATAGTTTCTTATTGGTTTAGTTTTACTTAATACTTAACAACTATAAATTTCTTCTGTTAATAAATATGATGAATATAGGTTTAAAACGACATCATTTTTTACTTACATTAATTCCCATATTTTTATTTAAAAATCATTTCAAGTATGAGTCTTAAACAAAGTTTCGTATTGGAGAATATAGATCCATATTATAGAAGTCAAAACTATATTTTGAAACAGAGACCAATGTTATGCAATTTGCCCCAATTTTCTCTAACTAAACGTTAAATTACTTGGACATTTCTTCTTTATTAGGAAGTTAAAATAGGGCCTAAAAAAAACCCATATTGAGTACAAATCTTATAAAAGCTATAAAAATACAAGAAAAATATCTTAAAATAATTCTAAAAACATAGTTTAATTAGTATTTTTCAATAGTCTCTATCTTTTGCATTTTCAGTTATTATAAAGCAAATGGTCAAACCATGTTTATGTCAATAAAAAAGTTAAATGTATGTTATTTAGACATGAAATTCATAAATTATGGTTAATTTACATCGGTAATGTATCAATCATCATAGATAATCAATTATAAATGAATAGTAATATATGAATTTTAAAGACTTTTTTAGTTCAAGTTGACGCATTAGAAGTAGTCCTTTATTTCCTTATTCTTCTTTATCAAGTGTTTCTATTGTTAAATTAAAATCAAAGATAAAAGTACGCTTTATGTCTTAAATCAAATAATCGCTTAATCTTTTTATATTTATAAATTGAAACTTAATGTTAATATATTTTTGTAAAACTACCAAGATTTTTATAATCTAGTTAATATATGATAAGTATAAAGGCTTATTCATACAATATTAAAAACTTAATTTTTAATTAATTTTTATATAAATAAAGGTTTTCTATAAATAGAAGTTAACATTAAAACACACTCAAAATTGCTTAGTTGATTATATATTTATTCCTTAATGCTTGGAGATTAATGTTTATATTGCATCTAAAAGACTTATTTGTTATTGTTTTGGGTTAGGTACAAGTTGACTGAAAAAGAATCAAAATGAGTTAAATTCATATCCTTGGTATAGATTTAATGATGTTTGGTCCCATTTGCCATCTTGGATAAAAAGGGAGATGAGTTAGACTAAAAAGGGGACAAAGAATGGAAGAAATTGAGTCACTATAACTTACATAATTGTGTAAAAGTGTACACGATCATATATTTGACTTATACAATCGTGTATACAATCATATAAGTCACTAAAAATCTATAATAAATTGAAGATAATGTTTTAACCATCTCTATGACCTACACACCTATATGGAGATTTGTGTAAGTGAGATACATGACTATGTATCTTACTTATGTAACCATCTATGAACGTATAACTATATGATTTCTAAAAAATCGATATACACAGTCACCTATATGACCATGTAACTAACCACTTATAATCATGAAACCTGGATTTTGTAGTGTAAAAGGGCAATTAAGAGGCCAATTAAGTACTAAACATATTAGAGACACAAAAGGAGGCAGATTCCTTTCCTTTTTAACAATTACGAGCAATAATCTTCTTTCCAATTTAAAGTGGATATTGAGGGAGATTAACATATTTAGGCATTGATCAGTCTTATTAGTGTTGTTCTTAACCCTCTTTTGGAATTAATTATGTTATTTTTCTGTTTAAAGTTTTGGATTTATGTATGAATGGTTTAAATAGGCATATTAGATCATTTATGTTTGGATTCATTGCCAAAATCATGATTATAATCTATAATTGTTATAAATTTGAGCAATGTGTGCTAAACTAATAGCTATGCATCATTAGGAATAACATATTATAAGTTAAATGATCTAAGCTTATGTGATTATTGCTTAGATTAATTTGTTTTCCTAAGCCATAGAGTGACCATCATCCTAAATCTAAAGAGCTTGTTTTGTGTAATAGTCGGCCAAACCTACTGAGGGATTAAAGTGTTAGTCACATGAATTGCATCGTATTAGAATAAATTTGGTGCATTTGGGATATGATTTCATTCACATGCATAACATGAGTATATACACATATGAATCTTGATTTAGAAAAATTGCACTCAATTGACATGTCCTGGGTTATTAAAGTTTCTAAATATTTGTGACATGATTGTGCATTTCTAATGTCTTATGTTTTAATTTACCAATAAAAATAATTGGTGGATTATAATTAGTAATTTGGGATTAATTGTTACAATTGGAAGATTGATGGATTAAAATGTACATTTAGACTAGGAAAATTTCAAGTAGCAAGACAAGCTGACAAGTGAAAATTTAGGATGACTAAGCCTATAAATTGAGTGACATATGGCAATAAAATTAAGTGACAAATGGCCTAGGAACTAACTAACATATGACAGCCTAAAGAGAGGACATGTAATTGGCCTGGATACTTGACAAGTGTCCTTAAACCCATCCTCCACTTACACCATACGACACTCAAATGGCAAAACCTCTTCATTTGTTGTTTCTACTAAAACTCTCTCCTTCTTCTTCCTTTCACTACTGAAAGCTTACTTCTCCCTCTCATTTATGTGTTTCTGCCTAAATTCTTTTCAATTGCCACACCAAAATCCAGCAAAAATCCTTCATAAAGATAATTATAAAAGTAGAACATTGTTGTACTTATTGATATCTTCTTATCTTTGCTAAACCCATCCTATTCCCACCTTTTTTTGAGATGATCTTGCATGCATATGAGGCAAAGCAGGCTTGATACATTGAGATAGAATTTGAGCTATAGAAGTAAGTGAAATACTGATCTTTGTGGCATGTGTTAGCATAATTTTATGATGATTGAATTAGGGTGGATTAAATGTAGTATTGATGTTGAGGTTATGCTAGAAAATGATGGATGAATTAGTTTCTTTCTTTCTTTTTTTGATGCATGAAAACAGTAGTTTATAGGCTGTTATATGGATGATTTAGGTTGGGATTTGAGGTAGTTGATGAGGAATTCATGCTAAAGATTGGTGTTATTAAGGTGTTTTCAAATATGGAAAAATTAGGACTACATGTATGATGGTATAAAGTGAATGGTTTTACTAAAGTTATATATCTTTTTCAATATTTTCCATGGTTTTACTAAAGTTATATTCGATGAGCTAAATGGATCTGATACCAATTTTTAGTCCAATATATAAATTACCTTGAAAAGGCTATATTATAAATAGACTCAAAGGACATCATTGGTTTACTACACTAGATGCAAAATCAAGTTATTGGCTAAGACTATATGAAAATACAAAACCATTAACAACCTTTGCTTGTCTACCACAAAAACATTATCAATGGAATGTATTACCTTTTATATTAAAATAAGTTCCTAGTATTTATCAAAGATCTATGGATAACAATTTAGAAGGATTAGAAGAATTTAATTTATCTTATATTGATGACATTATTATATTTTCAAATGAAGATAAAGAAGATCATTTAAAAAAGGTAAAAGAAGTTCTTACTAGAAAAAGAAGTTCTTACTAGATGCAAATACCAAACGATTAATTTTAAGTAAAAAGAAAATTAAATTAACACAGCAAAATATCAAATATTTAGGTATAGAATTTTATAATGGAATTTTAAAATTACAACCCAATATCCTTGAAAAATTATATCATTTAAAAAATATAACAGAAGTTCAAAAATTTCTTAGATTATTGAACTATATTTCTGATTAAGGATTTCTTAAAATTTTAGCTAAAGAAAGAAAAAGTTATAACTTAATTGTAGTACAAAAACCCAATGGTTATGGACAGAAGACGATACATTAAGAGTACAATTATTAAAAAAATCTTTGCAAGAACTTACCAGCATTATATAATTATACTAGTAAAGATACATTATTAGTACAAATAGATGTAAGTATGGAAACATGTGATGGCTGCCTCTTGGCACAACCACCTAACTTAAGGAATCATCTCTTATGTAAATATATCAATGGGACTTTTAATCCCACTGAAAGGAAATATATTATAGATGAAAAGGAAACACTAACATGTATTAAAACATTAAGAAAATGGAAAGTTGATCTATTGCTTGGTGAATTTCATATTCAGACAGATTCCAAGTATTCATGTGGCTTTACTAAATATAATATTAAAACAAATTATAATCAAGGTCATCTAATTTGATGGCAATTATAATTAAACCAGTATAATTTTCAGATGCATTATATAAAATCTTCAGCTAACAGTCTTGCAGATACATTAACTAGAGAATGGAAACAATTATATTCAGTTTGAAGGATTCACTCAATAAAAGGGAAGCCAAATTATTAAAACTACAACAACAAGTGGGAGTTATTACTAAGGAAATAAATCAGTTAAGTGCAACCATTGCCCTCTTGGCAAAACAACAGCTTTCAATTGAACCAACACCAAGTGTATGATCAAATATCCAACCTATTTCTCCTCAACAAATCACCCAAATAACTTTACCTCACACTTCAGAACCCACTAATTTAACCACTAGCCCAATCCAGCACAGTTGTATCTATCCCTCAGAAAAAAGAAGATTATAAAGAATCCAAAATTTATGTCATCCTCAATGGACCCATGGCTAGAATATATGATGAATGGCATAACTCTGACATCCATATTAATAACAAACCTTCAATTATTCATTGCAGTTACACAAATCGTACTAAAGCAGAAAAAGCGTTAACTGAATTCAGAAAATCTTCATTAAAGCCTCAATACAAACAAGCCCTCGAAAAACAACCATCAAATTCAAAAATGAAAACTTTGGGAAAACCCATGAATATGGAGAAAACAAATGCTATCCCTACCAAAGCTCTTAAGGAATAGATGAAAAAGATTACTTATGAAATCTTCTATGACTACTTTCGAGCACTTAATGAGTGGTAAGAAGACCAAAAATTATTCCAATATTATCTTCAAAATTGTGGAAGATATGGACCAAAAGCCATTATATTTCCAAATACAGATCCACTCACTACCTACCTCTTTTTTCAAAGTGGGTTGGTAGATACTATTTATCTAACCAAGTTAAACACTCTTTTAGAATTTCTAGTAAGTTTTGTTCTGGAATAAAAAATTACAATGAACGATTTTTCAAGGAAAGAGAAATTTTTATCAAAGTATTTTGTAGCTATCCCATCTTTAAAAAAGAAAATAGTCTCAAAGAAACTTAAGTTCACATATCCAGAATAACTCAAGTACAAATTGGGATCAGCAACGATATGTATCCATCAATAAATACTCCTCCCAACTATGATTTTGACTGGGATCTAGTAAATAAGTTCAATTTACAATGTATTAAGGGAGTTTATGAATAATGTTTAAAGATCAACCCCAAATCTTTAGTCAAGGTAAACTACAGAGGAACAATTTAAAGCTTCTTTTTCAACTTTAGCTGGAGAATTCACTAAACTATCTGACTAATGGAAACAAGCCCTATGTCAACAACTACATCAATATCCATAACACCACTGTCCACAATGCCCATCAACATCTTAGAAGGAAAAAGAAAATTCTAAAGATATAATCATTGAAGAGTAAAAATCTTCAAAATGTAGGCCAACTGTCGACCATTATTTTCTATTAGATAGGCCATCTGTTAGACACAAACAAAAGTAGATTCTTCAAGATCTGCTTTTATCTTTTGCTTTTTGCTTTTTGCTTTTTGCTTTTGTTTTTACCTTCTTTTGCTTTCTAGGAAGCTAGCAAGCACCCTTTTTCTATATAATATAAGATCTGAGCTTTTCTTAAATATGAAAAAATAAACTCTCAGTTAATCATTTCCCTTTCTAACTTCTCTCAATCTCATTTCAAAGGCTTCAGATTGGCGTCCAAGAGAAAACGAGAAAAGCAGGTATGTTTAATTGTGTTTTTAGCTTTTCATCAAAATTATCTATTTCAATTCCATTTATTAATTTAAATGCCTATTTATACTATTTGTAGAAATATTCATTTAGCAATATTACATATTGAAAGAAAGATTTCAGTTAGTAGAAAACTTAAGATTTCAGTTAGTAGAAAACTTATTAAAACTTTTACAAACACTTATAATTATTTCAAACAAACAGAGGCTTCTAAAACTATTCTCTACATATTTAAAGATATCCTAAATTGAAATACTTAAAATTATAACCAAGAAAGACTAGAATTAAAACAACTCTATGAACACTTTCAAGAACATTATAAAATTCATTGTTCATGAATAATTGTGCTATTTGTTAATTTATGTCAACATTATTTTTATTGCATAACTGAACACTCTATAACCAATTATTAACATAAATTATTCATTCAGAAACCTTAGTCATAAAATATAGATTAGAAAAGGAATATTATAAAAGACGATATAACTATCTACGATTTTTTATTAATAATAATGGTCTAATTCCCATTAAAGAAAGATTAGACACTACACTTAATATTTATAATTTACATACTCAAAATCTAATCTCTAAATATAACCAACTTACAGAACATCAAAGAATCTTTCATGAAGCAAAATCAATTAAACATGTCTGAGATAATTCAAGAATCTCATAATAATAATAATAATAGTAATAGTAATAATAATAATAATAATAATAACAATAACAATAACAATAATAATAATAATATATAATAACAATATATTATTATATATTATTATTATTATTACTAATAATAATAATATTATTATTATTAGTAATAGTTTAGATTTAGATACTTTAGAATTAACTGAATCAATCAGAGTTTTCCATATTAATACCTTATTATCCCAAGAAAAACATAAACAAATTGGAAAATCACAATTAAATTTAAAAGATAGACAAGATATTACACATCATCCATTTAAAAATCTAATTAATAGAAAAAAAATTATTTATTATGGATAAATTATACATGAAACACCTATCAGAATAGATCAATGTAATATACATATTTGCATTAGTCTCATGGACCAAGAACAAGTTTATAAATAGTTACAAAACATTTCTGAAGAAAGAAGGCAAAAAATTGGATATATACATCTTTCAACAATTCAAATTTTATTAAAATCTACTTTTTAAGAAAGAATTGACTCTCCCATTAGAATGGTTATAATTGACGAAAGGATGACTAATTTAAAAGGCCAAGTCATAGGAATCATGAATGGAAATTTATCTTATGAAAAAATCAAGTTTAATACCCACCTTAAATTAGGAATTCCTTTATAATCTCAAAATTTAGATGAAACAATTATTATAGCTTATAAATGTTATCATTAAAATTTAATGACAACAGGAGAATATCTTTTTTCAATTACTTATTAAATTAGCTATGCTTTAACTAATTCTCATCATAGTATTGAATTTAAAAATACAAATCGAATTTATATTGATCAATTATTTAATGATGTAGCTAAAGTAGGAATAAATCTAAGAACTAGTTTAAGAGAACTACCAAATATCAATTATCTTATAAAATTACAAAATATACCAAGTTCTTATGATAGACCTCATTTATCTTTAAGTGAAAAATAGATTACCTAAACAAGAATCTAATCTTTTAAGATCATATTCAACAAGATTAGAAAAACTTATTAGATTCACTGAACCTGGAATATCTAGTAAAGAAACAAACAAAAATTCAAAAAAATTAGTTGATGAATTAATTAATATTAGAAAACAACTTCAAGAATTAAAAACTCATCTTCAGAATACTTTATAAGTGCCACTAAACAATTATCTGAATTATTAGACAAAGATCTTAATACTGAAAATCAATTAAAAGAAATAATACAATTATTAAATCAAAATTATCAATCACAACAATTTAATGAAATCAAAGAAGTTTATAAAATATTAGAATCTTTAACTAAATTTTATGAAAATTATTTAAAATAGTAAATCCAATAGATGAAAAATTAGAAACAATAGAAAGTTAATAATAAAAATATTGGACCAAAAATTAGTATAAGAGCCATCTAGCTCGTCAAATATAAATTTAGTAAAACCATGGAAAATATAGAAAAAGATATTAAAATCAATTAGACGAAATCACTCACTTTGTAAATAAACTTACTTTAAATAATGAACAAAAATCTTCAAAATATAAACTGATAAAATCTAATACTGATCAAGATGAAATAATTTATAGTTATGAATCTGATTAACAAGAAATATATAACGATCAACCAAGTTCAAAACTAGAGGAATAACCTGAAACAAGTCAAAGTGGAGAAAAAAGAAAAAGAGAAAACAAATCTAGTTATGACTGTAATTACAAACCTATAGAACAAAAAGAATTAAATCATTTTGGATACTACAATAGAGAAAATAAAATACGAATATTTCCTATAGAGCATGCACCAAAACATATAACATTAGGACTAGATGGAATCCTTAATTTAGACTATGTTTTATCTCGAGAAAAAATATTACTTGAACGATCTAATAGATTAGCATTAGTCATTCAATTAGAAAAACCATTTGAAGCTTTAAAAAATATTAGCACTTTATGGAATTTTACTACTTATAAAACTATTGGTATAGTCTTGAATTTTTTATTAGACAATGAAGTCCAAATAAAAAATACTACTGAATTTCTTAATGCTATGAACCAATCAAAGCTTTTCATGTCGTAACTAATGAAATTTATAAAGAATTTATGGTAAAGGATATAACTTGATATAAACAAGAAATTGAAAATGAAGAAAGAAAAATACCTTATGACATCTAAACAATATATGAATATGTGATATTTGCTAATTAGAAGAATACATTTGTGAATTTAAAAAATATTATTATAAATTAACTCGTACAGAACAATAATTTTATATACAAATATTTATTCAAAAATTACCTTATCCAATAAATAAAACAGTAGAAGAACTATTTTTAATAAAACAACATGGTAATTTACTAGCTTATAATCTACGAGGTGCTATTTCAATAGTAAAAGAAGTACTATCACAAAAATGCTTAAAAGCAAAATTACATAAATCGCTAAGACATAAAAAATATTCAATTATGTTGCTCTAGATATTTAGAGGTACCACAACAATATGGATGTGATTCGTTTAACTATCAAAAACAAAGAAAAACTAAATATAACAAAATATAAATGGTGAAAATATCCCAAAAACAAGTATAAGAAATTCCCCTTTAAACATTATTAAATTTTTTAAGAAAAAAGCTTATAGATAAATTAAATCTAAGAAAAATATTGTCCTCAAAATAAGAAAATATGTAAATGTTGGTTATGTAAGGAAGAAGGTCATTACGCAAATGAATGTGCAAAAACAAATCAAAATAAATACAAAGAAAAAATTAATATTTTAAATTCAAAATTTAAATATAATTTAGAACCTATTGAATCAGACTATGAAACTGATTCAACAATCTCTTCATTATATTATTATGAATTCCAAATCTTAGAATCAACAACTAAATCCGAATATGACATTTATTCAAGTGATTATTCAGAATAAAAAAGTTAATGCTTACATAGATACAGGAGCTACTACTTATATAACTTCTAAAACGTTGTTGCAGACTTGGAAAAAACTAAACAAACCTTTACAAATAAGAATAGTGAATGGAAGTATTAAATCTATTTGGTATGTAAGCTATCATAATAATATAATTATTGCAAATTACACTTTTATTATACCTTCAATTTATTAACAAGAATTAGGATTACCATTAATTTTAAGAAATAATTTTCTTAAATTATATAATTCTTTTTTTCAATACTTACATTTTATAACTCTAAGAACACCAATAAAATCTTTAAATAAAAAAATCCATAATTCTTAAAACTCCCATCTACCATACAACTTATTATAAAAATTTAAAGATTATAAAAGAAAAATTAAATCAATTACAATTTTATCTTCTTAATAACTTAACTATACAAACAGAAATAGAAACCTTAATCGAACAAGTTTGTAGTGAAAATCCACTAGATCCTAGAAAGAACACTAATAATCAATTAGTTGAAATACCACTAAAAGACCCCAGACAAGAAATTAATATTCAAAACAATATTCCATATACATAACAAGATGTACAAGAATTTATTAATGAATGTCCTTAATTATTACAAAAACAATTAATAGCAACAAGCACTATCAAACATTCACCTCCAGCCTTCTATGTAAATAATAATTTTGAACAAAAATGTGGAAAAGGAAAAATGGTAATTAATTATAAAGAATTAAATAAAGCCACTATAGGTGATGCATATAAATTACCTCGAAAAGACTATGTTATAAATAGGCTTAAAAGACAACATTAATTTACTACACAAATGAGTAGATTTTTGTGAGATTTAATGTAACTAATATGGAAGCTAGACTAGCATGAAATGAAGTAGCTTTGTAGGACATAAATTCTGGAAAAGTTCAAGTGTTAGTAATGTTTCTAAGTATGTGAATTTCATGGAGAATTGAGGGAAGAAAGACAATGCACAATCGTGGCCTGACTACTTACCTCCTGTCACGATCATGACAAGGTCCCCCATGATCGTGGGCCTAGTTCTGGAATGTTAATTTCAATCTTATGTACTTGTTGAACCAGCTGAGGAAAAGTCACTCTAAATTGGTGTAGTTGGACTTGTTTAAGGCTTAGAATGAACCTAGATTGTTACTTGATTAATTAGTTAAGAGCTTGATAAGTTTAGGTTATTAATTAAAGCCATAACTTAAAGAATGTACTGTTTTGATGTCAATGTAACCAAATCTGGAAATTATGATGTGATGATGGAATAAAGGTATTCTTATGAATACAAGCATGATCTTAAGGATATAAGTAATGTGCATTAGGCATGAATGAATAAGCATTGAAGAATATGAGGTAATTATGAATGTATATTGCTAGAAAAGTTTGGTGAATGTATGATTGATGAATTTGGAGTAATTCAAGCTTACTTAAGGTATAAACATGATTGCAAATTAGTTGTATAAAAGCTATAATGTTTGAATGGCCAAGATATTTGTAAAAGAATACAAACCTGGAAAGTTAATTGAGCATGCATTGAAACATGACACATTTACATGTCCATGATTTTATATTCATATGATTAAACAAATTAGTGATTTTTGAACTACGTGTGTTTTTTTGAATAAGTAAAATTGTGTTAATAAATTAAATAGGAAGTTTTATATGAGATCAAGAATAAATAGCAGGTCATGTAGTGGTAATGTTTAGAGGATAAAGCGTAGTTACATCCACATCATTTAGATGCAAACATAATAATTTCAGCTAGTACAACAACTGTTGGATTGAAAATCAAAGCATAATAGATTTAGCTAAACGGTAGATTTCAAAAACTTTTTTTGAAATTAAAGCCCAGCAGAAGCATAATATCCAAATCAACATGTTTAACCCATACATGATATGGTTTTAGAAAAATAAATAGCATACAAACAAGATCGAAATATTATCGACTCCTTTGCTACAACTTTGACTCCTTACTGTTGTATCCTCTCCACGCTATTGTATCCTCTCCTCTTTATTGTATCCTTAACCAATCCAATCTACCACTTGTTCTCCTTGGAAAACTTGGTTAACAAGATCCTTTGGTAGGAAAGGAGAAGAAATATTGAAGAGGTTTTCCTTAGTTATTGAACAAACTAAAATGAGACTCTTCTCATTACCAATTTTTGCAAAGGAAGAAGGAGAGGCAACTTTTTGCACCACTTCATTCTCTTAATCAAAAAAGAAAGAGAGAGCCATAAATGAGACATTCACATTTGTTTAATATGGTTAGATGAAAAGACAAAAACCAAAAATGATACTCTCATTTTTGGTTGCAAGATGAAAGAAGGGAGAGAGAGCAACAAATGAACTTACTTCTTCATTAATCAAAAGAATGCTAAAAGGTTTATAAGTTTTTCTATATGCCAACATTCAATGACAACCATTAAACCCTTTAACGATAAGACCATTAAACCATTTAATGATGATGAACCATGATAAAAACCCATCTTAAATTTAGCAATTCAATGCTAAATGTGCAGCTTTAAAATCGAAAACTACATATTGTAGTTTCAGTTTTTACCCTCCTTTTTGTCTTTACAAATCTTGTTTTAATTTAATTAATCTAATTA
>JAOQMP010000003.1:15222209-15259269 GCA_027563575.1 Erythroxylum pedicellare | reverse complement strand
ATTATAATTAAAATATTTATTTTTAATAAAAATAAAACCCTAATGCTTTTTTTTCTTTTCTATTTATAAGAAATAACTGTAAGAGAGCTAACATTCTTGTTTAGTTCCTTTCTCTTTGTCAACTTTATGGATATTGTTGCAGGGTGAATGGTTGAACAACTCGTAGTTAACATCTTGATTTTTATTACAATAATTTTTATTGATTGTGAAGTGGTTAAGGGAAGAAACAAAGTGAGATGACATTATTACAATTAATTTAAGTGGTAGGGAGAGCTTGTTGTCATGAAATCGAGCTATGAGGATGATAAAAAAGTGCAGAGAGGCTGATAATATACTAGCTAGTGAGCATTTCTCCTTTCTCGCAAGTTCATTGATGATGATATGGGTTCTCAATTTGGGTTTTGTGCATGTGAAGAAGTTTTGGAACTGTGATTATTACGTGAGGGAATTGGGATCTAGGTTCTGGGTGAACAATGGAATTTACAGCAATGGATAGAATTGGGTGTTTCTCTATTAATTTTTTTTTCATATTCTATGATAATTTGTTGAGCTATGAAAATAAGTGTTTAGTTTTAGTTTAGCTGTGAATCTCGAGATTTATGTTCCACCATTGAGTGGTGGGATGTCAATAATCCATTAGGGTGGCTTAAGAATAAATCACCAAATAACATATTGATAATAATGTCTTTTTCTTACTTAATTTTCAATAAGAGTACAACATCTCACTATCATAGGGTACATACTCAAACATTCAGGAACATTCAAGTACATATCCTATAATAATGGCATGATAGAGCAAAGTAGATCCAACTTACACATGGTATCAACTAATATAATCGAAAGTCACTAAATTTTAAAACCATTCATTGCATTAATACAAACAAAATTACACTATTTCCTTTAGACAAATATTTACATAACCTCATATAGGTTCTACCAAAAACAACAAAATACAAGACACAACACTCCTGGAGCCAGCTGACAGACCTCTGAGCTATAATAAAATCTAAAGGGTCCTTTAGTCCTGTCTAAGAACTAAGTTTCCTGTCTCGTACCTAAAAAACCACGTTGCAAATTTTACGAGTTTTGCGAACTCAATGAGTGAACCATCATTGATGATTTTACCGGATCACATACGCATAATACACATTTTACAGACACCCATTCAGATCATAAACACATTATATATCATAAGATCACATAGTTCACATTACTATGTATAGCAAATAAATCGCACCAATTTATCACTCATTCAGCTTTGCAAATCATTCAATAAATTTCAATCTTATAATGTTATATGCATGAGACTCACATTCTTTCTTATTGTTGTAACCGAGTGCCTATCACAAATTTATACAAATATCGGCCCATAGGCTCAGTCAAACAGAATCATGGAGCATAGCTCTATGCGTAAAATCAGAAATTACAAAGCAAAGCTCTACGTGGAAGCGCTTCATACTGGTAACTCAAGTCACAATGCCTTTATTTGAGCATGCATTTTATGAAATGCAACAATTTTAGAAAATCTCATATATCACAATTTTATACAAATGCTCAGATAAGATTTCACGGTCATAGGACCTAAGTCCGGCACTCAACTTTCGTTAACAGTCAAATGTCATATTCATATCAAATCAAAACACTCCCAATACATGCCCAATTATTAAACTCCTCGAACCTCAGATCTGGAATCCAGAAACAACTCACAAATAGTTCAATAATATTGGAAGTTTAACAAATCAAATTAAATTCACATCAAATCACTCCTAGGAAATCATCTAGGTTGACTCACGGTATGCTCCAAGAAGCTATTGCCTGGATGGTCCGGCAATGTCCAACTGGCGTCCGATGTGCTCCGTTAAAACATACACAACACAGTCACAAATATCACATTTTTGCATAAATGTGCAAGTGTTCTTTTATGCACATCAATGTATAGAAAGTATGCACAATGCATGTTCGATGACAATTCCGAGTAGCTTATTGTAATTCTCATCATCAAATCGATTAGATATCAAAGCCCTCATTAATAACATTTGGTACTTATAATTTGGGCTAAAATCAAAAAACAATATGAAATCAATTACATAACTTAATTGACCACTTCAGATTTTCTACCCACATGATTTCGGGTCAACTTTGCATAATTAATGTAATAGGGTAAATGACAAAATTAGGCAACACTTTCTTCTGGAAAGTTGTTCTACAGTGTCTTAAGTTTCCAATGAATCCAATTTGATTTAGTATTCAATGAGTTATGCACAAAATACCATAGACTGTACACATTTGAACTTTTAGCTAGGACATGATCATACCCTTTATTTACACAACTCCTATCTTTCAGCTCAGTTATCCTTTTTCTTTTGGGGCGACTAGCATAACTTTTGCTATAGGTATTAAATCAAGATGCTTGTTGGATGGTTTGAAAAACGACTTATAGGTCTATAACTTTCGTAAGACCTTGAAGGGAAGTTCTATCGTCTAGAGAGTCAAATTTAGATCAGACGATGCAAAATGAACAATTCACAGAAGAAGAGGTTTCGGTCACATAAGTAGAAAGCAGACGAATGCAAAAGCAGACAAAGCAATAAAATAAAGAAAACGGAAAGCAGATGAAGCAAAAGAATAGACGAAGCTAAAAGCAGACGGACCGAAAGAACAGATAAAGCGAAAAGCAGGCGAAGTGAAGAAACAGACGAAGTGAAAGATAGACGAACCCGAGTCAACTTAAGATGAAGCAAAGTCAACTTAAGACGATGCAACTTTTAAGACGAAGCGGAGTCAACTTAATACGATACAACTCTTAAGACGAATGACATCATCACAAACGATGTGATGTCATTACAGATGATGCATCTTTATAGACGATGCATCTCTTAAGACAAATGACACATCACAGACAATATAACGTCATCACAGATGATATGTCTATGCTCCTGAACATCTTTACTCTTAATGGCCATAACTTTTTTCTCCACTATCTAAAACTCCCATACTAAATGTTCTTAGTAAACCTCAATGTATTTTCCTTCACTAAATCCAATACTTAAATTTTATTTTTAATCTTTCTACTCCATTTCATTCTACTCATTCACTATAACCACAATCCCTAATCTATCCTATTATGCAACTTATCTTACGCTAAAACAACTCAAAATGCAACATTAATTACAAATACCAAAACTATAAAAAAAATTTAAACATTATTCATCATCTTCTTCACCAAACTGCACTTTTTCTCTCTCTTTTTTGACTTACCCATTTACAGCAAAAACCTCATTTCAACATAACTTTGCATTTACACACACTTGCCTTGAATACTGCATCATTTAAACTTGTCTCTTAAATCCAAACTCATTCAACTCACCTCTGTTAACACTTTATAATTTTTCCATGCATGAACAGTGAAAAACCCTAATAGAAACACATATGTCTCAGTCTAGAATCCATTTAAATCAATTGAAAACAATTCCTAATTCTCAAACCCATCATCTAAGTTATTCAATACCGAAACCTCAAATCTCCAACCCATGCATGCATATATATTTTTACACCATAAAAACATCATTAAGTTACTTACTTGCTCCAGCTACAAAGACAACTAACGAGGGAAAAAAACACAAAACAAAGAATGCTTTTGGTGATCCAAAAGCTACAATAATTATTTTCTCAGAACCAACTTCGTGGGTTTTTTCATGATATTTATGTGTCACTCAACCCAATATCCACTTATCTCAACAGACACAACCCATTTGTCACAATACAACTAGCCAAATGTCTCATAAATATTAATGCCACATGTCATTATATAAATGAGCCATAAATCAAATTTTTATCAAAAATTCACCAAAAATTCCAAATAAATTTTCAGCTCAAAAATAATTCACCAAAAATTTCAAAATATCCGAAATGTACAAAAATTGCCAAATCACATTTAATACCCTCCAATTTAAATCCACAATTTTCATTTATAAATCAAATTTACCCGAAAATGCCAATGAATACATGTACAATCATATGAATGTGCAAAATAAATGTGTATGACACTATTAATTCCTAATTTCTCATAACTTTATCATAATTCACAATTATGACCCTAACATAGGTAATAGGATGTTACAACAAGGCTATACTAGTAGTCGTATTAACTAAAATTGTAAAAACCCTCAAATTTAGGATGATCACAAGCTCAAAATGAGAACACATGCATCATTATAGACTTATTAGTCTCCAAAATAGGTGTATTGATGGCCATATAACTCTCGAAAACTTTAAAAACATTTATTTTACATAAACATGTCAATATGGGGGTGTGGCCATCAATATAGGCATGTTGGTGCCTATGTACTTTTTCAACATCTTTATAACTTAGTAAAATAGCTCCAAATTGCCCTAAACTTATCTCAATTCATTTTTTTTCTCTAAGTAATTGAGTTACAATCTAAGAACACATTATGAACGAATGAGGTACCAAAAACAATGAAAAATTAAATAAACAAGTAAAATGCAGTAAACATAAACCTACAAATATGAATAATTAAACATTTATCAATTTTGAATCTCAAGCTTGTAAATAGTTTCTAAGAGCTATATGTTCTTACTGTTTAAGCAAGTTATTGGACGGGGATGTATAAAGTTCTTCTTGTCCTTTTGACATTCTCCTCAGTGTTGGGAAAGAGTTACAAATTAAGAAGCTTAAACTTTTCTTTTATAGAGCTTAGCCTCCTCATCAGCTGAAAAGCTTTGTTGCCAACTATAAGAACTTGATATCTTTCCTGAAAGCCATATCGAAGTTGCTAGTGTTAATAAAGAAAATGCTGAATCTAAATAGAGCATTAATAGGATTCTTTGTAGATATATTAATAACTTTTATTGGGGAGTGATCTGAGCACAGAGATTTTTCAAAATGAGCTCGATCAAATTATAAACTCCTTAGTTTAAATTTACTATAATCTTATTAAGTTTTTTTCCATTATGAGTCATTCCCTATTTTGTTTATTACTTCAAGAGAAAATTTAACACCTAAATGACAAGTTTGTCATCTTGCTTGAGATGCAAAATATAAAAGTTCAACATTCCTTTTTCTAGTATTTAATATCATCCTTTATGCCTCCTACAAGTTTATAGTTCAATCAAAATACCACTAAAAGTATTTATTGATTTTTAAGAGTTAGCATGCATACTCTTAAGTCATTTAATAATATGTTCCTTTAAAAGGCTAAGTTAGCAATATATAAAAGAAACAATGATAGGTATTAGAGAAAAAGGAGTTAAATTGTTTAAGTGGATAACTTAATTACTAAGGAAGGTGTTAACCACTTACACTACCTTAAAGTTATGAGTAACTATTATTATACCATTACAATGTTTTTGGTGGTTTAATAAGGTACTTCACTTCTTTCCCATAAACTAAAGATTCTCATTGATGAAGGTATCTTTAATTTTTGTTCCTAAAAATTCTAAGAGTATAAGCTTCTTATCAGATATCAGGTCTCTAATCATTTGTTATTTATTTAGACTATTTAGTCCTCTAATTCTCCAAGCTATTAAAGACATTAAAGGGGTTTGGAGGGAGGAGACCCCTAAGATATTCTTCCTTTTTGGTTTTTGACTTAATCTTCTTGTGATAGAAGTAACAGATTCCTCATTAAGATTTTTCCCAACACCTATCCCATGAATCAATATGAGGGAGCTTGATTGGATATTGTTTATCTGAATATTAGAAATTTCCAACTCTTTAATGCCTTAGCTCATCTTGTATAGCAAGGATGAATATGTGATCATAGAGGTATTCCTTACTACTTTAGGATTGATATCCTCTTCACTCCTACTAAATTGCAATTCCTAACTATCAGCAGTTAATATAGATACATTGGTGAAATCAGATATATGAGTGCCTTGGGATTTAACCATACCTTTAATGGTTATTTTTCACTACTTTTATCTATAATAGCTTGGTTTCTTCTTGAAGGAGTTGGTTTAACTTGACTTTAAGGTTAGTAGTTGCTTCTTATTCATCAATTCCACCTAAAGTAATGGCTTATAATTCCATTAACTCATTATAGCTCCCTATTTTAAATATCCTTCAAGTGGATTGCCATTGTTTTTTTTTCTAAAATTTAGCTAGCTAGCATTGATAAGAGATATTGATCTTAACCATTTGAGTATCACTAAACTTAGTCAACCTCTTAAGTTCAAGTGTTTTAGGTAATTTCTAATCAAGTACATATTCTTGCATAACCAATTCAAACTAAATTTAGCGTCTGATCATTAAGACAAATCAATTTACCAATTGCACTAGCTATGCGACTTAAACATGTGGTGGTCCAATATTTCATAGCAATATTATAGAAATTTCCTTCAATTGGAATTTTCATCCTTTTTCTCTTGTTCAGGTTTAAACTTGTTCTCCATATTAGTAGCCATAACTAGTTTCCTAGAGATATGCTATGGCCCTAGTTCACCAATCCTTTGGATGTTGGCTTCATAGTTAAATTTATAAATGAAAGTGTCTTCCTTAATCAAAGTGTTGAACTAAATTAGTTCAAATCAATATTTTGATGATAAAAAACATAAGTAATATTACTAAGTTATTATTTTAGAGAGAACTAATATAAGAGCAATTTATAGTTATAAACTTAAAAAGATAGTTCATTAAGTTAATAAAGAAAAGTTGAAGCTTTGTAACCTTCAAAGTGAATATCAAGTCAAAAACAAAAGAAAATCAAGGCATATCAAGGTAATATTATATTTTATATAATTAATATAGTCTCCCTTTGTTAGTTTGGTAATCTCAAAGTCTCACCATACATAAATATCTCATCTTACTTCATTTTGTGAATCTTTTCATTCATTACGAGTTATTAAAGCTTTTTTAGGAGAAAAGTCACTTGATCTTTTAAACACTCTTTAAGGAACATTTTAGAAAGTCTTTAAATCATAATTGCATTAAAAATTGAGTTTAACCATGTGAAGCTATTAAAATTATAATTTTTAGGGGACTGGTTGACCTATATGAGTTAATGTTTGACAAAATAAAGTTATCAAAGTTGATGTAAAGAGAGTTTGCAATAATATTAATTGTATATTAGTATACCAATATGCCTTAATTTTCAACTAATATGTAATATCTGTTGAATATTATGCATTGAATGCATATAGTTGGCCAATATGACCTAATGGTCAACCAATATATCAAAAGTAGTTATTTTAACAACTCATTTTTGGCTCCAACAGCTAATCAGGGTCTTAAAAACCCATAAATATATGTTTTCTCATTGGTTCTTACATTAAGAGGCGTTTATGTGTCTTTTGCACACACTTTTTGGTGTTTGTTAAGAATTTGAGTATTATTGTCTTATTTTTTTGTTTATGAGCCTCTTTAGAATTATCAAAGTGATAAAGTGAGATATTTTAAGCTTTGGTTAGGGTATTATATTAGGATATTCTAAATGGGACTGAGGTTCTTCTTTACCATAAAGGAAGATTATAAAAGGTTCCTGTTAAAAAAAGTATTATATAAAGGTTGTTCTTTGCCTTGGAAGAACAATTATGGTGGAATTCTAAGATGAGTTTTTGCAGTGGATGTAGGTCAAGGTTGTTCACCAAACTACTATACATTATTTTGATTCTATCTTCCTCATCATCTTTAAACTATTATTCAATTTTTATAGATTTACATTAATCAATTTCTATATATATATATATTCATTGTTTTTAAATTAAGTTTATTGGTTAACTTTTTTTAAAAGTTTATAAACACTTAATTATGGACTAATAAGTGGTACGAAAGTAGTTTTATTAGGTTAGCATTTCAAACAAAAATCTTATATCAAAGATCATAATGACACATTTTAGAGCATCCTCATCATTATTTTTCCAAAAGGGATAAAACATTAGTGAAGCCCCTTCTTTGATAGAAATGATTATATATCTATTAGAAAATAAGGATAAATTTTTACTTGATAGCCAAAAAATGTTGATTTTTAGGAAATTGTCTTAAGCGATTCATTCATTCCTATTAAAATTATGGATGATAAGAAAGTCTTCAAGCTAAAGAGGAATGGGATCCTCAAGACAAGAGACTTATTTCCTTGAAAGCAAAGTTATTCATAATTTATGTTATGTGTTAGGAAGAAACAAATTTAATAGAGTATATGTGAAATTTGACATACTTTAGAAGTTATAGATGAGGGAACAAATTAAGTAAATGAGATCAAAGTTGGCATACTATCACACGGATATGAATTATTTCAAATAAAGTAGGATGAAAGAATATTTAGTATCTACACTAGATTTATTGATATTATTAACAATTTCTAATGTCTTAGCAAGACCTGCACTAACATTAAAATGGTAAATAATTTGCTTAGGTCACCTTCAAAGATATAGGAAGCTAAAATGATAGCTATACAAGAAGTTAAGAATCTAATAGCACTACCATTTAAGGAGCTCATTAGATATATTCTCAAATATGAAATGAGACTTTTATAAAGGAAAAGGAATTAGCATTCAAGGTCTTAAAGGAGGAATTAGATGAAGAAGAGAAATTTGTAATTGAAAGTTATGATGAAGACATCACCTTTATCACTTGAAAGTTTAATAAGTTTTTTAAAGAGATAGAATTTATCTAAGATAAATGACTTCAATAAAGGTAAGGGTGATTCAAAATGTAACTCTTCTAACATTATTTATCTTGAATATAGAGAACTCAGTCACTTGAAGTCTCAATATCCTCTACTTAAAAATGATTATAAGTATGAATGAAATAACAAGAAGGAGAAGAAGGACAAAAACAAGAAGCAAACACTGAAACAACTAAATCTAAAAATGAGAAAATAGAAGGAGGGATAGCTCAAATTTACTTTATGGATAAGAACGATGATCAAGTAACATCCAACTTTGATTTATATGATAGTGATAGTAATTTGATATATCATGAAGTAGTCAACACTTTAGAAAGTTTGTCTTTTAAATTTAAGGAATTTTAAAAGCGGTTGGATGCATGCATGAATGAGAATGAAAAGATGAAAGGTGAATTCCATAGAATAAAAAGATGAAAAGTGAATTTCATATAATTAAAGCATCTAAAAAATTGAGTGTTGATGACAATCATAAACTATATATATTAAAATATGAAAATGAGTCATTAAAAGAGGTAATAAATATTTTAAAAGAATCTTTATCTAACTTTATAAAAGGGAGTGAAAGTTAGAGAAAATGTGAGGTGCTCAAAAGAATTTCAATAATATGGAAGTAAAGCCAATTATAAATGTAATAACCTGTTTCTAAAACTTACTGAGGATTACAGTATTAGATTGTTAAGTCATATGAGTCATATCATTTATGTGGTGCATTTCACTCACGTGCATACTATACGCATACACATATGAATTATGCTTTAAAAAAGATTGTAAAGATAGTATATGCTCTCAATTGACATATTCTTTGGGTCCACCCGTATACCCTTTCTAGATATTATGTAACCCAAGAATACAACTTGTTTGAGCCAAAATTTGCACTTACTGAACTTGGCATACAATTACTTCTCCCTCATAATTTGTAAAACTAACCTTAAGTGTTCAGAATGTTCCTCATTGCTCTTCTAGTACACCAAAATGTCATCTATGAACACAATCATGAAATGATCTAGGTAAGGTTGGAATACCTTATTCATCAATGCCATAAAGGTTGTTGGAGCATTTGTCAACCCAAGAGGCATCATCAAAAATTCAAAATGCCTATATTGGGGCCTGAACACACTCTTTGGTACATCAACTGCTATCTTCAACTGATAATATCCTAATCTCAAATCCAGTTTAGTAAACACCTAAGCTCCCTATAACTGATCAAGTAGATTATCAATTCTTGGTAATGGATACTTATTCTTTATTTTTACTCGATTCAACTGCCTATAATCAATACACAATCTCAAGGTCCCATCCTTCTCTTTTACAAACAAAACTGGAGCTCCCTATACACTGGGTCAGATAAAACCCTTATCGAACAACTCTTGCAATTGAATCTTAAGTTCTTAAAGTTCCACAGGTGTCATCCTATACGAAGGAGTAGATATAGAAGCGGTCTCTGAAACAAGATCGACAGTAAACTTTGTCTCCCTATCGGGGGTAGTCCCAATAATTCACTGGAAAACACGTTCAAGAAATCCCTATCAACGTGAATATCCCATACTGTCTACTCAGTTCAGGTATTTGTTACATAGGCTATATAAGCCTCACATCCACTTCAAATCAATCTAAGGGCACTCATCGAGGAAATCAATCTGGCTGCCACTGTTTGACTAACTCTTTAGAATATTAATCTCGATTGCGTAGGAGATTCAATAATCACCTCCTTTGTATAACAGTTCATTACAACCCTATATGCAGCAAGCTAGTCCTTGCCTAAAATAAGGTCTACTTGAATAATATAATTTTTACAGACTTCTCCACTCACAGTACTATAACCTACCAGAGTACGCACCTCTAAGCCATATTTCAACATTTATCTCTTACAATGAATTTTAGACGCCATATAAGGAGACATAAATGAATGCATAAATCCTAGATTTAGCAATGCAAATGCCTCAAATTGAAAGACATATAACACACTTATAACCACATCTGGGGGGTTCTACACCTCTTGTCTGGTAATGGCATAGATCTTGGCTTGGGACTGTGATTGATTACTGTGCACCTCAATCCCTATCCTAGCAGTACTAAGACCCGCTAAACTAGTTTTATCTCTACCTTTGCCCCTTTGTTTGTCTCCACTGACTTTGCTCTACTGAACAATCATTTCAGATACTAACGCCCCTCTTGTTCCAAACTATGCTCTAGGTAGGATAATCTTTGATCCGATGCTTGAAAGAGTCACATCGTATGTAGGCTCCCTATATCTTCCAACATTCTCCACCATGTCTCTTCCCACAATGCTCACAGCTGGGCATCTGTTGTGTCTGAAAAATATATCCAAGATTCGGAGCTTTCTTGGGTTAGCAGGTTATTACAAGAGATTTGTCAAGAGATTTGATCTTAGCCCTTTTATCAAAGCTTTTAAAGAAGAATATACCTTTTCGATGGACTGATGAACATCAAAGGGGTTTTTGAGGAATTAAAACACTGATTAACTACAGCACTAGTGTTAACTATTCCATCAAGATTTGGAGAATATGTTGTGTATAGTGATGCTTCACACTAGCGGTTAGGATGCATATTGATGCAGTATGGTAGAGTGATTGCATATACATCGAGACAATTAAGATCTCATGAGTTTAACTATTTGGTTTATGATTTAGAACTTGCTACAGTGGTATTTGCTTTGAAGATTTGGAAACATTATCTGTGCGGTGAGACATTTTAGATATTTACAGACCATAAAAGTTTGAAATATTTGTTGACTCAGAAGAAGATGAATATAAGACAACGACAATGATTATGAGACAACAATGGTGGATTGAATTGCTAAAAGATTATGACTACATAATTGAGTATCATCCTGGTACAACCAATGTTGTGGCTGATGCATTAAGTAAAAAATCTAATAACAATGTGGCACAGGTTTAGACATCAAGGTTACCAATCCTAATACAATTAAGATCATTGAATGTTGAGTTGAAATTGGGGCAAAATGAAGTATTGATAGCTACATTAAAGATTAGACTAGTATTGCATGAGAGAATTAGAAAAGCTCAAAGTAAGGATCCAGAATTAGTGAAGCTTATTGAGAAGTTAAAGCAGGATCTGAGTTCTGAGTTTGAATTGAGAGATGATACATTGTGGTTGAAGTAAAGAATGTGTGTACCTGATGTTGATGATTTCAGAAGAGAAATTCTAAAGAAAGCTCACATAGCAGCCTATGTTATGCATCCTAGTACTACCAAGATGTACCATACACTAAAACAACATTTTTGGTGGCCAGGGATAAAAAGGCAAGTGGCAGAGTATGTTGCTAGATGCTTGACTTGCCAATAGATTAAGGCAGAGCATTAGGCTCCAGTTGGAAAGTTACAGTCATTGCCTATTCCGGAGTGGAAATGAGAGAGGATTATAATGGATTTCATTATGGTTTGACGAGGACTCCTAGGCAACATGATTCCATATGGGTCATTATTAATAGATTAACGAAACTGACCCATTTCTTACCTATGAGGGAGAATAATACAATGGATCAGTTTACCCGGAGGTAAATAGTGAGATTGCATAGAGTCCCCGTGTCTATTGTATCAGACCAGGATCCCATATTCACTTCTAGATTATGAGGTAGTTTACAGATAGTAATGGATATGAGGTTGAACTTTAGTACATTCTATCCTCAGACAGACGGACAGAGTAAGAGAACTATTAAAATTGTTGAGGATATGCTTAGATTATGTGTTTTAGAGTTCCAAAGAGCATATGATCAATATCTCATATTGAATTTGCATACAACATCACTATCACAGTAGTATCGGTATGATATGAGGTGTTGTATGATAGAAAGTTTCGAACGCCTTTGTATTAGGATGAAAAGGGTCTAAGAATTGTTGAAGGCCTAAAACTAATTCAAGATATTATTGATAAGGTGAAATTGATCCGTGATAGAATTAAAGCATCTCAAGACAGGCAGAAAAGTTATGCATATCAACACTGAAGGGATATGGAATACCAAGTGGGAGATAAGATGTTTATGAGAATATCAACTTGGCGAGGAGTGCTAAGATTTGGAAAAAAAAAGGTAAGTTAAGCCCTAAATACATTGGTCCATATAAGATTAAGCTTATAAGTTGGCATTACTGCCAGAGATGTCTTAGATTCATAATGTGTTCCATGATAGTATACTCAGGAGGTATCGATCAAATCTGATGCTTGTATTGCTAGCACAAGAAGTTAAAATTGCAACTAATTTGAGATATATGGAGGAGTCAGTTCAAATAGTTGACGATCAAACTAAGCAGATAAGAAACCGAGTAATTCCTTTAGTGAAAATCCTTTGGAGGAACCATTCAAGAGAAGAAGCTACATGAGAAACTGAAGAGAATTTAAGAAAATAATACTCCCATTTATAGACCATTGGCTTATAAGTTAGCATTCCTGCCAGAGATGTCTTATATTCACAATGTGTTCCATGATAGTATACTCAGGAGGTATCAATCAGATCTGATGCTTGTATTGCTAGCACAAGAAGTTAAAATTGCAACTAATTTGAGATATATGGAGGAGCCAGTCCAAATAGTTGACGATCAAACTAAGCAGATAAGAAACCGAGTAATTCCTTTAGTGAAAGTCATTTGGAGGAACCATTCGAGAGAAGAAGCTACATAACAAACTAAAGAGAATATGAGAAAATAATACTCCCATTTATTTAACCAATCAGGTAAGAATTTCGAGGATGAAATTTTCTTAAAGAGGGAGAAGTGTAATAGCCTGTTTCTAAAACTTGTGAATTAGAGTATTAGATTGTTAAGTCATATAAGTCATATCATTTATGACGTGCATTTCACTTACATGCATCCTATAAGCATACACACATGAATTTTGCTTTAAAAAAACATTGTAAAGATAGTATATGCATTCAATTGACATATCCCGGGGTATTAAAGGTTTTAACTGATTATAATGTACTTGTGTGTTGATTATGTCTTGAATTTTGTTTTGATGAATTATAATTAGTAATTGGGAATTTGTTGTTACAATTAGGTGATTGATGAAGTGATATGTGCTCCTAGTATAGGAAAATTGGTAAATAGCAAGACAAATTGATACATGAAAATTTAGGTTAACTAGGCCTATGAAATAGTGACACGTGGCAATTGTTAGTTTAGGAAGAGGACACATAACCTAACTCTTTACTTGACAAGTGTCTTGCTAAGTGTCTCAATCCTTGCCACACCCATATACCAACAACACACACATATTAAAGACCTCTTTTTTGTTGTTTTTTCTACATGCTAATTCCTCCTCCTTCCTTCGTCATTGATACCCATACATAACCCTTCCAACCTTGAGATTTTGCTAAAATTCTGCACTTTGTTGCTTCAAAATCTTGCTGTCTTCATCTTGTGGTTGAACCTTTTTTTATGTTTTCATCTTGTTCTTGGAGTATACTTCATCCCTACGTGTTTGGTGGGCTAAATTAGCTTGATGATTGAGGAAATTTTGAGCTGAACAAGTAAGTGATTTATTAATCTATTTTGACATATGTTATGTTGATTATTTAGGGATGAACTTGGTTATGGTATTAATGATGAAGTTGGGTTGGAAATTTGATGAATGAATTGGTTTTGTTTTTAATAAACAGAAACCCTAGGTTATAGGTTGTTTTGAGGATGAATTAGATTAAGAATTGAAGTATATTGAAGGTGAATTTGTGCTAAAGAAAGGTGTTAGTATAGTGTTCTTAAAATGGGAAAGAGATATGATTACATGTATAATAGTGAATGAAAGTTTCTGTTTGGTTTTTGATGCATAAAAGATAAATTATTTATAAGTTACTAATTGAATTATTTTGAATTGGAATTAGAGATGAATTGATGAGGAATTGAAGTATCTTTAAAGTATAATAGAGGTATAATTGATGGACTATCATGAAGGTGTTGAAAATTGGAAGAAAAGTTGAAGAAAAATGGAGGTGAACTTTCTATTTACCCATTCCACAATTGTGGAAGTTGCATAAGCTCCTTCCCACGATCGTGGGCAATGTATTAAAGTGAAAATCTTTCTGTTTTGTCTTTCACGATCATGGAAAGGTACCCTACGATCTTGGGAAATGCTTTGAAACATGAAAATTTATGTTTTGTGTGATTGTTGAACCAATTAAGGATAAGTTACTTTACCTTAGTGTATTTGGACTTAATTGAGGCTTGAAATGAACCTAGATTGAACTTGGATTGTTGTTGGATTAATAGGTTAAGGTTTGGTAAGTTTAGGTTGCTAATTTAGGTTATAACTTAAGGAATGGATTGTTTGAGATTAATGTATCTAAATCTGAAATTTGTGAGTTATTAAAGGAATGAAGGTGTTCTTATGGATGCAAAATGTGATCCAGATATAAGGGATGTGAAATAGGTATCATTGTATAAGAATTGAGAAATTGTGTGAATATATAATACTAGAAAAGGATTGATGAGTATATCATTGATTAACTTAGAGTAGTCACGTTTTGCTTGTGGCATAAACTTAATGGCTAGTCAAGACTTGTAAATAAGGATACATACTTAGGAAAATCAATTGAGCATGTATTGAACATGACACCTATGCATGTGCATGATTAAATATCCATTTGATATAACAATTTAGCAATGCATGAAATACGTGTGTATTGCATAATATAGAAGCACAAGTTAATCGTTAGCATCCAGACATTACTGGTTCATCAAGGTAATAGCTTATTTGGGGCGTATTGTGAGTCAACCTAAATGTTTTATCACTATATATGAATTGTTTGATTAACTTTCAAATATTGAACTGTTACTGATATGATTGTGACATTGATAAATTCCGAACATTGATGGTCTGAGGAGTTTGATATTTGGGACTGTATTGGGAGTGCTTTATAATTGTATATGAACATGGGAACATGTATACTCAATTAAGTGTTTAATGCTAGACTTAGATCTTATGAATGTGATAAATGATTGTGCGCACTGAATTAAAGTTATTGATAACATAAATATGTGATTTGATGCATTTCATTACATTGTTATGCATGACCAGATAAAGGAGTTATGACTGGAGTGATCCAAGTGAACAAGAACTTAAAGCTTAAAAATGTGTACAAAGAGCCACAAGCTCACATTATCATTGAGCCCAGTATCCACAATGGTTATGAGATAGTATATGAAATGAGCTTGGTATCTGCAACGGATACGAGACAGTAAATAGGCACTCGGTCACAACAAAGTAAAAATGAAAGTGGAGTCACATGCGCATTTTGCATATATAAATTGATATGTATCATAGGAATGATTAAGATGAATTATTTGATTATTTTAAAATGATGATATGAGATGTTTGTATTCATGTTGAGCTTGGGAGACCTAGCTCTTAAGGTGATAGAGTAGGAGTATGGTGCCTACATTTTGGGGACAAAATGGCTCAAAGGCCTAGTCAGCTGATGTCTGAGGAGCTTAGTTTAGAAAGTTTTCAGTTAGCATTTCATCTCATATTAGCTATTATATATATATAAAGTAGAAAAATCTTAGATTTTTTTTTATGTAAGTATGTATGGATTATGAAATGTAATGCTATAATGTAAGTTATGTTTGTGAATGAAATGGGAAATTTTGATCTTTGAGATACTTGTGATATATGTGATGCCACAATAAGATAATATGATCGTTATAACGTGCCATTTTCATAGGGTATGTTTTTGAATGTCCTCTAGATATTTAGACATATGCTCTATGGTAGTGGTGTGTTACAATAAAACCATGTTTATTAAGGAAAAATATTAGTATAGTGAAGAACCATTTCTTAATGTGACAAATGATTATGGAGTATGCATATCTAAGCATATGTACACATATGCCACATCCATTAGGTCTCATTTTAAGAGCAAACATCTTTCTTTCATAGATGGATTGTAACCTAGGAATAAGATTTATTAGTCTCAAGGGAAGAATAAGCATAACTTCTATGACAAAATTCAAACCTACTCATACACGTTTAGGCCTAAAAAAAGTATGCATTGAGCCTTCATTCATAGTAGTAGGCATCAAGCCTTCATTCATAGTAGGAGTTATACATATGATAATGTTAGCTTATTTAGCTACCTCAGGAGAACATTCAACATTTTAATATCTAAAGGAAGATACCTCATTATACATACACACAAAGATGTCCAAGCAATAAATTTATTCATTATCATCACTCATATGACATGCCTTTACTTATGTGGTAATTATGGACATACAGATATACATTTTGTTTTCTCAAATAAAGAACGACAATCAAACCCTTAAAAGTATAGATTGAAAGGAGGAAGGAGACTAACTATCAAGGATCCAAGCCTATATGGGTACCTAAAACACATTGATTACCTTTATCTGTAAAGGTATAAGAAAAAGAAAAAAAGATGGTATGTAGAAGAGATGGTAGTCATTGAATTCTTTTGAAGAGCTTATGTCTTTTATCTTGATGACTCTAAAAAAATTTTATCTAAGAAAAGTTCTTGAAGATGGTGATATGGCTATCAGGAAAAACAAAGAATGATCATCAAGACACCCTTTAAGAGCAAATTATTGAACCAAGTAAGGAAGTTATAAAGGATGGGAAGCTTCTAGTAGATTGCAAAATTTAAAAAGAATCATCATCTAAATCATATCATAAGTAATGTTCAACAAGGGATAATTATTTGTTTATGTTTTAGAATGTTATCACATCTTACTTTTATTTTTCAATTTAAGTATAAACCTTAGTGATAAATTTTTGGTGAATAAGGGATTAAACAATCTTTTAAGAGTATAGTATAGATTAGCACCTAGACTTAGAGATCATGTTCAAATATGCCTATTGTTGATACAATTAACCAATAAGGCAACAATTTCACTAAACTAATAAATAAGGATATTAGAGAGACTTGGGCATGATTATATATTATTAAAATCGCTTTTAATGCTTAAGATTGTTTTTAATTGAAATTTCCATAAATTATTAAATTCTTTAATGTTTTAATTTGAGTTTGATTTTCAAGTCCTTTGGTTATATTGGTTAACCAATATCACAGCATGGTCGACCAATGTTTCAATTTTTTTTTTGTCTTTCTAATAAGTTTTAATGAGTTTGGTTACTCCTTTGGTCGACCACTTACACACGTTGGTCAATGCCCCTTAATTGAAAAATTATTTCATTTTAGTGAGTTTGTAGCATGTTTGACTACTAATGTGGTTGACCATACATAAATAATGGTCAACTAGTCAAGTAAAGTGATAGACCAATCTTCATGTTTTAAGCTTTCCATCCTCTTTTCTTCTACTTCTCATCTTAGCTGTTTATATTTTTTAAAACCTTAGACTAGTCACTTTTTTCTTCGAAAAATGTGATCCCTATTTTATAAAATTAAGTTATTTTATTGAAAAATTCTTGGATTTTAAATTTGGGGATTCTCAAAGTTATTTGTAATTTAGGTTTTCTTTTTCTTCAAATTGATTCTTCCACAATAAAATTTAAAAAGGAGTCAAGGTTGTTATCATTTTAATTATATCAATACTTTTTATTGTGTTCAAATTTGATATCTTAAGCACTTTATCATATTATTTTTATGAATTTTTTTAAATTATGCATAGTTTTAAAATTGATGGTTTGATATTGCAATTATGTTTACACTTTTACAAAATTAGACACAATTATAGATTTTTATTAAAACTAAAATTTTAAACAATTATTTTGACGCTTTTAAATATTCAATATAATTATTTCTCAAACAAGTTTATCATTCTTAATCAAATCTATTTTGATCTTTTAATAAAGTTAGATTGATGTATGAAACTTTATAATTTTCATTTTTGGAACATTGATATTTTTATGATTATAAAAAGGAGGAGTGATATTGGTGATATTATATCTAAAGGAAAGGATGACATTCATAGGGAGTGATTTTTACATTTTTCGTATTTTATATAGTATTGTATACTTAAGGAAATTATATTATGTTTAAATTAATATGTAGATTTTTTACACAGGGTATTAAATATATTTTTTGTTCTCGATATTATATTATGATTATACATGAATTAAGGGTAGTTAAACTCTTTTTTTATTGTATGCTTTTTTTATTCTCTAATATCACGAATGTTCTATCATTATCAAAAAGGGAAAGATTGTTAGAACTAAGGGTGGTTTCAGTCAATGTTTTAATGATAATAGAGCATAATTACTACTAATAAGGTTATTATTTTTGTGAGAAGCAATGTAAGAATAAGATGTAGCCATAAACTTAAGAAGATAGTTCATGAAGTTGATAAAGAAAAGATGAAGTTTTGCTCAAAATGAAGATCAATTCAATAATCAAGGCATATCAAGGTCATTATATATTTTTATTTTTTATTTTAATCTTATATTGTTAGTTTGGTAATTTCAAAGGCTCATCATGCATAAACATTTCATTTTACTTCATTGCATGAGTCTTTTTATTCATTAAAAGATGTTAAAGCTTTTATTCTTACAAGAAACGCTTCTTGTTCTTTTAATCACTCTATAAGGAATTTTTAGAAAGTCTTTTAATTCATACTTGCATTAAACAAATTGACTTCGATCATTTAAAATTGTTAAAATTTGTATTTAAAGGAATTGTTCGACATATATGAGTTAGTGGTTGATTAGTATAAGTTAAAGCTATCAAATTTGATATACCAAGGGTTTGTAGCAACGTAATTTGATATATTGGATGACAAATATGAACTAATGGTTGACCAATATGTACCAACTAGTGAATACGATACATTTAATATACATTGGTAGACCAATATACTGAGATAAGTTGTTGTAAAGACTAGTTTTTGGATTCAATAGTTGGTAAGGGTCTAAGAATCCTATAAATACATATTTTTATTGTTTTTTGCATCAAGAAGCTTTACATATATTTTTTCTATGTTTATCAAACATTTATCATTGTCTCCTATTTGTGTGAGTGAGTTTATTTGAAGTTATCAAAGTAATAAAGTGATATATTTTGAGTTGTAATTTAAAGTTAGGATATTATATTTTTGTATATGCAGGTGTTCTAAATGACATTAAGATTTTTATTGTGAAAGAAGATTGTAAAAGAATTCTTCTTTGCTAAGAAAAGAATGCACCAAGGTTATTGTTCTCTTAAAAAAAGATTTTAAAATAAAATTTTAAGAAGAGTATCGAGAGTGGATGTCGAAAAAAATTATTTGGAGAACTACTATAAGTTGATTTGTATTATCTCTTCCCTATCATCTTTAAATTATTATTCAAGTATTTAATTGATTTATGTTACGCAATTTATTTATCTTTATATATATATATATATATCATCTTTAAATTATTATTCAATTATTTAATTGATTTATGTTAAGCAATTTATTTATTTATTTATATATTATTGTTAAGTTAAGTATATTAGTTAGAAAATATCTTTAAATTTTATAAATAGTCAATTCACTTCCTTTTGGATGCTATTTTGAACTAATAGAAAAGATTGACCAATAGGAAAAATATGATCCTTGCATGCATAAGTTTGAGGAAAGAGAAGTTACCTTGCCTTGCCTTGCTCACTCACATGCAAACTATCTTACACCAAACTATTTTATTTGTGACATTTAAAAGTATATAAGGTTATTTTATCTATGGCATTTAAATTTTTTAGTTAATACTTTTTTATTACAAAAATTTTGTTTTTCTTAATCCTTTTAAATCTTTAAGAGTTAGGATTGTATTATACTTAGTTAATTTTATTAATTTAAACATATCGGTTTTTATTGTAGATATATTAATAATTATTAACATATAAAATTAGACTAATATTTTGTTAAATTTTGATATTTTAATTACTTTTTAGTATAAAAATAAAAATGATTTTTTAAAACCTTTTTTCAATATAATCTATCTTATTATAAAAAGAAGAAAATAATAAGTAACTCAATATCTTTTTTTAAAAAGTATATACTTGTTCATGTATAAGTGAAGTAAAATAAACATTGACCGAAAAATATTAGGCATTATTTATTTTCACATTGTTTCTTTCAAATGGTATTAAACCTAATAAGATCTTTTAAGTCTCCGTGGGTTTCTGGATATATGACCCTCTTGTCTACGGGTTTATTGCTAATTCACATACGAAGTCCCTTTAAATTGTAAGTTTACTTCATCTATTACATTTAATATGCATTTTTAGTCAATATTTTTATGATTACAAAATTTTTGTTTTCTTAATTTTTTAACAATTCTTTGGGAGTTTAGGATTATATATCTTTTACTTAATTTTATTAATTCAAACATATTATTTTTTAATTCTAGATATACTATCAATTATTAACAAATAACATTTTTGAACAAACAAATTAAATATTACTTTTTTTGATATAATTTATCTTATTGTGAAAGAAAGAAACTTAAAAACACACAAAATAAAGAAACTTATGTTTAGAGCTAGAGTTTAACCAATTTTACCTAAAGGACGAGTTCAAGACACCCGTTAGAACTAGTATAAATTGAGAAAAAAAGAAGCAAAAAATGGCTAAATCTATTAGTCAAAGTCTAGTCGACGAGTTTGAATCGAACCAATTTGAACCCAACTGATTGAACCATTGCTAACATAGGGGGTTGACGTGACAGATAATGTGGCAGTGTGAAACCCAATATGAGATGGTAGATGATGTGGCAAAAAGTGGGAGCTAATGTTGATGTGGATGTTTGACATGTCAGATGACATGTCTTCTTACATATTAATGTCTGGAGCCTGCGTACTAATTAGGACTTGACATGTGTTATTACTTGTTGATTGGGTATCGATGTTGCTTTATTTGAAATGATATCATTTTGGCAAAATTAGATGAAAATGATATAGTTTTAAGCCTTATTATTAAGGACTTTTTGTCTTGCGTGCACTATGTATCCTTCCAAACTTCATCAATATTTTTATCAACCAATTAATTCCATCTTTGATAGATTTAACTATAATTTGTGAGTTAAGGAAATGTGTTAACTTTTTCAAAGGAAGACTTCTTTGATGCATTGTTACTAAAGAAGTACTTAAACCTCTCAATTCAAAGGCTAGATGAAGTAGAAGCTACATTCGTCAAATCTCTAGTATCTTGGGATGATATGAATCATCAGATTCTAATATGGTTTCATAATACCTGTATAAAATTAATTAAGCTTCATTAACATTAGTAGGGACAAATAACTTCTCAGAAAATATCCTAAATTATCTTTAAAAGACATTTAAGCCCTTTTACAGTAACTTCAAATAGATTATGTTATTGTTTCCTCTCCTGCTTTATTTGTTATATTAGATAATACTTCTTTATGATATCTTGATTCTGCTTGTTGTAACTATAAAACCTCTAGCTTTTCTATATTTGACTCCCTAGAATTTCCTCAATTCCATATATTGTTTATAGCAAAGTGTAATTACTGTATAAACATCTTAGTTGCTTAACACTTTTTTTTCCCAAACTCTTATCAAATCTCATTTTTATTGGTCAATTATGTGAATTTTATATTAACTTATCTTTTCTAAGTTGTAGTTGTACTATGTAGGATCCATAAACGGGTAAGATCGTTAGGACAAGGCGTAAGGTTAGATGGCTATGTGAACTTACCTCCCTTTGTCTTTCATCTAAACTTATTATTAGTGTTGTCATACCTACTATTTGCCACTCTAGTCTTAACAATCTTTCCTAACCTTAAATTTGAATCTTTAATTTCTAATGATTCTTTAAGTCAAATTAAGACTAAAATTTTAATTTTATCTCATGCTGACTTTCTAAATACTGTACTTTACCTTTTATTAATAGTGATTTATCTTTTGGAACCTTTTAATTTGATTCATTTTAATATTTAGGGACACTATGAGAGGTTTATGATGTTATACGTGTTGGAAACCAACCATGATCAGATCACGGGTGGTGAAAATAATTTTTTATTTTTGATTAGATCCCAATAATTGAATAACTTAATAATAAAACTTGAATCATAAAATAAAGAATCATACCTAATTAGATTTTCCTATTGAAATCCTTGAAAACTTTTCGATGGATCAACTACAAGTTGTTCACGTGTCCATCCTCTAACGGTATCCACAAAGTAGTTTCTCGACTCTTAAGATGAATTAAATAGGAGTGCTAGCTCTCTTATGCTTTTTCCTATTTATAGAAAAAAAAAGTATTAGGGTTTTTAAATAGTCTATTAATATTAAATACCTCAATTATAATTAAAGTCAAACTTTAATTATAATTAATTTAATATTAATAAAATTAAATATCTCATATTTGATCCCTAAAGTTTATGAAACTTTATAATTAAGTCCAATTAATTAAAATTGAGTTTTCCTTCACAACTGTTCTTTTATGTGTAACCTATTAGTTTTCTAATATATTGGCAATTATTATAAATTATAATTCTAATTTATAATTAGAATTAGATAAATTAAAACTCCTTTTAATTCTCTAATTAAACTACTTATAATTATAGATCAAGATTGACATCTAGCATGACTACCTAAATATCAGAAATGTCAAAATGGTTTGACTTAACTTATCCATACATAGTTATGATTTATAATTTAATCCTTTTGTTATCCAATGTTCCAATGAGATAGAATATGGATATAGTGTCTACTATTTTGCATCCAATTACGTTCATTCTTGCTAACTAGTAATTAATTTACAATTAGCATTTCAAAAGAGATAGAATATGGATATAGTGTCTACTCTTTTATATCCAATTATGTTCGTTTTTGCTAAATTGATATTTAAAAATCCTTTTCAAATGTTAATTCATTCTAGCCAGATAATTCCATAAATTACTACTAATTAAGAATAGTAAAACATTTTCTCTGATTATTTTAAAGTGATGAATCCTTTATTGACTTACTCAACTATCTTCATAAGAATCATACTGCATCTAAGTACTACTAACTGAATTATCTTAAGATAATTCATAAGTAGCATCAAAGCACATTAATTCCTATATGAGATACCTTGGTAATCTCAAGTCCAATGATCAATTATAAAACTATCATTATAAGGAAATCTACATACACACAAGTAATATTCTATTTGGGATCCTCATAGTCAGGACAATTTAGTGGCTTATTCTATAATAAGCACCCATACATTATTATAAGTATCTCCATACTTTAATTTTTAAGATCAATTACTTTCTTCATAAAAAAAGAAACATAATATGTGCTAATTTTACCATTTCATCAATATCCATCTTGTCAAACTATAACTGTGAATATTTAGGAATAATAGATAAATGTTAATTGAATCTCTTAATTAGGATCTCACTATAATTTCAATCACACAATAATTATTCCAAGAATTTTATCTTTAATATTAAACATCAAATATAATTAACATAATAAATAAAGGTAAAGAATGCCTTTATTAATTAAACAATAATGTCATAAATCAAATTGCAACCAATCAGTTGCAAGGGCATAAACTAACAATGAGATCTTTATTAATAATTTCTCTAGATATATAAGGATTTTTTTTCTTATATTATAGGTTTGAACTATTTTTTGTTTATTCTTGCTTTGTAAACATCATTCAAACTTAGGTTTCTTGTTAAATTAAAATTTTTCATGCTGATAATACTATAAAATATATAGAAAAAATTTCACTTATTTTTTAATTAATAAGGAACTATTATTCAAAGATCTTGTTCAAGTACCTTCCCACAGAAAGGTAGGGTTAAACAAAAAGATAAACATATACTTAATACCATCTAGGCTCTTCTTATATTTTCCTCTTTTCCAGAAATTTTTTAATGAGAAGCTGGTCTTACAATTACCTGTGCTATCAATCATATCCCTACTTTTGTTATAGGTAATATCTCTCTTTATAAACACTTATATAATTGTACTCCTAACTAGTAAACTTTTAAAGTCTTTGCAATGCTTGTTTTGCTCTTTTCCAACCATATGAATATACCAAACTAGAACCACAAGCATAATTATGTTGTTTCCTAAAGCATGAGATATAATATAAAGGGTATAGGTGTTTGCATCCATTATCATGAAGACTTAATATTTCTTAATGTATAATCTTTTGGGAGCATAAAATATTCTCATCCCTTAAAAATTTTATATCAATGAACCTTCTTGTCAATTATTCTCTAATCTTACCATATTTTTGTTTCCTGACATTTCTTTTACATGATCATCTAACATTTCTAACAGTTTAACATAACCTATATATGATCACATTGTGTCTCCACAATTTATAGATCCATCATCTTCTTCAGATGATTCCTCTAAATCTACTCATTCATTATAACCTCCTATAGTTTAACTTGCTTTTTGTCGTACTAATTGAGTAAGTCCACTTTCTATTTGTCTTCAGGATTTTTATATTTATTCTACTATTGTTTCCCTATATAATCCTCCAATATATCATGAGACAAGTTTTGACCCTTTATGATAGAAAGCAATAACAAAAGAATTATAAGAACTTACTAGCACTAATCCTTGGGACATGGTTAACTTACCTTTAGTCAAGTTTATTATTGGCTACAAATGAGTTTATAAAATTAAGACTCTAGTTGATGGATCAATTGAGTAATACGAAGACCAACTAGTTGCTAAAGGATTTATCCAAGAGTATGGTATTGACTATGAGGAAACATTTATTCCTATAGCTTGTTTCAGTCCATAATCTCATAAGTAGTCAATACTAGCAAACATTGTTTACTATTCCATATGGACGTTAAGAATTCCTTCCTTAATGGTGATCTTATAAAAAAAGTATTCATGTAACATTCATCTGGATATAATCATCCACCAAATAAGGTTTGCTCACTTTACAAAGCCTTATGTTGACTGAAATAAGTTCATCAAGCTTGATTTGTCAAATTTAGCTCCACTATTGGCCATCTTATTTTTTCAGTCTAGCTTTTATGTTTATGCTATATTCATTCATAAAAAAACCCAAAGATATACTTTTCTTCTCCTTTATATCGATGACAAGATAATTATTGACAATAATACTTAAAAGTATTTTTACTCTTAAATCATTTTTAGACCAACAATTGGAGATGTAGGATTTAAGTTATTTTTTGAAGTTTCATATGATGAATTTGGATATTATTTATCATAAATAAAATATACCACATATCTTATTTCTCGATCGGTCATCACTAACACTAAAGTATTACCTCTCCCTTCGAATTTAATGTTTATCTCTCTACTTCTAATGGGACTCCCTTTAATGATGGTATTCTTTACTGCCAATTAGTTGACAGTCTTATATATCTCACTATCTCCCATCTTTGTATTACTCATGTTATTCACATTGTCAGTCAATTCATGTCAGCACATCATGCCACTCATTTATCTACTATTCTTTATATATTTCAGTATATTAGAGATACTCTCTTTTATGATCTTCAATATTCTCATTCATGTCTATTGGAGTTATGAGCATACTCTAATGATGGCTAGGCTAGAGATCTAGTTGGTTGATGATCTACTGCTAGCCATCGTTGCTTTTTTAGCACATCCCTTATTTTATGACACAATAAAAAACAAATATTCATCTTTTAATCTAGTATGAAAGCAAAATACTAAACTCTTATAAATATAACTTTTGGGCTCCTTTGGCTACATTAATTGCTTCAAGATATCAGTTGTTTCCTTTTCTTTGGCAACTTATCTCTTATGTCATAATCACAATGCATACAAATGCTCATAATGATGTCTTTTATAAGCTTATCAAGCATATAAAGATTAATTGTCAGCATGTACAATACCATGTTATTCAAGGCATTATTCAAGTTGTCCCTACCTCATCGCAATCTCGACATTTTTGCCACATCTTCTCCATCTTAATGATTTCAAGAAGTTGTTTTTAAATTCAAAGTTTCTGGCTCCTTACCACCTTAAGTTTGAGGGAAGATATTGATATATAATTTATATGACATATAGGTTATAGAATTATGTAATAATCACAAAGTATATTTTTATGTATATTCTTATATAAATTCATGTATAAATATCTCTTTATGTAATAGCTCTATGTATAAAAATACAAAACATTCTTTGCTCAAATTATTTTTATAATTCAAAAAGCAATTGACAATAACTATGCTTTGGAAGTATAAAGCATTAACTCAAACGAGGTCAAAAATAAAAAAGGACGGTGGCAGGTGAATACTGCACGATACTGTCCTACCATATAATCTCAGCGAATTTGGCTCTCGAGAATACCACCTACAATAATATTTGTATTTGACAAAAAGGTTCCAACCTTATGAAATTGTTAAGAAAAGTAAAAAGAAACTTGTAATCACAGTCCATATTTTCGATGAATGAGCTAATCAATTTCTTTAAATAGTTATTTCTCAATATGAACCAAAGGAATAAATAAATTTTATTTTGAGACCTATGAAATTATATGTTTAAAAAATAATCACAATATTATGTATAAGAACTCAAGTTTAAACTAGTTGTACATAAAAATAAATAATTAATAATTAATAAGTAATAATATTATATAAACTTATAAATCCTTCCTTTTTTTCTTTTTAATAATAATTTGATACCCCACCTAATAACGGATATCACATTTAGAGGATGTACCGTACAATTCTTCTTTAACGTTGTGACTGATTTGGTTTAGACTGACTTTGATGAAACAGGCGAAACAAGATAAGTTGCCTTTTCAGGAAATGAGAGAGAGACCCGGTAAAAGTGGATCAAACATTTATTTACCAGTAATTAGTCCTATGACTTTCTTACATGGAGGACAGGTCGATGTCATGTTCTTTCCTGCAAATGCTTCAGACAACTTGCCGGCATATTCCTCTTCCTTTTATCATTTCGCATAGTCTGTTGACATATATCAATTCGTGGCTCAGGAGTGAAAATTCAACCGTATATCAGCAGAAGTTATGTAAAAGAGTCGCTTTCTGAGGTGTATATAGAAGACCAAGGAGTTAATGCTTCATTGCTCAAATCTCATATTCCCTTTCATTTTCTTGTCACAGGAACAAATCAAGAAGACATTAGTGAACCTCTAATCAAGTGTTATTCATCATAGTGACTAAACTGGAATTCGATATCAATTGCTATAATTGAATTACAGCCGAAAATGAAATATGGGAAAGAATTCGCTGCTCAAATGGTGCCGGAATGGCAAGAGGCTTACATGGACTATAATTTTCTCAAGACCCTTTTGAAAGAGGTTCAGAAATTCAAACAAAGAAGCAGGCCGCAAAGCCACCAATCTGGCCTAAAGAGAAAGCTAACATTATACAGAGCTTTCAGTGGCCTAACAGAAAGAAACAACACCTCGACTCCTTGCTCACCAGATATTGACAGCGAAGCAATTCTGGTCAATTCTCAGAGTCATGATGGCTTTCAAAGATATCAGACTATGTTCCTTATGTCCTCAGACGAAGGAGGAGAATACGAGCTAGTGTATTTCAGGAGGCTTGATGATGAATTCAATAAGGTGGACAAGTTCTACAGATCTAAAGTGGAAGAGGTAATGGAAGAGGCTAAAATATTGGACAAGCAAATGGATGCTTTGATTGCTTTCAGGGTAAAAGTGGAGAATCCGGTTGGCTGGTCCGCTAGGTCCACTGAAATGACTCGTCTTGCTTCAGATGTTGCAGCTTCTACTGCTGCATTGTCTGCTACAACTCCTCGAGGAGCCAGAAGCAGTAAGTTCTTTGAGCTAACAAATCAAGAGTTCTTACTTCTTTCTCTCTCTTGTCATTCCTTAAATTGTAAATTGAGCCGAGACTGGTACCTTCTAATCTCAACGACAAGAAGGAAGTTGGCCAATATATGCTTATAGAAACATTTAACCAAGCACAAAACAATTGGCACGTTTAGATTTGAGATATAATTCATGTACAGGAAGAGTCCATATAATGGACGTGATTGAAGAAGGGTCGAGTGCACACGAACAATCAAATGAATCAAGTGATGATAACGGAGAGAAGACTAGTGAAATTGAATCAAGGGTACAAATAGAGGAGCCAAAGACTAGACCAGCTCAACTGGAGGTACTTAACCGTGTGAAGATTAACAATACAATGGAGACTCCTAGTTCAACCATTAAAGGCGTTCTTAAAGTTCCTCAGCAGACAGAACTCCAATTTACGAGGCAAAACCTCACAAAAGTTGAAGACCAACTCAAGATTGCTTTTGTTGAATTTTACCAAAAGCTTCGACTGCTCAAGAGTTACAACTTCTTGAATACATTGGCATTTTCAAAAATTATGAAGAAGTATGACAAGGTATGATTTCCCCCTTGATCTCAGGCTATTGTTTACTCGTTTCCTTTTTTGTTCCTCTGTCTCGTCATGGCGTACATCTTGCAGATTGCTTCGAGAAATGCATCAAAAGCTTACATGAAAATGGTAGACACTTCCTATCTTGGCAGTTCCGATGAGGTTAGCATTCCTTTGTATTGCCAAAACAATGTCTAACAATACGTATCTTCTGGGAAGGACGATTTGCTCAGTCAGGAAGATCGTCTCTCTCGAGTCTCCTCAAACTTGTACCTTGGCCTATAATCACAGGTTACCAAGCTCATGGAAAGGGTTGAGGCTACATTTATCAAACATTTCTCTAACTCGAATCGCAGTAAAGGCATGAACATCTTAAGACCAATAATGAAACGAGAAAGACATAGAACAACATTTTCGACTGGTAAGATTTTTCTTCTCGCAACAAGATTCAAGTCTAATGTGATTTACTTGATACAGAATCTAATTGATTACAAATTATTGAACCAATTTGTATGGAAATTTCAGGATTCTTTTCTGGATGCACAGCAGCTCTGATAGTAGCCCTTATTTGGACCATCCGTGTGCGGAATATCATGGAACAACCAGGAAGGCTGAAATATATGGAGACTATGTTTCCACTCTATAGGTTCTGGACCTAACACAGCTAATTTTCTCAGCTTCACTTTCTATCCAATCCATCAAATCCACACCATCGTATTCTGCCATTTTATGTTTAACAACTTACATCTTATTTTTTTACAGTTATTTTGGATTCATTGTTCTGCATATGCTTATGTATGCTGCCAATATATACTTCTGGAGGCGATATCGAGTGAATTATGCTTTTATATTTGGTTTCAAACAAGGAACAGAATTGGGATACCGACAAATTTTGGTTCTAAGTTTCGCTCTTGCAACACTAGCACTTGGCTGTGTGATCTCAAATCTTGACATGGAAATGGATCCTAATACAAAGAGTTACGAGCAGTTGACTGAACTTCTCCCTTTGAACGTGCTTATAGTATGATTCTTTCGTCAACTTGAACCACTCTTCTCTCCTAATACAAATCATAGAAATTTATAACAGAACTCGTCATTTCGTTATCTGCAGTTATTAATAGTCATATTGTTCTTGCCATTCAACATCCTGTTTCGCTCATCCCGCTTTTTCTTGCTCACATGTCTATTTCGCTGTATGGCTGCTCCTCTCTACAAGGTAATTAAATAATTCATACGCAGCAATCGGGATTACTGAAGTCTAGATGTTAGATTATAGGTTTATTTTCATAGTATAAAATTTCCTCCAATGGCAGGTAAGACTTCAAGATTTCTTTGTGGCAGATCAGTTAACAAGCCAGGTATGTGATGAAAAATGCTTCTTATCGATCTTGCAGTATTCATGCATGTAATAATATGTCATCATTTTATTGATTCAGGTGCAAGCATTCAGAAGTCTGGAGTTCTATGTTTGCTACTATGTTTCGGGAAACTACAAATACAGAATAAACACTTGCAATATGAGTAATGTATACAACACCTTCTACTTCATAGTTGCGGTGATTCCATACTGGTCTCGCCTTCTTCAGGTGCACAACTGATTGTCTGCTCAAACATAGGAAAAGATCAGAGAATGTGAAATCACTTAACATGTTTTCTTCCGATCTCAGTGCCTCCGGCGCCTGTTTGAGGAGAAAGATCGTATGCAAGGATGGAACGGTTTAAAGTATTTCTTTGCGATTGTGGCAGTCTGCATGAGGACATCTTACAGTCTTAACAAAGGTATTACCTGGAAAATTATAGCATGGTTCTTTTCGGCAATTGCTGCACTATACGGTACATATTGGGATCTGGTATGCGATTGGGGGCTCCTTCAACGAAACTCCAAAAACCGCTGGCTAAGAGACAAACTCCTTATCCCTTACAAAAGTATATATTTTGGAGCCATGGTGAGTAAAACATGTGAACATGAAATGCCAAGATTTTTACTTGGCATCCCGTAGTAAGTTCAGTTGTTAATGAAAATCATTATCTATAACTTGCAGGTCTTGAATGTCCTGCTGAGATTTGCTTGGCTGCAGACTGTGTTGAATTTCAAGTTCTCCTTCTTGCACAAGCAAACCTTGACTGCCCTTGTTGCTAGCCTGGAGATAATTCGTCGTGGAATTTGGAATTTCTTCAGGTGACCTATATTTTACTCATTTGAGCAGCTAAAGAATCTTCAGGATTTAGGACGAGAGTTCCAAAACGTGATATTGGTCATGTTATCATTTCCTAAACCCCAATTACTTGCGGTAAATGATCAGACTGGAGAATGAGCATTTGAACAACGTAGGAAAGTATCGGGCTTTCAAGTCCGTGCCACTGCCTTTCAACTACGATGAAGATGATGATAAAGACGACTAGGCCATGCAGCAAAAATTTTTGGTTCGAGGGCCTATACCGAAGATGATGACAAGTACAGTATTCTGTCATCTAAAAATGTTTTTTCTTTTAATCCCTGGATTTATCTGTGTCTACCTTTTGAAGTTGTTGTAACCTTCATAGTGAAATTCAACCTTTCTGGGTGCACGCGTTGAACGCATAAAGGTTTGATTAATTCTAGCATGAAAGCCAATTGATCCGGCGTTGACGCGAATGTACTTGTGTGACGCTCATGCCACCTGGCAGACAATGTGGTTAACGGTACGTGACTCAGTCAGTGCTTTCTGTTCCTCCCTTGCCACAACACTAATCTTCGTTCCGAGCTCAGCTTGGCGTGTTGTCTGAAGGAGTCCCTCAACTTACTACAGAATCCGACTCTAAGTCAGCTGTTGTCGCCAGAATCATGTACCAGAAAGAGAATGTGCTAATTTAGTCCTTAAAATCTGACCTTGGAATTTAAGAACAGATCTTTTTAGAGAGAGACCTATAGATAGAGCCACAGTGAGGGAAATCTCTTTTTGATGAGTTTTGCCAGGATTGAGTTTGTATGTATAGGTCATACAAGATATGGAGTTTTATTTAATATATGTTGGAAAGAAAAGAAGAGAAAATTGAAAGACAAACATCGCAGATGATCTGAAAATGCCTATTTATAGACTTATTTAACTATAATAAGATTTGTTTACACTATATTAAAATCGTGAAATACAAATCTAAAATTTCAAGGAGCCAGTCAAATTGAAAAATAAATATATGTTAATTTGATTCAACCTTCAACAATATACGATTAAAATAAATATAAAGTTAAATAGAAAGGTTGCAATTGTTCACAATTATGTTTACATGACACAATCAAAATTTTCCCAATATAGTATGATACGAATATATGAGAAATCAAAAAAATATTAATAATTAAGATTTTCCGAATATAGTATGGTGCAAGTATACGTGAAATCCTTAAAATATTCATATTTAGTGCATTACATAATGATGTAAATTAACACACAAAGTTATATACCTATTTATGGTAGTGTCGGCTAATTCATCCCAATCAACCAAATTATATAGACCTTATTTTGGTGTCAGCTAACTCAAGTTAGTTAATGGATTAGTGCTTGTCTTAATTTGATATTGACTAATTTGTTCTAATTAACAAAATGGTACTTATTCCATTATGGCACTAATCAATTTTTCTTGGCTAATGAATTGGTACTTTTTCTAATCTAATATCAAATGATTTGTCTTAGTAACAAAATGGTACTTGTGTTATTGTGCGGTTGACAAGTAAGTCTGGGAACAAGTCTTCCGTTCTTAAGAATCTAGTTCCCCTAATTCCTCTTTAATCTCAACCATCCAATGCAATAAATTAGATGAATGAAAGCAGACAGAAATAAGGGAATAGATCTTGGAGAACAGTAGGTCCCCACTTATCATCACACTCAAAATATTACAAGTTTACATATGTTAAATTACATTTCAATATGCATAAAATAAAATATATATCACATAGGGGTGGCAATGAATCAGGCCCAAAGCAGCCGAGTCCAAGCTCTATTAAACTCAAATAGCCCAAAGCTTGACTAAGCTCTGACTATCCTATTTTTTATTTTTAAATTAAAAAAGGAAAACCATGTTATTTAGTCTTAGACAACTTGAGCTTGAGTCCACTCCAAAGTTTGATTTTTTAAAAAAATTGTTAAAACCAAACATGAATTGCTGACTTTGAGTTGGGTCAAATCAAGTAGTATCTAATTATCAAGTTTAATATCACGTCATGTATACATTGGTATCAACATCATGAGATATAACTACACACAACATTTAAAATGTTAATAATAGTATCTCTTTGACATTTGAAGGTGCACTCTTCAAACACATTAGTAAATATATGACAAAAACCATATAATTCTACATTCCATTAATTTTAATAAATTCTAAACCAAACATAATCCTTACTTAAGTATTTTTCTAACCCAATGTCAATCAATTTCATTATATAAAGTTTATTAATCCTATAATAAAGTATTTAAAATGCACATAAAACGAAAGATTAACCTAAAAATCCTAAATGACATATATTATCAACTTTTTGTACAAATGGCATATTAAACTTCTTTTAAAGTAAGAACATATTGGCTAGACACACTTTGAAATGCATTCAAGTGAAAAAAAAGATATCTAAAATGATGTAATTCCTCTAAAAAGTCTTTTCTTTGTCACATATCCTATGCATTTTACATTTTCTAATGCTATTGAAATATTGATGGCATTAGTTTTCTTAAATATGAATTTTGAAGGTTTCAAATTTCAACTAATTTACCAAATTTTTTTTTTGGCTAACTAGTCACCTTTATATGAAAAAACATGCCACTATTACCTAGCAATAAAAGAGGTCTAGTTATCAAATATCAACTATAGGTCTCTTCTTAAAATTATAGAAAATTCTCTTAAATTTTCAGTCAGTTAAATCACTTCAATTTGGTATTCCTATCAACAATTATAATAAATATTTTCATCATTGTTTGTTGGTTATAAAAAAATAAAGCCACAAGTTTCTTTTATCATATTCTCATATAATTTATATATATATATATAATAAGAGAATTTGATAAAAGAAACTTTTGGCTTTTTTTTAGTTCTAGTTAGCGAATAACACTTATAGGTCTCTCCTTATCATATTAGAAAATTCTCTCAAATTTTTTGGTATTCCTATCAATATATATATATATCAAATAAAAGAATTTGATAAAAGAAACTTTTGGCTTCTTTTTAGGTCTAGTTAGCGAATATCAATTACAGGTCTCTAGTAATACCGACTCATGTGATACCGACTCAGGAGATTGAGGTTTCTAGTAATATGAGCTATGTAGAAGAACTAGTTAAGATAATTAGCTATTAGAATAAGCAATTGAGGAACCGAGTGATTCCATTGGTGAAAGTCTTTTAGAAGAATCATTGGAGTGAAGAAGCCTCATGGGAAACAGAAGTGCACATGAGGAATTAGTACTGACTACCTATTTGATCATTCAGGTCAAAATTTTGAGGACAAAATTTTTGTTAGGAGGGGAGAATTGTAACATCCCATTGCCCATGTTAGGGCTCGAATAGTAAATTATGAGGAATTTATGTGAAATTAGGAAAATGCACCTCATGCATAAGTTATTTGTGAAATGCTCATTTTTGCACATTCATATAATTGTACATGCATTCATTGACATTTTTCGGGTACAATTGAGATGTTAAATGTGATTTTTAAATTGTGTTTTGATCATTTTGGTTTGGATATTTTGAAAAAATATTAAAATTTGGACCAATCCTTGAGTGACATATGGCAGCATGTTTATGTGATAAGTGGTACATGTGAACAGTGACAAGTGTAAAGCATGCAAAGAACCCACGTAGTATTATGTTTTGGTTAGGAAGAGGTTACTGAAGCTTCGGTTCTTCACTGAATCTTCTTTACCGTTTTTCATCACCAAATAGCTATTGCTTGTGCCTTTGTGTTGTTGAGTTACTCTCTGAAATTTATAGCTAAATCCAATAAATAGTTTCTGTTGATGTTTAGTTTCTGGTGTAAATATATACATGCATGCATGGATTTGGAAATTGAGGCATATATATGTTCTATCCTGTTTGAATAAGAAAACCAAATATGGATATATTGTGTTTGTATGTTTGAGGAATCAGAAGTTGTAAGATATTGTTGAGGTGAGTTGGAGCTAAAAGAAGCAACCAAGTTGTGCTTAAGAAAAGTGTAAAATGTTGGAAAAAATGATGACTTATATTCTGTCATTCTATTGTACATGCGTAAATGCTTGGTTTCGGTGTTGAATAACTTAGATGAATGACGTGAGATTGGGAATTGTTGCTCATTGTGTTGAATAGTTTCTAGATTGGGCAGTATAGCAATTTATGCAAGGTGATGAAGAAGTATGTATGTTTTGTTGTTGTTTGAAAAATCACGTACGTGGTTAATAATTACTGTTCATGTATGAAAATGTCTGAAAATGAGTTTAGATTTATGGGAACAAGCTTAAGTGATGTTGCATTAAGGGAACCATTTTGTGAACGTAAAATTGATGATTGAAATGAGGTTTTACTGTAAATGAATAAGTTAGAAAAAAAATGAAAGGTGCTAGCATTTGAGTTTACCCGAAAACACCCTGTTTTTGGTGTTAGTATATTTTGATCTGTTGTGGATCAATAGAAATGAATTTAGATGTTAAGTGTGAATCTTAGGAGTTCTGACTTGTGGGTATTGATGAGCTAATGATAAGTTAGAATGTTTTTGAGTGATCATTTGAATTACTGGGTGTAAAAAAAATAACGTTTGAAAAATGACAATAGAGAGAGAATGAAAATATGGAATTTTGAATTTGTGATGTTTGAAGTTTAAGATTGTTTTTGAATTGTTTGGAAGTTACAGTGAGTGTAGACAAGTATAATAGATGAAGTGATTAAGTTGAAAAAGGAATAAGAAGAAAAAGTCGGGTTTGGTGAAGAAGATGAAGATTTGCGTGCTAGAGAGAGAGAAAGGTGGTAGTTGCATGTATGGGTTATGAACTAGAATTTTTCATTGAACAACCCTAAGTCTTTTGGTTCTAACTTTTTCATGTGAACTCCAAATGACTTGAAACTTAAATCAATAGATTTCTACGACATTTTCCTTCTTTCCATAAAAATTTAGAGCTATCTGAATTAAATTGAAAGTGATTGATAGGATGAAAGTGTGGAAGTCTTCTGGAATGTTACGAACTGGAAAATTTTCATAAACATGCTTCGATATTCTGATTATAAATTGAACTGTATATTTTCAAATAAGTTGATTCTTTAATCAGATTAAACTAGAGTCATAACTATACAACTTTCTTGAATATGCCAAATTTTAATTCTGTCTCTAAGAATTTCAAATTTGGCATAAAACGGCATCTTAGCTTAGGCTGTAACATTACCAGGGACAGAAATTATATCATGTGGTTATTGAATAAACTGTATTGATGCAGGTAGAATTAGACTGAGGTGTATTAACCAAATTGTAGCTTATTCTCTTAGATTTAAATTGGTGTAAAGTTTGTAATTTTTGGATATCTGAGACGAAAGATATGAGTTGTACAATTTGAGGGTATGATCATGTACTAGCCAAATGTTCAAACATACACAGTCTGGTATTGTGAGCATAACTCATAAAATACTAAATCAAATTAGATGATCTTGGAGTCATTAGAAACTTAAGACATGGTTAAACAATTTTCTAGAAGAAAGTGTTGCCTAATTTTGCCAATTACTTTATCAGATTTAGTATTCAAAATTGACTCGTATGTGTATTAGAAGAAAAATCTGAAGTGGTCAATGAAATTATGAAATTGTTTTGACATTGTTTTGTTTTGGTCCAATCATAAATATACATGGTATTAATGAGGACTTTGATATTTGAGTGATTTGATAAGAAACCCAAAATTTTCATTGAACATGTATTGTGCATATTTTATAAAAGTACATGTGCATAAAGGAATACTTACATTAGTGCAAAAATGTGATATATTGTAAATGTGTTGCGTATGTTTTAGAGGAGCAAATCAGATGTCAGTCGGACATTGCTGGACCATCCAGGCCATAGCTTCTTGGAGTGTGAAGTGAGTCAACCTAGATGAATTTCCTAGGATTGATTTGATTTGATTTGTTAAGCTTCCAATTATTAAACTGCTTCGATTTGTTTCTGAATTTCAGAC
>JAOQMP010000003.1:15207812-15219069 GCA_027563575.1 Erythroxylum pedicellare | reverse complement strand
AATTTTAATTACTTAAATATAATATTAAATTAAATTGTTTACAATTCTTATTAAAAATTAATATATTAAATAATATATATTTAATTTATAGTAAATCATGTTATAAAAAAATACAAAATAAAAGTTACTTTCTATTTTTATGATTTTCATAATTTTTAAAAACCCGAAGAAACCAAAACCAAAACAAAAAACTTAAATCTTAAACAAACAAATTTTTTTAACTAAATTCAAAAATAAAAACAGAAAATCAAAAATAGAAATGAATACCTAGACTTTAGTTTTTACTTGTTGACTTAAACTTAATTGCTGATAACTGATAAGTCTATACTGCACAAGAGTTTCACTGTATCTGGATAGTTGATTGGAGCTAGTGATACTATTAGAATTTTGTTTATATCATAATCTTCTCTTCTCTCAATTTAGCTGCAAATCATGAAGACAGTAGCACTGATCATTCATTTTCATATCCAAAATTCATAACTTGAAGATCAAATCTGTAAAACTTTGAAGTGCATTAACTGCTAACCTGTGCAAAATTAGGGCTTCTCAATCAGATTAGATTTGTTGGTCCCAAATGTGATGAAATACCCACCACTAAGTTAATTATGGCGGTCCATTTTCTCCACAAATAAAATTAAAAAAATCTGTAAATGATGAAGTCAGGCTTGAGCTTTCAGCACAAGATTTTCTTCTTGAACTCAAAAACTCTATCCAAAACTTGCATTAGCCATCTCGATGATGAATCGGATGTACGTCTTTCCTGTCTGTTCCATGAAGCTTTTGATTTTCCTTGGAATCAAAGAGGCTGAAAGAGATCCTTCAACCAATCCATCCTTACGCATTGTATGTCAAACTTCTAATGAACCAGGTTTCTTATTTTCTTTTAGTGGTCAATCATGTTACATGAAAGATTTCCTGAAATTTCACAAGCTGGAAATAAAAGTAGATTTTGTCTTTTGGTCTGTTCGTTCATGTTTGATTACTTGTTGTCTCTGCAATTTCGTGCCCTGAGGACATCAGCGTATGTACAGTGCCACCTGCATCAGTGCTCGTGACCAAATTTAACCAACACACGGTCACTAGCAATACTTGACCAACCAAGGACAAGTTTGAGATTTAAGTCAACAATTCAGGCCGATGATTAGCAGAATAATGGTTATATGTTTTCTATTTTTTTTAATTAGAGTAGAGTTTATCAAATCTTTGAAGTGAGTGGATAGTGATTATCTTGTAAGAGAGATCTAATATGTTTGGCTGTATATTGATTTTGATACCCTTAACCCTAGGGACAAAAGAATAGAGAAACAATTGCCTACATCTGTTGTTACATCTACTACTATTATAATGGGTAAGGCTATGAGATTAGGCTCTGGAATTGCCAGTGCAAGTGCCCTAAGGGCTCCTTCAAAATTCTATTAGATTAGGATAGGAATGAGTGGGGCATGAACACGGATATGATCCAAAGAAAGCACTAAATTACCAAACTAAGTTTTAGTTTGTCAAGATAGTTTCCTTTCTCCAGCTTACCAGTCAAAACTGAACCTTTCTTTGATTCAGCAATTTATCTATTTTAACAAAAAGCCAGAAAAATAAAAAGGATATTAGCTTTTCAAACAGACTAAAATGAATAAATTTCCTAGTGACTTCATTTGTTGACCACGACCTGTTTTACCTCTGAATCCTTAGAATCAAGAGGTTCCTCCGTTTCATTCAAATCTACATTACACATTTACACTGGGATCCTCTGACAGCAACGTCCTCCGATTCCACCTCAAGATGGACTCGTAGTAATTCTTATTTACATCTATACAGCTCCTCAAATCTGCAGTAACCTTCAAGCACTTCTCTACTATATCATCCTTGTTCTTCTCCCCTTCCTTGATGCAATTTTCCCAAGCTAAAGAAGTGTCTGTGCAGCCACCCCCCTTCATGAACAAGCACAACCCTCATTCTCCCTCCTCTTCCTCTTTAGCCTCCCCCTTGATATTTATTCCCATTCTCTTCAATTGTTGATCCAATTCTGTTGGTGGATTTTAATGGATGGAAGAGGATGACAGAGGACATTGCTTCATGATGAAATTATAACTTCTTAAGAATTAAACTCCCAAGAGAACAGAGTCACTTTCTTTTAGTTTCTTTCTTCATCAATGAATTTACTTATTCAATTACCCATATTGAGAAACAGGTTTCAAATTGGAACCTGGTTCCTATGAGGGTACTACTAAGTTCTAACTAGGGGCCACCCTTCATTATCATCAATCTGTCCTCAGCGATATTGAAATGCTTCTCTATCATCATTAATAACTCCCAAGTCTCAATTGTACCTTCGCATATTCTTGGATCAATTTACCAAGCCCTTTCTTTCATTTAAAATGAAGCATAAAACTGTCTACAATCCAACTCCTGAACAATGTCAAGATTCAGGTAAGCTCAATGAATACCAATCCCATCAAATGAAATTTGACCATGCAAGGAAGGGGAAAAGAAAAGGAATAATAAATATGCATATCCAAATCTATCAGGAAGATACTAAAGAAAAGATACTTAAAAGTGTCCTCAAGGTAATGTTTGTAAACCTAAATGCCTCCAATTTTTCAAAGCTTACCTACATTTTCCCTTCCAATAACACTAGAATGGACTATGTACTAGCCTTTTTAAAAACCTTTTACCTCCACTACCACTAAAACAGGCCCTGATAGAAGTATGGTCTTCATGGAAAGATCTTTATCTTCCAAACGCAGTCAATTATGTTGCTGTTCTTAGATCACAGAACAGTATAACTACTTAAAAGGACAGAAACCCAAAGGAGATTAGCTAAACACCGAGTAAATGGTTCAGAAAGTTGAACCAGAGAAATTCTGAAAATGGTGTGATTAATCTTCAAAGTCAGCTTAAACACATCTTCTCACACCTCAGAATGGATGTCATAAAGGTTGATATTGAACTTCTCGAGTTATAGAGTTAAGACCCAAACTTGGTTCCCAACGACTTACATCAAGGGCTTAGATGCCTGATGACAGCATAGGATGTCCTATGATTAGCAACTAAATGGAGAGAAGATGATTGTTTTCCTGTGAACAAGTTTTAATAGTTCCATCACTTAAAAAAAAGTAACCAAGTACATCTAAACTCTTTGTCACTGCAGAATTTTCACCAAGACAAATAACTATAATAGAAAATCAACAGAAAATATAAATAACAAACAACAACATTGATAGCAATTCACGAGAGACAAATTAGTATTAGCTTTTCCCGTAGAAAGCACAAATAAGTATCCGTAACTAAACAACCTCAGTTTCTCAAGATGGTGACAAACCGAACCTACCATAGGTTCATAGATTCCGTAATTCATCAAAATTGAACTTATTTCAGCAAAATTAGCATAGAACAAGCACAAATTTTTGCTCTTCTGAAAAAGATAAAAGAATAAACTTTCGTAACAATCTCATTTGCCGGGCAAAACCTCCTTTACCTCACAATCCTTAGAATCAAGAGGAGGCTCTCCTCTTTCCTTCTCGTTAGAAGGTGAATCTTTGACGGCGATCTCCTTCTCCAATTCCTTAACGGCCTCCTCCTCAGCCGCCTTCTCCGCCCGCAAGATCGGTTCGTAATAATCGGAATGGGCGTCCATACACTTCTTCAACGCCGAAGTAACTTCGAAGCACTTCTCCACAATGTCTTCTTTGTTGCTTTCGCCCTCTTGCACGCAATTTTCCCACGCTATAAACGCCTCTTTGCAGCCACCGCCCTTCATGAACAAGCAGAACCCACACTCTCCTTCCTCTTCATCTTCAGCCTCTTGATGATTGCTATCTTCATTATTGGCTTCAATGGGCTGTTCTGGGTGATCTGATTCATCTGAGATTTCGTTGTTGGTGGAGGGGACAGCGTATTCCCTTGGGTAACCATCAGGGAAGTGAGTGGTTGAGAATGGGGTGTGGGGAGGTGAAGAGGACATTGTAGGGTTTAAGGAGGTTTTGCGGAAGAAAAGGAGGTGTTAAGAGCGAGGCCATGCTGTTGTGGCTTAAAAGTTGAAACCCTGCCACGAATCCCTCTCTGAGTTGACTTGTGCTTTTGTAAGCTAACATTTTCTTTCCATTTTTGTATTATGGTTTTAATTTTATGCTTTCTTTTCGCTGATTCTTCTTCTACCGACGTGGCCGAGCACGAGACTGCTAACATTTCAATTTTGTTCATTTGTGCAAAATAAGAAATACCAAAACTTATAATAAAAAATATAAATGAAACTGAAGGCCCTTAATTGTTCATTTGGTTTGATTTGCTTGCTTGTATAGTAAGTTTCAGTTTTAGGCATAATTAATTATTGAACTCATGTCATGTATAACTAAGTTTATAGTGTATTAAAGCTTCAACTTTGTGTATCATGTGGCATCTGTGATAGTACAAAAACTTACGCCCCAGTTAGAGAATGGACGCGTTTTCTCTTCATAAGTAATTTGATTTACGGATGTAATAACTCAAAATTAATTCATTTACATTATGTAAGAGTTTTATAGCAAAATTTTGGGTATTTAATGAGAATAAATATTAAGATAAGGATCTAATCGTAACATGGATTATTAATTTATCTATGATCAATATATATTATTTATTACCGACGGGAAAAAAGAAGACCCTCTGTCTTGTTTAAACTCTTATCTCTTTAGGAAACGCAGCATGTTTCAGGCATGAACGTCTCCACCACTTCCACAGCGAGTAATGGTGATGGTGTTAGGAAGTATCTGATGAAGCTTATCAATGACAATAGCAATGGCTTACAACAATATGATGAATTTCCTATACTTCGGAACAGGACGAGGCGTATTTATTGTCCATTCCATCTAGTTCCAGCTTCAGGTCGCATGATAATTAAAGAGCTTGTTTATAGCTATTTGAAAAACAAGACTGAGAATAACAAGTTGCCACCAAACAGGATCAGGGACGTTAAGTTATATAAGTTCAATCCTGAGGATTTGACAAGTATGAATAGTCGTTTATTTGACTTTTGAACTCATTGTTTCCTTATTATCTACTCTATAATAACTATGTTCCTAGATTAATTAAATGATTTCATCCTGCCTTGAACACAAAAGTTATCTGCCATACTGCGACATTCCTAAATAATGGTAACCAAAAAACAACAAGTACATGCATGGAAAGCGACCAGATAGGAGAGTAGGAAACGGATTTTGGAAAGCTACCGGAGTCGTACTAATAATTTAACTATTTCCTTTTAGTTAATTTTTGTAATTCGATGTCTATGTGATTAATCTTTTCTGGCAGCTTGATGACTGGGTCTTGTGTAAGTAAGCTATATTATAAGGGCATCAAATCTTCTGTTGAACAAGGAAAAGGAGCTCTGTAATTAGACGGTGAAGGTCGAGCACTAGCAGGGTATGAAAACAACTTGTTACAGCGGAAAACAACATTGCATGCCCAAGAAAGGCCAGCTTGTTCATTGGCCCGTCCATATTCCATTATGGCAAGTAATTGTAATAACCCAAATTCCATGGTGAAAAGTTGTTGTAATCACTGTCAAAGTCCAAACTCCATGATGACAAGTAGTAATCACGATCAAATGGGGTGCCTTTATCACAAGCGTCTTCGTGTGGAATTTACATATGGTCACCAGAATTATCCTGTGCCATGATACCCTGCAAATAATGCGCTAGTTCGTCAATTTCCTCGATCTGGCTGATATAGTATGCCGGCTCTTGCATATGATTTACATGCAGCAGCTTCAGATGGTATGCAAGCTTTGCCATAAGTTTTACATGCATCGGCTTCAGATATTATGCAGCAGGCTTCGCCATATGTTTTACATATACCAGCTTCAGATACTATGCAGCAGGCTTCGCCCTATTTCTGACATGCACCAGGTTCTGATACTATGCAGAAGGCTTCTCCATATGTCTTAGACGCAGTAGCTTCATATGGTATGCAGCAGGCTCCTGCATATGCTAACATGCAGCAACATATTCAGATGGTATGCGCAGGCTCTTCCATATGCTTTAGACACAGCAGCAGCATCTTCAGATGGTATGCAGCAGGCTCTTCCATATGCTTTAGATGCAGCAGCAGCAGCTTTAGATGGTATGCAGCAGGCTCTTCCATATGCTTTAGACGCAGTAGCAGCAGCAGCTTCAAACGGTTTGCAGCAGCAGCTTCAAACGGTTTGCAGCAGCCTCTTCTATATGCTTTTGATAGTCCTCTTCTCATAGATGCTCGTATATTGAATAGAGTGCTTCAGGAATCCACACTACTTGATCCTCATCTCGGCTTAGTTGCTTTAATTAGGAGGCCAGTATTGATCCAAGACAGAAAGAAGCCAGGGGTGCAATCAAACAAATAGTTTAATCGGTGCAAATTTTAGATAAAGATGGATAGATAGCCTCTTCACTCGGTGGGAGTATTGTATTATCTTGATAGTTGTTCAAGAAATTAACAAGAACTTGCTTCTCCGTGAAAGAAGGAGATGTAAAGTTCAGTAAGTCAAATGTTACAAAGAAGTAAAAGGTGATTGTAGGAAGTCTAAGACTTGAAGCATGTTAATTATATAGGGGGATTTATTGGTAGATTATAAACAATTTGTTAAGTTAGTGGTTAAATTGCAATTATTTCTGATTAGTTGGGAGTTACGAGTTTTTATGTTAATTAAACTAATACTGTTGTTCAAAGTTGTTTGGTATTAGCAATTAATATTAAATTTTGGTTAGTTGGTATCTTTCTCATTATCTGTATTTAGTGGCCTGCTCTCTGTGAAACCCTACGGCTGGTAGAGGCTAGGGATTTAGCAGGAAGTTTTTGCAAGATAAGGTCGGGATCTATTCTATCATGTTTACTACGAGTCCACCTTGTGTAGATGCTCTCTAAAATTACATTATTTGCTTTAAACTTGCCTTCAAGATGATATAAAAATCTTATATTTTCTTTTTCTCTACATGTAACTTCTCAGAAATTAATCAACACTGATGCGTTGGATAACCAGCAGCTTTTTTAGCTTCCGAAAAAGTTTTAGGAGTTTAATAGTCTTATGTTAGAAGAACCTTCCCCACTAGTTAACAAATCCCGGGAAAAGGAAATGAAAAATCCTGTGGACTTTGCCCTTCTCAAAAAGTTGTAGCTATCATGTGTAGAGAAAGAAACAAAATGCATTACATACGTATGATCGTTACTCTTCAACAAGGATATTCTATTCCACCTCTTACCTACGTCACCCCTAATATGTGGAAGTAGCTAACTTAATTTCATGGAGTCATTCAGTCTAAATGAGGTAAGACACATTCCAGCTGGAACATACTGCCTTTTTCTTTTCGCAGAATTCCCCAGTTTACATAATACATAGGATGCTGATGCACTAACAGCCTATTATCTTCCAATAGGACTGTAGAGAAAATGATAGCCTCGGTGTACATTCTACCTATTTTCCTGACTCTGTTACATTTAAGCTTCCACCAGTTCTTTCCACAGTTGCTCTGTACTGTGAATTTACTTCAACAAGTGAAGATGAGATAATACAATTATGTAGAAGAGGAACCAACTCTTGATACAAATTACTCCAGTTAGAAGTGAAAAGCTTGAAGAGTGACCTTCTTTCCACAGTTGCTCTGTACTGTGAATTTACCTCAACAAGTGAAGATGAGATAATATAATTATGTAGAAGAGGAACCAACTCTTGATCCAAATTGCTCCAGCTAGAAGTGAAAAGCTTGAAGAGTGACTCAAAAGAAAACTCAAGTATAAAGGAACGCAATCATCATTAACAGAGAGAAACTTCAACTAAAAAATATTATTGAATATTGTATAAGATTTCAACCATGTAATTCATAAAAATTACACACTAAGCTCTCTAGTCTACAAAATATTGCGAGCATATGGGCAGGCAGTTCAATGATCTCGTTTATTTTGTTCACCGGCATTCCCTCTGTCTCCACTGCAACAGTAAAAGTGTGGCAGTTTAACTCGACCGCAACTCCTGCAATCAAGCAACAATTTACCAAAAACTGTACTAGTATTCAAATCTTTGGAAACAGAGAACAAAATAAATAAAGATCGTAAAAGATAGAAAGTTGTAGCTTATGAGATTAGAGGTGACTTTTAAAACAATTAATGCATAACGGTCACATGTAAAGAAGGAATGCGTTATAATTGAATAAATGGACGGGCACAAAGCCATATCTTTATTAGAGCTCTTTCTAAAATCACTATCAGGCCATTTGTAAAGTTTCGAACTGGATTCAATTACATTTGTTGGCTTGAATTAAATTCGATTTACACTATTTGAAATAAATCTATAAATATTAGAATTGAATTCAATTACAATGTTTGGAATACAATAAAAATGAATTTAACTACTTTATATGACTTTTTTATCCTTAGCTAAAAATAGTATGTAATCAATGTGTGTGTATTTTGTATATTTATGATGTGTATATTTGAAAAAAGAATTTTTAATGTTTTGAAAAGAATTGGCTCTTCAATTCAGAATTCAATTCACATCATTTGAGATGTAAATTGAATTCATAAAGAAAATGAGATTCAATTACATGGTTGAATTCAAGTCATCTCTTTTTTAGCATTCCAAACCCACGAATTGACTTCAATTACATAAAATTAATGAATTGAACTCAATTCATTAGTTTGCAAACAGCCTGTAAAAGATAAAGCTAAGTTCTTCAAGAAAGTGAGAAAAGCAACAATTTTCTTGACCATATCCTCCATGTCTAACTTTCAAACTAAACCAAAACAAAGAGCCACCTATCATATACTGTTTTAACGACAGATCTTCATTCAGATCTTGAATCCCAGTTCATAGCTTCCTGCCTAAAATATTGTACAAATTCCTTTAATATCCTTGGAAAAAAGAGTCAATGCGTAAAAAAAAAAAAAAAACTCTTACTTGCAACGAATAATAACGGGAGTTGGTTTCAAAGCCTTAGGCCCATTTCTGATACCTCTTTTGTGAGGCGAAACCTGCAAATGTGAAGTGAACAGATGACAATAATCCAAAACTTGATGGTGGAAAAGGTAAAGAGTAACTCACCTTCTTCTTGGGAACAGCCATCAGCTCCATTGGACCTCCAAAGGAGAAACTGGGGAACCCGAATGCGAAGATTTTGTTGTGTGTATTATCAAACTCCGGTAAAATCATAGGCGAAGAGTGGATGGATGGTTTGATGGAAGCTCCCAACGGCGAAGGAATGGCAGTCGCGTGGACCCGTCTCCTGAAACCTGATATGGAGGCGCTGCCAATCTTTAAAATCCCTACGCGAAATGCCATTAACAGATCGGAGGATTTCAGAATGGAAAAAAGGTGAGAACTTTTGAGGCGGCCAAGGGAGAAGAAGTGGGATCCCAACAGAGCTGGTTTTGTTTAAGCCTTCTAGTTTTTGCTTTTGGGGGCTGAGGATCGTTCACTTTATGCAAATTAATTAGGGAAACATAAAACATATTATCCGGTGGTCAAAAAAACACAATAACATTTGAATTTTTAATTTTTCAAAAATCATTATTAGAATTTTGTTATAAAATAACTACAACATCAAGCATGAACTAATCCTCTGTTGTTTATGTAATCATTCAACTAAACTCTTAAACTTAAATCTAACTTATTAAATTCAACTTAATTTAATAATTTATTAAAATTATCTTAAATTATTAACTTAAATCAAATTTAATTCGTATATGTCATATTTAAGAGATGAATTGAATTATTATATTAGTAACATTTAATTTGTTGACATTTGATACTTATTTAATGAGTGTTTTTGTTATTATTTTTTAATCAAAGTTTTAAAAAAAATTTAGAAAATTGAAAATTAGAAGTAGTTTTTGGAAAATTTTAAAGATGAAGTGAATTTTCTTAAATTTCTTAATCGGGAGGTATATTTCTTTTACCATTTGTAAATATATAATCCATCACTCTTACAATGAATAAAATTTTAAAAGTTTTTCTTTTTTTAGCAAATTATTTTGTAATGCACTAGAAATTCCAGTATTTAAAGTTATAATAATATTTTGTATGAAATCAAGTAACAATGTCTAGTTTTACATAATATTAGTATATGTTTAGTTATTAATATATCATTATAACCAACAAACCTTCAATAATATAATATATTATTTAAACAAAAATTAAAAAAATTTAAAATTGATAGGATAATTAAAATTAATTATCACTAATATAATAAGTAATATTTAAAATTACTCCAAATTTAAATAATTTTATTTATTAATTGGTGAAATACTTTTTTAAATTTGTAATTATTTTTGATAATATTTCTATTAACACTACAAGAACATTACAAATTACCGAAGGTAAAAATACCATAATCAATTGTCGATGGAAAATCAATTTCTATTGGTAAAATTGTCGAAAAAAATTACATTTTCTAACGAACAAAATATCCGACGATAAATGTGAAGAGAAATTATCCTAACAATTTTTTTGATAGAATATAGCGATGGAAAAGTAATATTCATCGGTAAATTAGGTGGGAATGCTTGGCGGTATAAACAAGTGTCGGGGTGTACCAACAGGATTAGATTTCGTTGGTGATTTACCGACAGAATAATGATTCCATGGGTAAAATTAAAACCTAAACATCGTCGTTAGCTTCGGCTTCAATGTTTTTAATAAAATAAAAATGACATCGTTTGGTTTAACATCAAATGATGTCATTTTCGTTAAACATTAAACTTACCCACGAACCCCACCTCTTCGTCCATCCTCATTTTCTCCTCTCTCTTTTCTTCGTTTTATCCTCTATCGTCGTCATTGGTTCCGTGTTGCCGTCATCGTCTGTGGTTCTCCATCGTCCATCGTGTGTGCTTTGATTTCCTCACTGTCTACCCTTCTCTGCATCCATCTTCTTCCATCGTGTGTCGTGGTCGTCGTCTTCGTTTAATCGTCGGTTGAGGTAAGTGATCCATCTTTGATTGTTTTTAATGACATCGCTGGTTTTTGTGTACTGCTTTAATTGTATGGGTTTTTGTTTGTGGTTTGATTGTATGGGTAATCATCCGTTTTTATTTTTTACTAGGTCAAGTTACTAGTTTAATCGTCGGTTGAGGTAAAAATCTCATACATTGACATTTTTGTAACGCATTATGCTTTCTTTATTGGTGATAAGAGAAAATTAGTCAAGGTGGAGAAGAATTAGAGTAACAATAAGAATGTAACAAATTGTGTATTACAAAAGGTGAATCAAACATATTATATATTGATTTTGTTGATTATTTGCTATAACAAAATTTA
>JAOQMP010000003.1:15176919-15196219 GCA_027563575.1 Erythroxylum pedicellare | reverse complement strand
TAGTATACATGAATGTGCATAATTGAATTTATAATTGTGCACAATAATGATATGTGTTTGTAATAAATATTTTAAAGGAACCCATCGAGCGACCGATTCCAGATATTGCCGGGACATCAAGGCAATAAGCAATAAAGGAAATTTTTGTAGGTAATTTAGATGGTAAATTTTTGTGAGTAACCTAAGATGGTCTCACCTTGATTTGTTTTGTTTATTAGTGAATTGAATTTGATATTGATGAATGTGTACTGAATTGTGTATTGATTCCGGACATGAAGGCCCGAGGTATTGATTGATGAATGTGATATTGAAGTATTACTTGCATGTGAATATGATTGACTACTTGCTTTGCATGAAATGCCTGAAATGACTTTATTTTGTTTTAAAACTGTTGAGTCCTAGTTGTGGGTAAATAGGCATGCCTAGAAGGGTCTGCAGTTGCTCCTGTGACACTTTGGTGTCGAAACTTTGATCTCTCCTGGACACTTTAGTGTCAAGACTTCGGTCTCTCCTGTATAAATCGCATTACCCGCCTCTGTAAATGGATTTGTAGTTCTCTGATTTTGTAATCTGATATATGTTTGATTCTAACATAAACAGAAATTATATTATGATTCTGAAGAGTTTATACCCTCTTGTGATATTTAGTTTTGATAAGTATTAAAATTTGTTCTAAAATGCATTATGTCTGATTTAATGTTAGGTAATCTTTTAATGCATGATTATGCTGTTATATGATTATGTATGATGAATTGTTACTTCATGTATAGATTAGTTATTACTCACTAAGCTATATGCTTAGCACGGTGGATTTGTCCCGTGAAGGTTCAGAGCAAAGATAATAAAGACTGGGACAAGTCAACCGCAATGGCCAATGGAGTCTGAGTCTTATTTTGAGAAAAATGTATTATGAGTTGTTTTAGGCTTGTATTTGATGTGTATGATCCTTTAATTTGTTTGAAGGTTTGTAATAACCTTAATACACGTTGGTCTTTGAATTTATAGTATGTAATATGATAGACACAGTATGAATGATATGTTAAGTATTGTATGGTTGATGTGAGATTATGAAATGCATGTATGAAATGTTCCGTCTCGCTTGGATTTGTCTCGGTTCTATATATATGTTTTGTTGTCTGTGTGGTGCCCCCGTATCCTCCCAGGGGGTATTAGGACATCATATTCCTATTTATATGTCTAACCTCTCTTTTTTTATATAGGGACTTGAAGTGTTTCCTCACTCGTACTGATATTAAGATAAGAACAATTCTACCTTAGGTGACATATTCTAATGATTGTTATTTCTCTATTATTAAGTTAATATTATTTAACTGCTTATGAGTGCTTTAATCTTATCTTGTTTCTTTATTCTTATATATATATGGTTTTTGACAAGATTGGAAGGTGATCTTCATATGTATTTAGACTGATTTTAGGCATCACATGTTCTGAATTACGTTACTTAGAATTCATATGATCAACATGCCATATGTCCCTAGTGCTTTTACTTGTATGAGTGAAATTCCTAATTCTTTTGTCAAAAGAAGGTCCAAATGTTTAATCCTAAGGAAGGTTCCATTCATTTTCCATATGTGATTTCTTCTTGCCCAATCATCCATCCTCACTAGGTCATCTTCATAGCAATTATATTACAATACCTCTTCATAGCAATTATACTGAGCACTCTCCTAATATTTCTCCATTAAGATGAATTACAAAAATGCATAGGCAGCGACTTAATTCCAATATTCACAAAACACTGAATAATTGCATTATTCATCCAATACAATTTCTAATCTAGATCCTTTTTTAGTTCTTAAATATCTTTAAATAAATCTTTTCTCTTACGACTCTTATATGATCATTGTTTATTTTTTCTGACATGAGTTCTACTATTATGATCTTTTTATTTAAATTTGTTATCTGTTAGCAAATTAATAAGAGGATCTCATTATTTTTTAATTATAATCAAACTTTCACTGGATATTGAACCTAAAAACTTGAAATATAATTGGTTTGCATAAAACAATGTATGGTTATATCACTTAAATACACATCTTACCATAGTTCTTATTTAAATTCAAACTTTAGAAATCAACTTATAGGTGATTAATTCAAACATGATTACTTGAACTTCAATGTGATTAATTCAAACTTATTATTATAGGTTTAATAGACATGACAATTCTTTGCATAATAAACCTCTAGGATGATATATAGGCTGGAAACCTGTGATGTAGCTCCTATAAGGCTTACCGGTAAATAATTTCACGAGCCTAGGAGTCACATCGAGAACTTGCTTTCTCATTCATATGGTGTAACAATGTCACCTACCATAATGCTTGTTTAAATTTAAAATTTGGAAATAAACTTGTAGGTGATTAATTTAAACATGAATACTTGAACTTAAATGTGATTGCTCAATGTAGTGTTAGATTTAATACATGTATGTACTTTTTTTTTTTACTTCTTAATGTCACTTTTTATAGGACATTAGTTGACATATTGTTTTATTTGACTGATATACTCATTTATGTTGTCTATCAATTAAGTCGTCCAACTTTTGTTCATATTTGAAATATTGTTAGAATAATTGATGGCTAGATGTATGAATTACAGTTCAATTGTAAGATTATTATGAGTTAGAATGTGGTGATTGTCCAATCACTAAGGTAGAATTGGTTATGATTGATTTTTCTAATTGTGAACTCATATGGTGGGATATGTTGGTTTCAATTTGGAGGGAAAATGGTCAGAGATCTATAAAAACTTAGGGGATATTTTGTAAAGTAAAGAATAAATGTTTTGTAAACTTAGGGAAAATAAAGGATACTAACTATCAAATCACTTTTTTAAATAATAATTTTGTACACATGAATAATGTTGATAGATATTAGATGTATAGATGATTAAAACCCGATGGTTTCATTAATCCTGAGTTTGTTAAGGGAGTTAAAGCTTTTATTCACTATGTATGTTCTCAATTTGCATATATGGATGACCCAAAAATTAGATGTCCATGTAAAAAGTACAAACATATTTGTTTTCTTCTTATTAATGAAGTGAATCTCCATTTGTTAAGAAAAGGGTTTGTTCCAAATTATTTTGATTGGACACAACATAGGAAGCCATTAATTTGTACCAACTCAAGGGGTATTAAACTAAAATCGTCAATAAATGTGGATGAGTTTGAAGGGGGGATTGGATTTAGAATAAGTAATGTGGGTGCAACTGAAAATCCTTACATCTAAATGGTTTATAATGTAGCCAGTTATACCTTTTAGGAAAATATAGAAAATCTTAAAGAAGAATCAAACCCACATGCAAAACAGTTTTTTGACTTACTACAATAAGCTAACCAAAAATTAAGACCAAATTGTGAGACTATGACTCAATTATCTTCAATTGCTTGAATATTGAACATAAAGTCTAAGGGACATATTTCTGATCGAAGTTTTGATAAAATTCTTGCTTGGTATAATGAATCATTACCTCCTAATCATACAATGGTTAATAATTTTTACAATATGAAGAAACTTATTAGGGGTCTTGGTTTGCTAGTTAAAAAATTGATTGTTGTAATTTGGGATGTATGTTGTTTTGGGGAGATGATATGGAATTACAAGAGTGCAAATTTTATGGTCAATCTAGGTTCAAACCTAGAAAGCTTATTATGAAACAAAAGTTAGTACCTTGGAAGTAGATGTATTATTTCCCGCATACTTTGAGACTTCAAAAACTATATGCCTCTAATGTTACTACATCTCACATGAGATGACATAATGAACATGAAAAGGAAGATGGAATATTGATCCATCCATCGGATGCACTTGCATGGAAACATTTCACTAATACCTATTATGAGTTTGTAGTTGAAAGTTGAAATGTTAGGTTGGGGTTGTCGACAGATGGATTCCATCCTTTTGGTCAATCCAACCAACACTATTAATCATGGCCAATCATAATTACTCCTTATAATTTGCCTCCATAGAAGTGTATGAATGAGGAATATATGTTATTGACAGTGATTGTGCCAAGGTCTATAAATTCAAAGCATAAAATTGATGTATTTTTACAACCATTGGTATTTGAATTGCATCATCTTTGGGAATATAGTGTGGAGACATACGATGTGTCTCTTAAACAAATTTTTTTGTTAAGAGTAGCTTTGATGTGTACTATTAGTGATTTCCCAGCGTATGCTATGTTGTCTGGATGGAGCACATCAGGAAAATTGGCTTGTCCTTATTAAGGCAATGATTCTGATACATTTTATTTTCCAAACAGGACCATAGGAAATTTCTTCCTCCAGATCATCCATTTAGACGTAATAAAAAATGTTCATTAAAAATAGGATGGTACAAATTCCTCCTCCCCCTCACAAAGATGGTGAAGAGATATTGTAGGAAATTGATGAATTAAGGTTGCTAAAAGTTACAGAACTCAAAGCTGATGAAGTTCATATAAGCATTCGTAAAAAATTTGATTAGAGAAAATGAAGCATCTTTTGAGATTTGCAATATTGGAAAACTAATTTGATATGTCATAATGTAGATGTGGTGCATATTGAAAAAATATTTTTGACGATTTGTTTAACACGATAATGAACATTAAAGGGAAGACAAAGGATAATACAAAATCACAAGTTGATTTGTTTTTTGTAGAAGGAATGATTTATATAAAGATCTTCGCACTAGTAAAAAATCATGTTACACTTTAGATAAAAAATAAAAGAAAAACTTTTGTGAATGCTTGCAAAGTCTAAAGTTTCCCGATGGTTATGTTTCAAACCTGACAAGGTGTGTGGATATGAGGAAGTACAAATTATTTGGGATGAAAAGTCATTATTGTCATATGTTTATACAAAGGCTAATTCCAACTGCATTTTGGAAGTTGCTATCAAATAAATTTTGGGAAGCTATAACATATTTATGTTTGTTTTTCAAAAGCTTAACATCATTTGAAATAAAGTTGGCTATAATGGAAAAATTAGAAAGGAAAAATCTAGTTATCTTATGCAAATTAGAAGAGATTTTCCCTCCAAGCTTTTTTGACTGTATGGAGTATCTACCCGTACATTTAACACACGAGGATAAACTTGCTGGTCTAGTTTAATATCGATAGATGTATCCGTTCGAGAAGTAATCATAGTTAATATTTAAATAAAAATTATAGAATGTTTTAATCACATAATTGTAACAACCCTAATTGTAATGTAGGTATTTGCATCACTTGAAAAAGAGCCTAAAAAACAAGGCTAGAATTAAAGGCTCAATATATAATGCTTATTTAGTGAAGGAAGCAAGCACATTTTGTTCACATTATTTTAAGTTGTATTTGCACACAAGAGAAAGAAAATTTTCTCATAATGACGATGAGGGAGAAATAGGTGATGTCGATGGTAACTTATCCATGTTCACATATCTTGGACGAAGATTGGGATGTTCAACAAGAAGAATGTTAATAGCAGAAGAAATAGAGGCTGCCCATGGTTATACTTTATTGAATTGTCAAGAGGTTCAACCTTTCATGCAATAAGTTTAAGTTGATTTTGAAATAGATTATTTGAGTTTTCGAAGTTATTATTTTTCAAAAGTAAGATATATAATAATGCTTTTAGATTATACGAGGAATGATTACGTGAGTTAATGCCCGAAACAACATAGGATGATATCAATAAAGAAGTTTAAAACACTTTCCTCGATGTTTTAAGAAATATGGAGGTTTTCCCCTGTAATAATTAAAATGGTTGAATTATCATATCAAAGTGATTAGATGACATTATACTATTTAATATGATAATTTTTGTGTGTAGGCTTCAAAAAATCCAATAGAGAACAAGTTTATATGTGATCTTGCAAAAGAACCTTTGTGAACTGTAAAATCGTATCCGATGCATTTTATTAATTGATACAAATTTCATATAAAATATCATGGTCATAGCATGGAAACAATAAATAACAGGGTTTGCATACAGGGAGAATTGATGGATTACTATAGTTAAATTATTGAGATACTTGAAATTAAATACCCTATATTGTCAATAAAATGGAGTGTGATATTTAAGTATAAATGGTTTGATCCAACTCTTAATGTTAGAACAAAAGTGCACAGTTAATATAATATAGTTAAAATCAACCAACAAAGAAGATTTAGACAATTTGAACTTTTTGTGTTGGTGATGCAAGCGATTCAGGTGTATCATGACCCTTTTTTCAGCTTATAACGAGATATGTCAAATTGGTTGGATGTTTGGAAAGTAAAACTTAGAGGTATTTTTGAAGTACATGAAAAAGGAGAAAACAAGAGAATTGAAAGTGAAGCGTTTCAGAAAGATGTTTATGAAATAAATGCATATGTAATATATAACGAGAATGAACTTTTAAACGATCTAAATAATGAATATATTGAAATTTCATCTGGAGAGGATGAGGAGCGAGATAGATCTGAAGAGGAGCCTAAGTTTGATTCTAATTCTTTGGAAAAAGAAGATGATTATAAATTTTGATTTACAGTTAAGTGCTGATAGCGATTAATTTGTGTTTGTAATATAATATTATATGAATAAATCTATTATTGCATCAACAATATATTGTTATATATTGAATTTATATTGTTTTATTGTATACAAAAAATTCAATAAAATGTGAATTTTAGGTTAAAATATGTCACTAAAGAGAAAACAGGATATGATGCAACCAAGGTTCAGATTACAACGATTTGGAGAAGCCAGTGCATTTCCAGGTGAAGCATCACATTCTATAGATGCTACTGCACATCTAGATGAGGCACCTTCTGTACCTGCTACTATACCATCTAGTAGCCCTACACCATCCACCACCCCTATACCGGCAGAGATATCAGGGATAAACGTTGCGGATGAAGGAGGCGACCTACAACTTGAAGCTAAGGGAGTTGACAGAAAAATGTACATCACAATTGTCATCAATTTGTAAGTAAAATTTTAAACGTTTTGTAATACATGATAACACCATAGGTTTATACTAAAGTTATAGGTTTTAATTTGAAAATTTTCTAAAATAACTTATATATTTGGTTGATTCCGTCTAGAATGTGCTCAAGAAATATCTCATCCAAGTTCAATGGGAGGATAGATCATGAGGGTTATATATGGAATAATGTCTTTCAGCTAACAAAGGATTTTTATTATCAAGAGTTTGAGGTACATAAGATTTATTCTTTAATCTTTTTTATTTTATCTAAATTTTATACATTAATTAGATAAATATTGTCATCTATAAGTACTTATTATATGCTTTTTTAGAATTTTTTTTGGGATCCAAAATTTGATACTATAATTTAAATGTATAGGAGAGGCGAGCTCATACACATTATAGAGACTTGTTTACTTCGATACTCAAGAATGGTGTACAACCACCATATATATCTGGAGAAATATGGAGACATTGGCAGCAATATTGGGCATCACCTGAGACAATATTCATTTCAGAGCGCAATTATGCCATCAGACATAGAGGACCAGATAGAGAGAGTCTACCCATACATACTGAAGGATCTTTGACCTACCAGGAGCATGCACTTCAACTTGTAAGTATCAAAACTTTACACTTACATTATGATTTTTGTACTTTGATGTATAAAATTTGATTTTAAGGTAATTTGATATGTGAAATTTAAAATAAAAATATATGTATTGTTAAGTTAATTTTTTTGTCTAATAGGGAGTAAATATCATAAAAATAGAGGAAATTTTTGTAAATTGTAGTTCACTTATAACAATTTACTCTAACGCAGGAAAAGTATATAAGCAGGAAGCCTACATCACGCCAGCTCTTTTTGCACACTCACACTAAGAAGCATGATGATATGACCTTCGTCAACACCCAATGCAGACAAGTTCATGTATGTAAAATCTATTCTTTAATATTAATTTTTAAAAAGTATCACTTATTAATATAAACAATTATAACGATAGGACCAAATACAAGAATGCATTAAACCACAATCTTAGATCTTTGAAACTACTGATGAGAATTAAGCGTACTTTGATGCAGTGGGCTGTAGGGACCATCATGGAAGATTTTTGACTTAGGTTCATTTGCAAACACATGTTATTTGTAATCCTCCACATCTACTACATTCGGATCTAGTAGGCAGTCCGCATCAAATGAGAGAGTCCTTTAGCTTAACAGCACAGTAGAGAGGCTAGCAACTCATTTGCAACAGTCGATAGAGTATATAGCCTAACTTCGTAATGAAATAGATCAATTGAAAGAGAGGGACAATACCTCATCATAGTAGTTAGAGCATCCACCTTCACCACCTGCATAGCTTAGATGAATAAGTGAATGTATTTGATATTTTGCTACTTTTAAGTTTTGTATAAATTCTTAATTTACAGTTATTTTCAAGATGTTTATTAGTTTATATTTTAATTTTTATTATATTAACAATCAAGATAATGTTTACTTTATATCTATCAATCAATGCTATATTATTTACACAAATTAAATATACCAAAAAATCATAAGATTATGAAAAGAACACTCAGGTAGGAAGTGAGAAAATGGTAGTAGAAATTTATCAAAGCTATTTTTTTGACGAAACAACAATATTTCATCGCTAATTAGTGACGGAACGATACCTTTCATTGGTACATTACCAACAGAATATACTTTTCTATTGCTAATTAGTGACGGAATAAATAAATATGTTCGTAAGTTATTGACATAATATAACATTCTGTCGGTAAAAATTTAGCTACAATTCATGTTTCTATTAGTAAATTTCGTGACGGATTGTTAAATGTCTATCGGTAACTTTAGCAATGAACATATGGTTTATCGTCGACAAATTCACCGATGGAATGTTGGAATTCTGTCCATATAGTAGCGACAAAATACTATAAATTTGTTGGTAAATTTTCTTTAACTTATTGACAGAAATTGAAAATTCCATCGGTGATGTTACCGAGGGGCTAACAAACTTCTGTCACTAAATTTACGAATGATTGTTTCTCTGATGTTTCTTTCCGTCGGTAATTTCTGTCGCCAAACCTGTTTTCCGACAGAAAAGCTTTATTTTCTGTATGTAATTTTCGTCACAAAAACCTATTTTTTTGTATGTAATTTTTGTCTTTATATTTATTTTTATTAATAAGAACATAATGAAAACATATTTCTATTTAATATTTTTTTTATGGGAAGGATTGATAATTACATATACTTTTTCCCATTTTATACCTTTTAATCTCTTTTAACTTTTTTGTTATTTTTGACTTTTTTAATTCATAATTAGGGTAACATCGTTAATTACTATTAAATTCTTCTGATTGTAATTTAAGAACTATTTATGTCATATTATGTTAGGTGCTTGCTCTATTTTGGTCATATATGTAAATAGATAAATAGATTGAGAAAACAAATTGGTTAAGGTTAAAAAGACTCTTTAAAACTAAATAGCTGAGTAACTACTCAATTAAAGAATAGCTCTAATTCCTTATATGATTACTAGTTAATTATGGATTTATTACCATGGATTGATTAGCTACTAGAGTTAGCTTTTGCATAGGCCCAACTTAGGAATAATTTACAAAGAGCATGTAGTTAATAATAGAGCCAAATATAATTGAATTTCTTACAATTCCTAAACAATTACACTATGTATTCAATCTTCTAGTTGCAAGAACATTGGGAATATAACTTTAATCCTCATTTATGTGTCCCTATAAAAATTTGTTTATAATCATCCTATAGTTATTAAATTTTTTAATTTTGGAATGTGATACACTTAGGAATAATAGCTCACTTGATTAGATTATATGGGTTTGTCCACTGATACTAACAAACCTAATTTAGAAGCATGTAATAGGATAACAAACCTTATAGATCATATCACTAGGTACCAAGAGATAATGGATCTATAGATGGATTCAAATGTCCTAAAGTACAAAGTTTTCTCTTTGAAGCTTGTAGGGGATTGGTATCAGACCATTTTAGAAAGATTGATTTCAAGATTTTGACAACTTAAATTTGGATATAAGGAACATTTAACCATCAATAAAAGAAGACTAAGAGACACTCCAGCTCTTGTCAACATAGTATAGGTACAAGGAAAGAGCCTTAAAAACAATATGTACGAGTTTGGTCTAGACGCCATGTAAATTCTAAATTTGAATCTAGATATAAAAGTTATAGCCTTTGAGAAAGACATGTATTGCCATCAGTCTATGTAGAGATAACTTTTGATCAAGGAGATGCAGGAATGGATCTAATGATATATTACCCTAGTGGAAGTAGAGGGTTCTCTAGTGAAGACAAAACAATCATCTTACAGAACATAAAGATAATGGAGAATAAAAGAGTATGATAAAATAATTCAATAGGAGAAAGCCTATGGGAAGAGATATGTTAATGATTGGAGAACCTGCAAACTTGATGGTATATTATCATTGAGAATATATGAATCCCTTAACCGTATTTATAATTAAGTCACAAGCAAAAATTTCATCAATCTACCGAAGCTATTATTAAGTAATATCAAAGATAGATGATTGGATAAGAGGGTGGTGAATTTCTTACTAAAGAAACTATAGTTGGAACAATTTATGACCAACATTTATAAGTCTAAAGTTAGTAGTATATGTTGTGATCACTCTTAATCTAGAGAATGCAATAACATACCTAGAGTTAGTGAGTAAATAGCAACTAAAAAGATTTGCATATAAATTTGAGGTTACAAAAAACATTCTAGGATAAAGAAATAGGAAAAAGAAAGGTGGTGGAACATATTATGTTCAAAGAAGAAGACTTTGAAGTAGCAACCCTGGATGATGTGATGACCATTATAATGGCCTAACAAACAACAAGTTGAAAAGGGTTTTGTTTAATAATGAAATTTTTATAGATATTATATTCTATGATGCATTTAGATCATTATAATTTATATAGCTTAAACCTTCATCAACCTTATTGGTTGGCTCTAGGGAAGGTCAAACTCAAGCATGGAGAAAATTCACTTTAGTGTTGAAACTAAGATGTAAACCATAGACCACCATGTCTAAGAATTTTATATAGTAGACAAGCGTTTCACCTACAATGTTGTCTAAGGAAAACTCTTACTATGTTCCCTCATGCTCATGTTTTCAACTTATCATTTGCTAATAAAATTCTCCACTAACCAAGGTGTTGTGGAGCTATGTGAAAATTGAAGGTAGTTATATAATTCTAAGGTTAATAAAAGCTCCAGTGTTTATAAAAATCAATGCTAGGTGGTAGGAAGAGAGTAGAGAACAAAACTTGTAAAACAAGAAATTATGTTGAATGTGGGAAAGCACCAATGAGAAGTAAAGGTCCGAGGAATTGATTCATAAGTTGCAATGCACAGATTGAGCATCAACCCTAATTAAAGGATTGTGAGGCAAAGAAAAGAACATTTGTACTTATAAGGGAGATAACTGTGGAAGAAGATATATAGAAGTTACTAAATATTGGTTTCATATGTTAAGTTTTAATGTCATATGGTTGGCCAACATGGAAATGGTCAAAAATTCGAGTAGGAAATGACTTATATATATGGTTTATTAATTTGAATAAGGCACACCCTAAAGATAATTATCTTTTATTTATTAATAGACCTATTAAAGGATGAGATCACTAGCGATAAACGATTAAGCTTCATGAATGTATAGTTGACATACAACTAAATCCCTAAGCACGAGCTATATATGGAGAAGCCTTCTTTCATTACCTATAACGATACTTCTTGATATCAAATGATGTCATTTATAACGAAAAATGCAATGGCATTAAATTAAAAGATAGTTAACAAAGTGTTAAAACCTTTTTTAGGTAAAAGTGTAGAAGCTTATAATGAAAATATTATATTCAAAACTAACAGTAGTGGTAGCTATGTCACAGACCTTAGAAGTTGTTCCGATATAATACAAAGGTTTAGGATGAAGCTTAACCTTCATAAGTACATTTTTGGTGTCTTAACAAGGAAGTTCATAGGATTTATAGTCCCCTAACAAAGCATAGAGCCCAACCATGAAAATATAGAACCAAATTTGACTTGGGAGTTATTACACTCTATTAAAGATGTGTAAAGACTCACGAGAGACTGGTAAGCTTATCAGGTTTCTTTTTAGATTTGCCAACTATGACTTACCTTTCTTTCGTGCCCTAAAATCGAAATAAAATTAAATAAGGACCAGAGTGGTAGCATGCCTTTAAAGAGTTAAAGGTATATATACTACAAGCTCTATTATTCTCTATCATTTATTCAAAAGAGGTCTTATTTCTTTATTTAAATGTTTTCAAATGGGATATTGGCTTGATTATGGTGAGAGGAGCAAAACCAACAAAAACTAGTATGCTGCTTAAGTAAAATCCTCCATAAAACTAAAGAAAGGTACACAAAGTTAAAGAAAATAGCCTTGGAGTTAGTGACATTTGTTAGGAAGCTTATATTTTATTTTAGGCAAAAAGGGCTAATTAATCCCACTTTTCACAGATGTACACATTTTAAAGTGTTCAAATTGAACCATAACATTTAGCAAAAGTTCAAATTAGGAACCAAGGTTTGGAAAATGTTCAAATTGAACTTTAAGCATTGACACCGTTAGGGAACCATCAGCCATCTACTGACATGGGTTGTTAAAAGCTGATGTGGATGTTATTTTTTAATTTTGTGGATGTGGGACCCACTTAATGCTAACATGGTTTTATAGGTGGGTCCCATATTGACGAAATAAATGCACCGTCTCCCTCCTCCCTCACACGCAGCATTTTGGGACAAATATAGGCACACACCATTTTGTCCAATCCCACACTCAACGTTTTGAACCAAACCAAACCCATCACACAACGTTTTGTTCTTCCTAATCCCTAATCTGCCATCTTCTTCCCTAACAAAAATCATCCAATCCCTAATCCCTATTCTGCCATCTTCTTCTCACACAATCCCTCATCTTGCTCATCTTCCCTCTTCTTCCCTGTGTATTCTTCCTCATCCCTAATCCCTAATTGTTCTTGCTGTTGCACACACCAAGCAGCTTAACTCACATGCTCATCGGGTGTATATATGGACATTGAAATTTTTTTCTTGGTAAGGCTATTGTTGTCTGTCTTTTATATTTTGTGTGGTCTCCTAAATTTGCTTGTTTGTGTGCTTGTTGTCTGCCTCGACTTATGCTTGTTTGTTTATGATTGTATGATGTGGTTCCCTATGCTTGTTGTGGTGTTGGATGTAAATTGTGGTCCCTTACGGTTGTTATTGAAGTGAGTTTACCAATTTAGGCCTTACTAAATGCTAACAATGGTGTCTTCAATTTTTGATCAATGCATCCACTTTTATGTTGACTTATAAGGTTTTAGCTTAATATAGATCTCATTTATATAGGCTTCCAATTTTTCTTTTAATGGATATTGCTAATGGAACTTTCTAAAGGATGTCTTTGGCTCCATTAACTCTCTTTAGATAATTTTGGGTGACTTCCATAGTATAGTTCTTGCATCTAAAGCTGAAGGGGATAGATGCACTAGATACCATTAAAATGAGTTTAGATCTTGCATCTCTAGTATTGAAGTCTCTAACCTTAAATTAGAGAGATGTTTCTTCACCTAGAGTAATAGATATATTTGGTCTCCTGCCTAGATTAGGATTTAAAGATTGAAGGGCGTGGTAATACAATTATCATCATTTTTTGCTAGTACTTCTATATTATTTCATACATACAGTTTCGTTATTATAAAGCACTTATAGTTTTAGTACTACTTTTAGTACATCTATCTAATGTTCACTTCACATGCTTCCTGTTATAATTGTTCATCCAAAGGGAACATCTAAAACAAATGTTTTTCCTTTCTTTGTCTACTTAGATTCAGAAAAAAAGTTCTAATTTATTAATAGATAAGCCTTTTAATGTCAATGGTTTTTGTCTAAATAAAGTCCAAAGATTTAGTTTGAATTTGTTAATTTTATTTCATGCCTACCAATAACATCTTTGAGCTTTCCTAAAATAATTGAATTGGCTTGTTATGACTAATGTATTATAATAGCAATGATGGATGTGTTATATGAAAATATTACAAGAAAACATAAGTTTGAAAATGGAACAAAATTTGTATGTTGCATATTGTTGTACTAGGGTTATGAAATGAATAATGGGTCCAAAAGTGTCAACTCTTTGGTCAGTCATCAAACAAAAGTCAAGAGTTTTGTGGCTTGAAGAAGCTAATAGTAATTCCAGAAAATGCTTTAGGCATGAAGGAATAATAACATAATCACCTCACTAAGGCTAGAGGATGGTAGTGTCATTTGTAACCAATCTTAGCTTCTAGAACATGCATTAGAATATTTAAATGTATACTTTTTGGTGTTATATTATTGACAATATCATTTAAATGTATGCTTTTTGGTGATACACTTGCCTTTATAAATTTGTTATGAATAGCTATATGATAGCTGAGTATGGAAGCATAAGGTTGTTTTATGGTGGAAAGTTTGTTGTAGAGCCAAGAGTTGAAATATGTTGATGGGGAATCAAGTATTTTTGATAAAGTAAACCCGGATTTTGTTAGCTATGGGCAAGTATGTGAGATGGGGAAGGAGTTAGGATATCTTCAAGTCGATAAGGCTTATTATAAAGAACCCAGTTTTAAGTATAGTGAGTATTTGATGTTGATTAACTCAAATGAAAGTTGTATATGACTTATCAATCTAATGAAAATTCACGAAAGGATTGATGGATATGTAACTCATATGTTAGACTCCCCATCATTTGCACATGACATATTGCCTATATCTGGAGGAGAGGACAGAGATAGGGTGGTTGAGGAGTAAAACTGTGGAGCTATAGAATGTGTTAGTACCAAAGGTGTTGGTTTAGGAGTTGATGCAAAGGTGGATGATGATCATAATGATGATTTTATACTTGTTCAAATTCCTAATGACCATGAACCAGTTGAAATTAGGTCGACAAATTTTGGTAGTTCTATTAGTATTGACCAATATCCTAGCAGAGAAGAGCCTGATAAGGCATTACGAAGACCAAGTAGTGCTATTAGGCATAATTTGTCCGATATTAAAACAAATTGAAGATTGGGAATGCAGTTTGAATCTACACAAGAATTTAGAGAGTCTGTTATGAATTATGTAGTCGGATATACTACAATGTCAAATTTAAGTAAAGTGAAAGACATAGGATGAGAGTGAGATGTAATGAGGGATGCCCATTAGAGTTATATGCTGTTTGTGATAAGAATGAAGGGTGCTTTAAAGTGGTGACATACAATGATTAGCATAGATGTTTTAAAAGCAGTAAACTAAAATTAGTTTCTGCTAAGTTCCTAATGAGACATTTTAGGGATATATTACTTGAGAAGCCTAGTATCTTAACGGTGAAGATGGTTAAAGAATATCGAGAATAGCTTAACATATCTATTAACTCAAATATGTGTAGAGCTGCTAAGAGGAGACTGAGAAAAGAAAGGGAGAATGATTATGTGAATGAGCATGCGAAACTACAAGGATACACTCATGCGTTGAGGAATAGTAATCCTAGATCAACAATTGAGTTAAAGCTAGCTAGAAATCAAGAAACTAGTTTGTTGCATGTATATAACTATTAAGTTTTACATGTTATTGACAATGATAATTAAAACATGTAGTTATCTATGAAGTTTATTCATTAATTCATACATCTTTATCTCTTTTCTGTAGTTCAAAAGATTATACATATGTTTTGATACAATGAAAAGAGGATGGAGGCATTTGAGGCCCATCTTTGGTATTGATGGTTGTTTTTTGAAGATTGAATTCCAAGGTCAACTGTTGAGTGCAGTTGGGAGGGATGGGGATGGAGGTATGTATCTATTAGCATGGGCAGTTTTCAAGGTAGAGAACATTGATTCGTAAACTTGGTTTATGAGTTTGTTGGCTTCGAGCTTGGAGTTGGGTAGTGGTGAAGGATTAAAAAAATATTAGACACATAAAAGGTATTTTTTTATTCATTGATTAATGAGCATATTATATTGTATCAACTATATATTAACTTTATCTATTCTATTATTATAGGGATTGATTAGAATAGTGGAACATATACTATTATATGCCACTCATTGTATGTGAGCAAGGAACCTATAACACAATTGGCAAGTGAATTTCAAAAGAGAAAACTTGCAAAATCAATTTTGGAATTGTGCTTGGTCAACATACGTAGAAGATTTTAATGAGCAGTTGAAAAGATTGGCACAGTTGGATGTGCATCATCATTGCTCGAATATCTAAAGGAGAGATGGGCACAATGTCACCAAATGTTTGAATCCAAATATCCAGTTGTTGATAACAACATAAGTGAAACATTCAATGGATGGATATTGTCGACTAGAGATAGGTCAATTGTAAGCATGCTAGAAATAATTAGAATAATGGTATAGGTCAATTATAAGCATGCTAGAAATAATTAGAATAATGGTGATGAAGAGGCATGCAGAGAGGAGACAATTTATGCATGGTCAGAAATCAGAAGTTGCACCAAAGGTTATGAAAAAATTAAAAATTAGAAAAGAATAAGAAAGATGCTATGCAGTGGAGAATTGTTTGGAATGGTGATGAAACTTATGAAATTACCAAAGGTGATGCCAAACATATTGTGAGGATTAGTAGAAACCAACCATATAGTTGTCGAGCATGGGAGCTATATAGATATGCTTGCAAGCATGCTATAAGTTCTATTCACCATTTGAAACAACGACCGGAGGCATATAAGAAAACTAAATTACCGGTAGTGTATGAGCATATCTTAACTTATTAAAAGACTAATTTTTCAGCCTACATTTGATGATGAAGATATAATACAACCCCCAGTCAAAAGAGCCATGCCTGGAAGACGTAAAACAACTAAAAGGAGAGGATAAATGAGATTATTAAGTTGAGAAATCCAAGCAAATGTAATAAAAAGGATTAAGTATAAAAATGTGAAAATTGTTGCCATTATGGTCATAATGTCAGAAAATGTAACAATCATTCATTAACTCAACTAGCTCAACAATCTCCACAGGTATGACAAATTCTTTGTATGTATTGCTTCATATATCTATTGATCATTTCCGACATTATTTGATCCATATTTATTAGGTCATTCCTAATGTCTCCTCATAACCTAAACATGTTGTTGTAGCAAGTCAAACAAGCAATATTGTGAGTATATTTACTTAATCAACCATAATTGATTTCTTTCAAGATTGAATACTATTAATGACATGTTTATTTGGAAGTTGGTAGCTCTTCGCATAGTTATAAATGGAAGTTTAGAGAAGTTGATCTACATTCAATCAAACTATCTTTAGAACCAAGAGGTCTGAGGTTCAAACGACAACCCAGCATAACTTCTTAACAGTTACAAACTGAAGCAATGAGGTAGAGATCATCAAGAAATCAACCAGTATATGATCAACTTTCTCAGTCAAGCATAAATGAGGGAAGCAATGTGGTTGACTCGCAGACTTTACATTGATGTTGTCTATATGGACAGATAGATATCATAACTTTTGTCTATAAACGAATTTTGATGTAATCAATTCACTGATATTATCACTTTTATATATAATCACAATTGGACACGTTGCTCCAATTGTTTATTCTGATATCATTTTTGTATTTAATTATTTATGATGAGGCCATATGAATAATTAGTTCTTCAAAAGATTATAAACTATTAATTACGATCATTAAAGCAACTTCATGAATAACAAAACAATAAAGAAAAAATATATTACAAAATATATTAGTTGAAATGAGGAGTTTTCATTCTTTACAACTCAAGTTTTAAGTAAAATAGTACAATTTACTTATACTTGTTTAGAACGAACCATATTTCTAAACTCATCATAAGTATAAAAACCCCTACGATAATTAGCACAACAAATCTCAACTCATCTTTCTCTTTTGATAGCAAAATAATGTCTTCTTTCATTAGCTTTATTTGCTCCTCAATTTTGAACGTCGAATGTGATTCAATTATGCTTTGCTCAACCTCTTGCTTCAAACTATCTACTTCTTTCTTCAGGTTATGAATTACTTCAATAGCTTTGTTACTAAATTTTTTATCATACCACTTAAAAATTGAACATTTTCCAATCTGAAAGATCATTAATAATTATTAGGCAAAAACATTAAACATATATAAAAACAATTTTAACTTATAAAAAAATTATGGTTAGACGATATTTGGGGCTTCCGTAAAATCTTCTCCCTGGGTATTTTCACTCCATGATGTTTTTAACGAAGCTTTTAAACCACAATAACACACTACATTATCATTATTTGAATTTAATGTAGTTTAGTTAAAGAGGTCACGTCCATATCTTTTGATAGTTGTTCCAAATTTATACGAGTACTCTTACTTCTTCTAATCAAAGGTTCAAACATTGTGTTAACAATCTCAAGTAACCCCATACACAAATCATTCATACATAAATCATTCATATATGTCATTTACATTCAAACAATGTGTATGGAGTAAAAAGAATCAATTGGTTTCACCAAATTCATTGAAAATTTTCTAAACCCCATTCCATTAATTTTCATTATTAAAAATATAACAAAATTTACACATGATGAACTTTCTCTGCATAAAAGACACAAGACTTTAGCCTTTAGTCTTGTGTCTACCCTAGAACATACAGAAATCTCTCATGTTTCCATCTATTTTACTCAAGATTTTTCAAGATATTCACAAGTGTATCTCGTAAGAGCAAAAGGTCCAGATCTAAAATAAGTCCAAAAATCCAATGAAAAACTTTGGAAATAAGTCCATGATTTGATCAGATCCTCCTTTACAATTAGTTTAAACACCCATAGATCGCTCCCACCTTCTTGTTCTTAGGAAAGTACTAGAAAGTGTATTAACGTAACGTATGGTTATTGTCTCCGTTGGTAGAGATAATAACAAAACACAAAAATCTTGTGCCTCGCAGTGTTTGGTTGCTGACCCGACTTATTTTTATTCTATCTCCAGATGACAAAAACATAAATTTTTATTCCTTCCAAAATCGAGAGACAAAATTTCTTGTCCTTGTCTCCGAAACAAAAACACATAAGCAACTTATAGAAATACCCCTCCCCCAACAATTTTTATTATTATTTGGTTTGAAAATATAAACTTAGAATAAGAAAGGAATAAGTAACAATTATCATTAATTATTGTTATTATTAATAATTATTATTATAAATTTTCTACTTATTATTATTATTATTATTATTATTATTATTATTATTATTATTATTATTATTATTATTATTATTATTATTATTA
>JAOQMP010000003.1:15138154-15162671 GCA_027563575.1 Erythroxylum pedicellare | reverse complement strand
ATTATTACTTCCAAAAGTGTTTATAAACACAAACATCTACTATAAAATTTAATGGTAAGTAAACATTTTCCAAGTCATAAGTTACTAAATAATGTGAAAGGAAAAGAAGTTTGTGTTATTATAATAGATAATAAATTTTGGGATGCCTGCTTGATTATTGTGAAGATTGTGGCGCCACTTATAAGATTATTGAGGATTATTGACTTAGATAAGAAGTTATCTTTGGGGGTATATATACGAGGTATATATAGAGCTTGTAAAACAATTATGAGTATTTTTGAAAGGAAGGAGAAATTGTATAAAACTTATAACGACATTCTTGACCGATAATGGGATAAGTATCTTACTAAAGAATCTACTTATTAGCTTATTTTCTCAGTCTTTATTGCTCATATGGTGCAGATGCATGTACAAATGATATTATGAGAGGTCTTTTTGATGTGATTGAATGCAAAGGTATTTTCACTATTGAAAAGCGATCAAAGGTGAAAAATAAATTAAATTGTATCATGAAGGTTTATAGAGTTTTGCTAGATCATCTACAAAGAGAGAACTTATGATAAAAGAAAAATACAACATAGTAAGTTTGCATACTTTTAGCTTATTCTTTACTTATTAATAATATATGTTTTATTTCTTATAACTATTAATTTAAAATACATATGAGTGGTGGAGAATATTAAGTGAAAGTACTCCAACATTGAGTAAACTTGCTATTAGATTACTCATTTCTACATCAGGTTGTAACATAATTTGATAGTTTTTTATCATATTCACACAAGGAAAAAATTGTTTAAAACATCAAAGACACATTAAACTTGTTTGCGTTACTTATAATATGGTAACCAAGATTATGTATTTTATTGATTTGTTTTTATTTTTCATTAATTTTATTTTTATTATTGAATTTATAATTTCTTTATTATATATTTAGAGTGCTTATTAAGAAGAGAATGTATAATCCAGTTGATATTAATTATATTGACCATACTACTTTTTAGATTGAAGAAGAAAAACCATCACTTGATCTTGATTATAATGATCTATGAGGACTCTTTTTCACTTCTTTTTTTCTTGTTATTTATGTTTATCTTAAAAAAAGAGTGGTAGTTTGTTTTTCGTTCTCATTACTAAAGATGTAAGTAGCTTACTTTGTTTTTGTCTATTAATTCGTCTTTAATTTTTTTCTCTAAGAAAAAGATCTACCATTTGCGATAATCTACACTTAATGGTTTATGTTTTAGTGGGCGTGATATTTAGATAATTAATCTTATATCTAAGGTATTTGTTTGATTAAGACGAAGACGAAGACTACGTACTTCAATGTTATCTGCTCACTGTAAAGGATCTTGATTCATGTTAATTGACTTAGATAAAGCTAGGTCCTTAGAAGAGTAAACCGATATAGGTTTTAGAAAACCTATTTAGTTCAGATTTGAATTTCTAATGGTCTATTTCATCATAAACATCGATTTATTTAATTACTACGTTTTATTTTATCTTCTTGTTCTTTTTAATATAGAGAAGTATAGAAATATTATTTTATTTTATCTTGCATTGTTGCCTCCTCATATATCTAGTTTCAACTTTTAAATTTGTTATCTTGTTTGTTAAATTTGAAATCTAGGGTTAGTGTTTTCTTACTAGTTTTAGGCTTTTAATTTTGATGAATTTGTTTGGGGAATTGGGTGTTTCGACCATAAATCCTTATAAAACATCTATTTTGTGTTTCATACCTTTAACATTTAGAAGCTTGATTTCGACGAACCTCATAAGTAACATGCTTGCTAGTTTGAATTTCTTGTGATATTAATTACTAAGTTATATGGTAATTTTCTAACGTTAGAATAAAATAGCTAGATTTGCTTAATTTTTATTATCTTATTATTTATTATCTTAAAGTTGTTTATTAGTCTGCTTTGATCTTTAAATTTTCTCCTTGTTATGTCGTCTAGATTATGATTTTATTACTTTTCTTTTGAACTAAGAAACAATCAAGGGTGTTTATATTTACTTAGTTCATTATTCTTCCTTGAATTGGGAATCCATACATGGATGTACTTTTGTTATGACCTTTTATATGTAAGTCGAGTACAATAAAGAAGGTAAATGAGTGTATATGAACGCACTTGCTTATGCATAAATGTTAATAGTCTTTCGCTTTTTTTGGGTAAAGAGTAGTTAGGTACATACAAAATTTTAATAATTTGTTCCAACTTAGATTATTTATTATTTTCATATTGTTGTTTATCCCTATTCGTTCATTTTAATTTTTAAGCTCCAATCATTGTTACTTGTCTCGAGTAGTCTTACCATCAGTTAAAGCTTTATTATGCTTTTCTAGATAAGCTTGTGTTGGGTGTTAAGGTAGGAGTGGTTGCTTTGACTTCTTATGGAAGCATTAGGGCTAGTCCTTTGGTGATTTTTGGAGCTAAGATGAGAGAAGGTGTTGATCGATTGCAAAAAGGTTCCTAAAACTTCGAGACTCTTATAAGGAAATCATTGGAATTATTGGAAATTTCAAATAAATATAGGATTCATATAGCATACATCTAAGAGTCAAAGTGAACAAGGCTAAAGCGAAAGAGATCAATGGGTTCAAAATCTGGTATTTAAGATATTAAAGACAACAGAATCGGGTAAATATCTTGGTTGTCAATAAACCTATATATCATGTTGTGGTGGTATAGAAGACCAATGATAGGATTTTGTCCTTAAAAATTATGGTGAAAGATATTGTTTTCGATATGGTGTGTGTATACACCTTAAGTATGGAAGAATAGCTTAATAGTCAATTTTGGAAAGAGCTCGATAAGTTGATTTAGCATATTCCCCCTAATGAGAAACCTACACTAGGAGGAGACTTTAATGGCCATATAAGGGGGACCTCAGATGGATAGTCAAGTGTCCATGGGGGTTTGGTATAAAGATAGGAATGAGTGTTGGACTCCTTTGTTAGCCTTTTCAATACCATTTAATTTTCTTATAACCAACTCATTCTTTAATAAAAAAAGGAGCACTTAGTAACCTTTAATAGTAGAAATGTAAAGAATTAGATCGATTACTTCCTCATAAGGCAAAGTGATTGATCCAATTGCAAACATTGTAAGGTGATGCCTAACACAGACTTGTCAACTCAACATATATTGTTGGTCATGGATCTTATAGTTAAGGGTTAGATCTTATGGTTATGGGTTAGACAAAGAAGAAAAGTTCTTAGAGGTGCACTAGAGTTAGATGGTGGAATTTGAGAGGGGACACTATAGAACAACTTAGGGATAAAATAATATCTGGGGAAGCATGGAAACTAAAAGAAGATGCTAACCAAATGTGGAAGAGAGTAGCAACTCTTTTAAGAAATAAAACTAAGGAGATCTTAGGAGTTTCTAAAGGGTTTAAGGTAGTAAAAAGGAGTCTTAGTAGTAGAATGGAGACATCTAAGACAAGGTTAAGATCAAGAAGACTACATATAAAGATCTATTAGATAACAAAACAGATGAAAAGAGGGTATCTAATATAGAGAGTTACAAGTTAGCAAAGAAAGAGGAGAAGAAGGTAGTCTCATAAGCCAAAAGTAGAGTTTACAAGAGGTTATACCAAATATTGGAAACTAAAGATAAAGAAAAGGATATTTTTATGTTAGCAAGAGTTAGGAAGTGAGGGACTTTGATAAACTTTGTTGTATAAGGAATTAAGCACAATGGGTGCTCATGGATGAAAATGACATTAAGAGGAGATTATAAAGCTAGTTCTATAGACTTTTTAATAAAGGCAGAGATAGCAACAATTTCTTAGGTGATATTTGCACTTATGAGGAGTATCGTGGCTTCACTTGTTGTTAGCATATCATGAAAGAAGAAATTAAAGGAGCTTTGAGGACGATGAAGAGTGGAAGGCAATAGGATCTGATGAATTATCTATAGAGTTGTAGAAAAGTCTAAGAGAAGAGGGTCTTATTTGGTTAGCTTAGCTTTTTAATGTGATCTTTAAATCTGTCAAAATGTTGGATGAGCGGAGACTTAACACACTAATTACTCTTTAAAAAAGCAAAGGGGACATTCAAAGCTGTAACAACTATAGAGGCATCAAACTACTCAGTCATACCATGAAGTTATAAGAAAGGATGATTAAGAAGAGAGTGAGAAAGGATGCACCTATCTTGAAGAACCAATTTGGTTTTATGTTAAGGAGGTCCATGACAGAAGCCATATATCTCCTTAGACAATTAATGGCATATTATAGGGACAAACAGAGGGACCTATATAAGATTTTCATTGATTTAATGAAGGCTTATGACATGGCACCTAAGAAGGTCATGTGGAGGTATTTAAAAGCTAAAGGAGTTCATGTTACCTATATATGGGCTTTTAGGCATATGTATGAAGGCTTTAAGACTAGAGTAAGGATGATAGGATAGGATATAGAGTATTTTTCTTTCGATATCAGGCCATACCAAGAATCTTCGTTAAGCTCCTTCCTATTTGCAGTAATTATTAATGAGCTTATTAATAATATTCAAATGGATTTACTTTGGTATATGTTGTTTGCTGATAATATTGTTTTAGTAGAAGAAATAAAATATTGTTAATATTAAAATAGAACTTTAGAGGGATATCTTAGAGTCATATGGCTTTAAATTGAGCAAAACTAAGACTGAGTACTTAAAGTGAAACTTTTTGGGTCAGAGGGTTGCATTTGATTTAGAAATCAAGATTGAAATATAATTTATACCATAGAAAAGTTGTTTTTAAATACCTTGAATCCATTATCCAATGTAGTAGGGAGATAAAGAACGATATAGAGTATCGTATCAAATCAAGATGGCTTAAATGGAAGGGCGCCTCAGGAGTTTCATATGATAAGAAGATACTACTCAAGGTAGGTTATTAGTTTGTCAAACATGTGCATAGTCATAAGTTAATGATGGCGGAGATAAGGATGCTTCATTAGATATGCAACCTTATAAGAAGAGATAAGTTCAAGAATATAGTATTAAGAGACAACTTATGGATGGCTAACATATTGGAATCCGACCGTGATCAAATCACAAATGCAGCAAAAAATAAAATTTTTTATAGATTTCAAGCGAATCCCGATAATGGATTAACTTGAATAAAACAGAAATACAAATCATAAGAAATCGTACCTTATTTATGTTCCTATTGAAAATCCTTTGAAACTTTTTTCAATTTATCAACCACGAGCTGTTCAAACATCCAACATTTAATGGTATCCGCAGAGCAATTTCCCAAGACTCTTTTGAGAGGAAGAACAAAAGTGCTAGCTTCTAAACATTCTTCTTATTAATAGAAAAATCATTAGGATTTTTAAGTTTTATTAAATTAAATTATTTAATTATAATTAAATCCAAATTATAATTATAATTAATTTAATTTTAATAAAATCAAATATCTCATATTTGATTCTTAAAGTTTCTCAAACTTTTTAATTAGGTCTAACTTAATTAAATTTATTTTTCTTTCACAAATTGCTCTTTGATGTGTGACCCATTAGGTTCCTAATATATTGGCAATGATAATAAATTATAATTCTAATTTACTATTAGAATCAGATAAAATAAAACTCCTTTTAATTTATCTTTAATTCTCTAATTAAATAATTTATGATCATATTTTAAGATTGACGTCTAATAACATGTCATGACCACCAAAATATCAAGAATGTCAAAGTGGTTGACTTAACTTGTCCATGCATGGTTATGATGTATAATTTAATCCTTTCATCATACAATGTTTCAATTGGACAGAGTATAGATATAGTATCTACTCTTTTTATCCAATCATGGTCGTTCTTGCTAATTAGGAATTGGTTTATAATTGAAATTTAAAAACATCTTTTCAAATATCAATTCATTCTGGTCAAAGAATTTCATAAATCACTATTAATCTAAAACAGTAGAACATTCTCTCTAATAACTTTAGAGTGACAAATTTTTTTATTAACTTACTTAATTATCTCCGTATGGTTCTACAACCATCATTACGAAGAAATCTACAAACACATAAATAATATTTCATTCAGGATTCTCATAGTCGGGTCAGTTAGTGACATATTCTCTAATAATCACCTACACATTATTTTAAGTATCTCCATATATGAATTTATGAGGTCAATTATTTTATTCAAAAGAAAGAAACATAATGTGTGTTAGTTTTAGCATTTTAACAATATCCTGTCTTGATAAAATTGCAACTAGGAACAATACGTAAATGTAAGTTGAATTTCACAATTATGATCTCATCATAATTTTAATTACATGGTAATTATTCCAGGATTTTACCTTTAGTATTAAAACATCAAATGTAATTAAATTGATTTTACCTTTAGTATTAAAACATCAAATGTAATTAAATTAATTCACAAAGATAAAGAAAGTCATTTCATTAATTAAATAACAATGTCATACATCAAATTGCATAAAATTGATTGACTGTAAGGGCATAAACTAACATAACAATGATAGCAAATTAAGGGAGACAATGCTTTGGTAATCGGACATGTTAAAAAGTAACATCCTAATGCCTAAGTGAGAAGACGCAGGAAGATTATACTTAGGGACTGTAACAGAAGAAACGAAAGACTCAAGAAGAATTGAGAAGAGGTAATCAAGAATAATATGATCCTATTGAAGCTTACTGAAGATATAGCCCTCAATAGAAGGATTTAGTGAACTAGAATATGTGTAGAGGACTCTACATAAAGAGGTACTTCTTTTTTCGTAAACCTTTCGAACTTTTTCTTTTGATTCATGTAACTTTTATTAGCATTAATACGTTTTTTATCGCACGTGATATTTAATTATTTAATTTCTTCATTTTGTATTTTTCTTTTTTAATTACTTGTTTATTTTATTTACTTATTTGTTTTCTTTCTCGTATATGTATTTATTTATTCACTTTATCTTTATTTATTATATTTTATGAAGTTATTTGTTTACGTATTGTAAACTTTTTTTAACTTCAATGGATCTTTCAGAAGTAACCTCTCTACTAATTAGAAGTAAGACTGTGTATTTTTGAACCTATCCAGACCTTATGTCTCAATGAGATTCTTACTGAGTTGTTGTTATTTATTTAAGTGCAGTAGAAAAAGTTGATGCAAATATTTTGAATGGAATAATAGGTTATGAGTCTTTAGATTGCGTTAAAGAATATATAACTTTTGACAATGATTTGAAAATATCATTTTAATTTTTAATATTATTCTAAATTTTTATATTGAATTCAATTTTAATTTGAATTATTACATTTGATCTATTAGATATTAATAATCAAAAGGTTTATTTTTATTTCAATAACACATTATATTTTTATTTATTTTTAGTTTTACTTTTTTATCGATTAAACCTTAAACATTTCTTTTGGTGCGTTCAAAGTTCATTCCATGTTTAAAATGTTTAATAAAAGAGTTAATATAGATGATGGGATGATCAGTAAAAAGTAAAACGAATAAGGACATAAAATTTGACGGTGGAAACAAAAGTGAAGCACTTGGCAAGCCAAACTCGTCAAGGAGACGAGGACTAACCAGTCCTCCAAGTTCCAACCCATAAGTATCTCATGAGCTCCAACTACAACGAAATGAATTTGATTGAAGCGGCTCTGCTAAATTTGCGGACGTGATGGATCTAAAATCTCTTATCAGGAGACGCTTATCCGCCGCAAGTCTTCCACATCAACTGCTCTCACAGTCTCAGCTCTCCCCTTCTCAATCCAAGAGATTCGGATCCGATGCAATGACAATCACCAAGATCTTACTTGCTTCTGTTGTTGCTCTTCCCATCTTGTTCGTCTTCTCCGTCATCATTAGGATCTCGCCGTCTGATCGCACGTTGGGGTTCGCTGACGCTAGAGTTCTCGAACACAGAGCTCAAATCAACTCGACACGATTGGGACTAGGTGGGGTTTGTGGATCAGTTTTTTAACTTCACTGCATGTTGACGTTTTCAGTAATGTGCAACTTAAACGTGTTTTCTTCGCTGTTCATCTGCCTTTGTATGACTCGGTAATGCAATTTCGTTGACGGGTTTAGGATTTTTGTTTCAAAGTAGCAATATCTCTGGATTTTGGAGTGTGTGCTTTTAAGTGTTAGCTAATGTCTAATGGACTTGGCTCCATTCCGGAGGCTTGGTGTTAGAGTGGAAAAAGATCTACTTCATAGTTATGATTTTTGGCTTCTCATGTCTTTAATACTTGCTTTCTTATACAAGGAGGTTTTAAGATCATTCCCTGCTATTGACAACTAGAAACAACTTGTTTGCTACCGATGCTCTGACTATGCTACCTCGTCTGAATTTTAGAGAAAAACTATGTTTACGCAATTGAAATAATTCACTATTTGTGGGAAATATGTGTTCATAATGATGATGTCCAATATCGGTTGTCTGGCTGTGTCATCTGGTCTAAGTTTCGAGAGGAACAATCATGTTTTTGCAACTTTACAAACGGATACTTTTTTTATGAATATTACAGAAATGGAACTAATTTACTTTCTCTATACTATAGATTCAGCAGGTACTTTCTCGCATTCTACTGAGAAGTCAAATGACAAACTGCTTGGTGGACTTCTCACATCTGGATTTGATGAAGCTGCTTGTGCCAGTAGGTACCAGTCCTTTCTATATCGCAAGATTTCAGCTTATAAGCCTTCCCCATATCTTGTTTCCAGGCTCCGAAATTATGAAGATCTCCATAAGCGCTGTGGCCCAGGGACTCAAGCTTATAAGTCAGCTCTTGAAAAAATTCATTCTGGTCATAAACTTGGTTCCATGGACTGTAAATACGTTGTGTGGATATCTTATAGTGGGTTGGGAAACAGGATACTGGCACTAGCTTCAACATTTCTCTATACTCTACTCACAAACAGAGTCCTACTAGTTGACCGGGGAAATGATATGGAGGACTTATTTTGTGAGCCATTTCCAGAGAAGTCATGGTTACTACCCACCAATTTCCCTTTAATTGGTCAGTTTAACAGCTTTGATCAAAAGTCTCCTCATTGTTATGGGAGCATGCTGAAGAACAATGTTGTGGACACATCAACAGAATCGGTACCCTCGTACCTATACCTCCATCTAGTTCACAATTATGGTGATCATGATAAGCTCTTCTTCTGTGATGATGATCAATCTCTTCTTGCAAAAGTCCCCTGGTTGATTGTGAAAACAGATAACTACTTTGTTCCATCTATTTTCTTAATGCCATCTTTTGAGGAAGAATTGAGCAAATTATTCCCTGAGAAAGGAACAGTTTTCCACCACCTGGGTCGGTATCTTTTCCACCCGACAAATCATGTGTGGGGGCTAATCACAAGATATTATCAAACTTACTTATCCAAGGCAGACGAGAGCCTTGGTCTTCAAATAAGAGTGTTTGATACAAGACCCGGTCCCTTAAAACATGTTATGGATCAAATTTTGGCTTGCACTCTGAAGCAGAAGTTATTGCCAGAAGTAGATATGCAAGATTCCTTTGTTATGCCAACTGAGAACCCAAAATTGAAAGCTGTTCTTGTGACATCTTTAAATTCAGGTTACTCCGAGAACCTGAGGAACATGTACTGGGAATACCCCACTATGACAGGGGAAGTCGTTGGGGTTTATCAGCCAAGCCATGAAGAGTATCAACAGTCAGAGAAGCAGATGCACAACAGAAGGGCGTGGGCAGAAATGTACCTCCTTAGTCTGACTGATGGGTTGGTCACTAGTTCATGGTCAACCTTTGGTTATGTGGCTCAAGGTCTTGGAGGTTTGAAGCCATGGATCCTTGTCAAGCCAGAGAATGACACAACCCCTGATCCTCCTTGTCGCCCAGCCATGTCTATGGAGCCATGCTTTCATGCTCCTCCTTTCTATGATTGCAAGACGAAGAGAGGAATTGATACAGGTGCACTTGTTCCGCATGTGAGACATTGTGAGGACATGAGCTGGGGTCTTAAGGTTGTTGATGGGTATGATGAGTTATAGTTATAGTTTCTAGGTGTACCATATAATTTGTGCTCCTCAGGGTCTGTTAGCATGTACTCGCAAATTTTTTAATGGAATGTTGTACTAGCCTTAGGTGCAAATGTTGTTAGCTGAGTATGGCATTGCATGAGTTCAGAGTCTGTTTTAATGATGCTCAACAAATATACTGCCCATGCCAATAGAAGAAACATAGAAAAGACGATCGCAATGATCCTGTATCCAAGTATTCTGGCATTAAAATGCCAAGTTGGTGTAGTATCTTTTCTTTTTCCTCCCTTTCCTTTTGGCTTACTCCATCTTCGTTGATCAAAGTAGCAAGAATCTTGAGTTGAAAAAGTATTGACATCTGGGCTAACGTGGACATTAGCGAAAGAAAAGAAAATTTTGGTGCCTCTGTTTTAGTTAAAATTTTGGTGCCTCTGTTTTAGTTTTCCATATCATGCAGTATATCTAATTCCACTTATGATTAATTGGTGCAAGGATCAAGCATATACAGCAGTCATCCCGTAGCTTGCAGCTTGGCTGTGTTCCAAGAAAGTAGTAACACACCCATTCGGGCAAGCCATCAAATCAAATGCCCGTTGTTATTGTTGCCGTATAACATGGTAAAGGCTCATGACATGTTGGAGGGCAAACCATCCTCTGATCTCAATAACTCCATTCATTATCCATAAAAACTGAAAAATAAGCAAAGACTGCAAGATAAAGAGTGAAAAAGTTTTGATCTGTTCCCAGTTATAAAAGAGTTTAAACATATGCTGTTACTGCTCCGCTCATGGTTCCAAGATTTGGTTGGTCCTCCAGAGAGGGAGTTGCATCAATTCTTTCTCCCTTCACACAAGATTATTTGGTAACCATGTCTGCATCAAAGTATAATAGCAATTAGAATGCTGCATTAGGTAAACAAGATATAACAAATTGTATCTGGAATTCTACACTTCTGAGAGTGCGCTAGGGACAAAATCGATGAGATAGGATCAGTATCATCATGATATTACTATTCTATCTAAATATCATTATCATCATGATATTACTATTCTATCTACAGATTAGGAAGTTGTAAAATGTACATTGTTTGTTCGAAAAGAAGGAAGCAGAAGCAATGCATTTTATGGCTCCCTCTAAAATCTGGACATTGCAAGTCACTGTTTGCAGGATCCCTTTTTTGGAAAATAGAATATGCTATGCAAAATCGGCTCTATGATTACTTATGAAACATTGACCACGAATATGAAAACCTTAACCCTAATAATTCCTGCTTGTTTCAAATAGAAATTTTCAGCAGAGGATGAAAATTAGATTGTCGCTATATATCAAATTCACAAGCTTTTTCATTTTTCATGCCCTGGCACTACTTGCCTTCCTTCAGTGGATAAGAAACAGTTCTTCCTATGTCTAATTCAATCAAATGTCAACCATGAAAGTTGCTGATGTGCAACTAATTTGTGGTTGATTTCTGACCAGCAAAACTTTTCACCAAATCTCTAATAAGCTATGAAATGTAGTAAATTTGACTAAGCATTACGTGGACTATACAATAAAAAGCCAGACACATACGTTGATTTGAATGGTGCACTTGTAGCTCCAATTTGGGTGCTGAATGCCACATCTTGAAAGGGGCCAGCCATTTTACCTCGAGGAACCATCCGAGGTCCCTGCCTTTCTTCCCATATGGGCACTCAGAATACACTGCAGCCAACTGAAAATAACATGAAAAGACAAATAGTAAAAGAGAACGTATATATTATTCATTATCACGAAAAAGCACTTGAAACCCAATCTTTGTTGTTGAGAACTAGAAAGTGGTTCTTCTGCAAGACAAAGTACAGAGATAAAAATAAGATAAAAGGTATCAGAGAATGCAGTCATTGGGTTGTGTAGGTACGCTGTAAATGCAGTCAGTTTACCTTTACAAACTCAGCTGGAGGAACCTTATCACCACTGTCTAGCCAACCATCCTGCAATTTCTAGTAAGCCTCATTGATTTTGCCTAGCTTTTCACATAATATGTGTCTTGCTGGAACACAATTTCATACCAACTTAAGAATGTCAGAAATCAGAGGACCCAATAATTCATATGGAATGAAGGGACACAATGTCCAGGGCATAAAAGCCTTAGCATAACCATCCCACTCGAAAACTAATTTCATCAAAATCTCAAAGGGTATGTTTTCCACTAAAGTCACTTTATCCACAATATTTTCTTCTAAAGAAGATGACTACTAGAGAACAAATCCAAAAGGCAGATGAAAAGAAGAAGAAAATAACAGCAGAAGTATCACCTTTGACATAAGTGCAAGTCCCAAGGCCATCACCCTTGCCAGCTTTCCCCTTGCCCTTTGAAGCGTTTTCATCACGTCCACCTCCTGCTTGTTTTCCCTTGCCCTTTCCCCCAGAGTCATTTTGCTTTGAGTCCTTTCCCATTATCTTACAAAACCAATAGGTCGAGCAACAGGCATATCAGCAAATCATAAAAGCATGTGAGACTTTTAAACTATTCAACCAATGACAAGTCTCTTTTATAATCTCAACCTTCTATGTCGAACTGAATCTTTCACTTTTATCAAAAAAATTCTAACACAAACCAAATAACTCCCTTCCAATATAAAAATCCAGTTCAATATCTATTTCGTAACGATCACAACTATTTATCGAATAAATCTTCATATGATGATCATTATAGGCAGAGAATCACTCCAAAACAAGCCTATTTTATATACCAGATGTTAACAAGACTGTGGATCACATCATAATATGAGAAACGAAAAAAAGACTCCATTTTCCCCGAAAAGCACACGGAAGAAATAAAAAAATATTAACCATCAACTTTCTATGTACAAATGTTGTTTCCACTTACCCTTAATTGACAGTCTTCTAAGACTGAGTTTCACCGGCAGCTGACTTCCCCAACCTTCAAGATATTTATTGGCAAGGAGAAGACTGCAAGTATGCCACCGTCCGAAACGACAACCGCCCAGTTAGAAGAGTTTTGGGCATTCAGTTTGTTTTGTCGGAATTCAACTTTTAATTAGCGAGTCCAAACGGTGGCGAGTTCAAGTTTGATTGAGAGTTTGTACCTCGCTCCAATTTTATTCGGTTCAGTTCATGCTCATGTAATTTGCTTTTAACGTAGCATTTGGGACGTGGACGAATTTTTTCAGGCAAATGTATTTATTCAATATTTGACTTGGATTCAAGTTTTTAAGATGACCAACTGATTAAATTAGTAAATAAAGATGTTTGAGAGAATTTAAAGTCATCAAATAGCTTTTTTAAGTTGTGTCTTTTTTTTTTTCCTTTGGACATTTTTCTAATTCACAAGTAGTGATTTTGAAAATTAGGGACAAAATTTTGGACCATAATAGAAACATCAAAGTTCAAACCAAGGTAGAAAAGTTCAACAAAACCAATTAAAATCAACATATAATTATATTTTTAACTTAAACATTAAAATGAGCATACAATTGACCTCTTCAAAATATACTTTTGCATGCATCACAATTATCTATTAATTGATACTCAAAAGGAAATAATAAGATTGGTAATATCCAATTTAACCTAAAATCACTTTGGCAAAGTTTGAATTAAAGTAGTTTAAGGTATAGTTCAATCTTTAAAGCCAACTTAACATTTGACTCAAAAGTTCGAAAGGCCTGACTCCTATTGCCAAAATAATGTTGATTTGGTATAATTGATTAAAGCGACATCATTTTGGTATAATTATATTCAAATAATATCATTTTGATACTAGTCAGGTTGTATAACTAGAGCCTGACCGAATTTTAAGTTGAGCTCGAATGCTGGTAACGGGTGTAATGTCCATGCATTTTCATCCCTAAATAAGATACGTCTATAACTTTTGTTTAGGAATCTATTACACCTCTCACCACTTTCACTCAAATAATTCAAGTTGGAATAAGTTTACAACCAGTCCCTTACTACATAGGTGACTTCCAACGTTCAAAGACTAACTAACCCAATGCCTTATTGACATGTCTTTCTACAAAGCTAGACATCAATGTAAGTCTAAGTATAATGTCTAGGACAACTTTACTAGGCTTGTTCGCTAGAATTTACACTTGATTTTTTTTTAATGTAATTGATTTAAATAATTAAAGATATGACCCTTTCAAACTCAATAAATTATTTTTTAACCTTATTTTCAATAATTATTATTATCATTCTTTTCTATGACTATAATTGAGATAAGTAATGATTTTATATACAAGATTCTTTTCTTTTCTTTTTTAATCTTCTCATACTATATTTTCATCGAAGTCGTGGATATACCTTTATTATTAATATAATAGAATATAAAATATTATTTTTAACTATTCAAAAAGGTTAAATGGTTAATATTAAAATGTTTGTTGGTATCATCCTTAAAATTTTGATAGTATAATCTAAAAAATTGTAAAAATCTTATTTGTGAGACAAAAATCAAGATCAAAGAAGATTGAAAGTTGTCTTTAAGATGAGCATTCATACCATCAAGTTAATATTGTGACTAAATGATGCGAATATGAGATAATATCATAATAAAGAGTACAAGACTAGAGATCATGTGAAAATGATTTGAGTTAGATATTTACCTTATGACACAAAGATGCTTTTATAGTGCTCCTAAACTTATAGAACATTTATGGTGAATAAATGTAAATATTTTTACTAATATCTAATGACTAATTTATGGTTAATTGTGAGTAACATTTAACCTAAATCAATATATTGTTAGACCTTTTAGTCCAAATGATACTATAATGATTAATATAAAGATGACAATTGACATACATATTGACAAAGGAATAAGGTGAGGTCTTATAAATAGACAAAGCAAAAGGGACAATTCCTTTGTTAAACTACTTGAAGCTTTGATACAATAGCTTCAAGAATAAGAAAAATTAGAAAAGAACAACCAAAAGCTCTTGAGAAGAAGAGCTATGATCTTTTGATACTTAAATATGCTATGATCATGTATAAAATTGGAGCCCAATCATAGATCACTTTGGTTAAGGTGTATGAGCCATGAATTTTTTACGGCAAACAAAGTGCTAAAGAGCTTTAAAATCTTCTATGGCATATCAAACAGTACTTTTAAATGAAAAAGGTAGGTAATTTAGAGAAGATGTAAATCACAATAATAAACATGATGGATGATACAAAGTTATCGTAGATGATGTAGACGTCTAATGATATTAGTTTGGATAGATCTTTATTGTCGCTATGGAGAAAATGAAGAAATAGCTAATAGATTAATTTCTCCATAATGACACTTCTTAGCTTACAAGGGCAACGTTGAAGTAGTTAAGACAAAATGGCTTTAAAAGGGAATATATGAGACAATTTATATATTTTTGGACCTACATAACATATTATAGAAAGACAAATTATTCAAATTCATAAATGGCTTGTAGGGTTATAAATATATAGAGATTCATAGGTAAAACATAAAAGAGCTCCTTAACTCTATACTGACTGTGGATGCCTTTGTAGATCTTTCATTAATTAAAACTAGTAGAGAGGGCAAAAATAATGGTGAAACTTAAAATGGCTTAAAGAGAAGTAAAGAGAAAGTAGGTGAATCTCCTCAATATAACTAGAAAAGGCATTTAAAAAGGAAAATTTTCTTGCTTTATTTGTGAGTAGCAATACTTTTCTCGTAAATGCTCAAAATGAAAGGTGAGTGAAATTAATTTCATATTCACAAAAGACTAATTAAAAAAGGAAAAAGTTTGACAGAAAAAGCCAACTTAAATTTTGCTTTGCTAGATGGATCCTAAGAAAGAATGTCTAAACAAGAATAAATATGACTAAGGGATAAGATATGTGAGAAATGTGTTAATAAAAAGGAAGGATTGCTTATGTCTTCAAAATTTTGCTAAGAAGATCTTAAGAAAATCACTTGTAAAGGAATGCCTAATTGATAAGGGCATTTAATTCTTTTTAGTGGGTGGTTAATTAGGCTCTTAAATTCAAATAGAAAAATCATGTAACTGTTGGTAAGTATTAGTCAATGCATGACATATAAGTTAACAAGAAGATGACATATTGACAAGGAAATAAGATTAAGTCTTATGAATAAGTGAGACAAATAGTCAATATTGATAAAATTTTTAAAGTGTTCGAGAGTTAGCATGCATCAATACGCATTAGCCAAAATATCTTATGATGAGAGATACGACAAACGTCAACCTTTATTACTTCCCTCAAAGTATATAAAGGAATTCTCTCTCAATCTTTAAGTGTCTCCAACACTCATCATCTTCCTCTTTAAGAAGAGCAAGGCTCAAATGAGCCATTTATAGGCACCTTTAGATGACTAATCTAGAATGTTAATATAACTCTACTAGCTAAGGTCACAATCTTATCATATCTTATCCGTATCAGATTATATTATATTAACCAATAGATGACATCCCTATACAATTAAGACTCTATCTAATAAGATTAAGCTACATCACAATAACAAGATAAAAAATTACACTATATAGGAATGATTATCCATATCTACAAAGATCTCTTCTATCCTCAGATGATCCTTCCACATGATCATTATCTCTTAGAGCTGATGTTCATCTACTGTAATCTTATCTGTCACATTTTCCAAGATCTCCTCATCTCTATCCGTTGATGATGAGTCATACAAACTAATAGCACATTGGTTTATCCAATGCGTACACACGCCAACTGCATTAGTCATATCCGTCCATTTGAGCATACACTAAGTCTTTAGTCTATCAAGAACTTAGCCTTAGCCAAGTTAGCTCATACAAGGTCTAAAACTCTCCTAAAATTCGTACCATGCTTGCTCTACTTGCTAACTCACCTTGGAACTCTCGCATATTCCTGTCACGCTTGTGATCTAGCTAACCTTTCACTCGATGTCCATCTTAAGTCTTCTTTTGGTCTCATATTTGAATTTAGCATCTTGTTGAAATTTCCTCAAATGTGCACCAATGCATGCCAACGCTAGACATTGTCTCATTTCGTACTTACCTCCTCGCAAGTCTTTGCCTTGTTCCATTATTCCGCTTATCGAACACTAGTCAAATCTTGCCAATGCCTGTACGATTCCGCTATTTAAGACTTAAGGGTCTAACATAAATCTATAATGTTTCTTATATAGTGGCTCAAATTGTTGATTACCTTAGTCATAGAGCAATGTGATTACATCACAAGTGTGCTTGAATAGATCATATACAACGTAAGTCAGGACGGTTAAACAATAAAAGCATTTGTAGGTTCCAAAGACAATAATATAGTGATACCTAGTAAGAACATGGAACAAAGGATTAAATAAAGTATAGTGCCTTCGTATAGAGTATGAGCACTTTTTTAAGTAGTAAAAATGATATTTGGTAATGTAGTAATAGAGTGGGAGATTTCTAAAACTACTTTCTCAATTATATTAGTGGAGTTAGTGACGTAAGTGATGTCTCCTTACTAATTAAGTAGAGTTAGTATAAGAAATCATTGCTTCTTACTAACTAAATAAATTAGTGGTGAAGATGAGTAAAATTATATTTTATATAGAGTTCGAGAGCTTTACAAAAATTCTTTATTTGACATTTTTTAGTAGGAAGATATTGAGTGATTGCTTTGTAGCAAACTTCAAGTTGAAAAGTATCTCGAGTCCATTTATATTATTTAAGATTTACTTATTAGATGTCTCTCTTATTTAATTTTTTGGTTGAATTATACAAAAAAATTGTGTTTGAAGAGTGAGCGAGATATTTAAACATAGGTTTGCATGAGGTGTTTGAAAACTAAAAGAGTTATTGGTGGACGATCATAAAGCAAGGTTGAGTTAAACTTTAGTGAACTTAGTTATCGCACTATGACTTTGATAATTTGTTTAATTATATTTCACCCTAAAAAAGTTCTCATGACACCTGTTATAACACTTCTTTAGGTAACAAATTTACATAAGATTTCTTATAAACGTTTGACTAAAAAATTAATATTATTCTAAAGTAACAAATTTTAAATAAGAAGGTAAAGGCCTAATTAAGAAAGTTAATATTTGATTTATAATACAAATCTAACTACAAAGATTGAAGTTTGTCTAGGGAGAAAAGGTTTATCTAAAAGAGTAAATTTCTTTTTATTTTTTAACTTGTGTTTGTTTTTGATTAAGCACTATTTTGTTATTCAATTTATTTTATGATTGGTTATTATCATCACCATCATCATCACACCCAGTTCGAAGTCCTGCGTGAAGTGGGGTCTGGGAAGGTCTAATACTATATAGCCTTACCCCTATATAGTAAAGAGACCGTTTCTGGTAGACCCACATGCAAATGTAACAGAAAAATAATTATACAAGTTAAAAGAGTAAATAAGTAAAAATAGCACGCAAAATATTTAAGTAAATAAAATTACAATAAATACATAAGGATAATAATAATAATAAATAATAATAAAAATAGAAAAAAAAACAACAACAACAATAATGATGATGATGATGATAATGATAAAACTACTACTAATAACAAACTCAATAAAAGGATGATGATGATGATGATAATAATAATAATAATAATGTCAACTGAAGGATTATAGTGAGAGCGCCAAGAAAGAGAGAGAGCAACACAGAAAAAACTTCTTGTTACCTTGACAAGAGTTATCTCAAGAATCAACCATTTTTGACGAAGAGAGTAAAACAAGCAAAAACAACAACTGCAATAAAGGCTAGTAGAAGAGTGATCCTGAGAGCGAAACCCCAGATGAAAACCCGAACAAAGAAATGAACTAGAACACTTCATCTCTAAGATTCATTTAATATCTAAATCTAACAGAACTTTTATCGAACATTTAATAAGCAGTACTCAAACAACCTTCAAATTTGATTTTAAGCTACAAACAACCATTCTGGTTGCCCTTCCCATCTCACCATCTTCATTATTATGGCAACATATTCAATTAAGAAAACCACAACACACACGACTGAACACAAAACCTAGCAGAAAATAAGACCTAAATACAACAACATCATCATTGGAAGAGTAATGACCCAAAATTCAGATCTAATTCCAAATTCACATGACGCAAAACTCAGATCTAATACCAAATTCACATATATAACTCAGAGAAACCCTAGATCTAGAGAATCTTATGGTAATTTATCAAAAGAAAACAAACATGACTTATCAAAGATCACAAATCTGGAAAGAATCGGTCACCTGAATGTTGGCTAAGCTAGTATCGCCTCTAAACTTGGCTTTTGCAATATAGACTCCCTTATAGATCTACATGCTACCAGCAGTGGGTCGGGCGACCAGCTGGGAGGATCGAGGTCAAAGTCTTTGAAGCAACCATTGCCGACACTACCAGATCTGCAGAGAGAAGCACCCACGCGAGCTCCAGACGAGAAGCAAGAGACCCATGAGAGAAGCAAGCAACGACCCAGATCTGAGCAGACTATCAATGACCCAGATTAGTGTATATCATTAATCTCTTATTTTTAATTATAAAAAGTTATTGATAAGAGTTGGATTTTTCTTTTTAGGTTTGTTAAAGCAATATTTTAATTTAGAACTATTGAATTAATTTGTGCATACCTTCAACTATTATATACTTGTTATAAATTGAAAATTGAAAATTTATAAAATTGAAAATTAAAGTTAAGAGCATAATAGAAAAGTCTAATTTAATGGTTGTCAGACGATATCAAATTATAGATATTTTTTATTAAACTTATTTTATTTGAAATTAAAGTGAATTAGTTTATAAAAGTTTGACATACAAAATTGAAAATTTGTATATTTAGTTTTAGGAAATTAAGGTATTTAAAGAAAAAGAAAATTGTTTAACCAAAATTATATTATCCTGTTTTCTAAAAGTTACAAAATTTGTATTATTGATTCTAAAACTTGAAATTTATCTTACAATTAAAAATATTCAATATTTATTATTAATATTTTCTCCATATAGTTTTAGCTTATTTCTATTTAGGAAACACTTTAGTTACAACAACAACAACAACAACAATAATAATAATAATATTATTATTTATTTCCTCCTCTCTCTCTAGCTCTCACCATCTCTTTCTCTCTCCCCCTCTCTCTCTTTTTTTTTTTCATGTGAGTTATTTGAAAATAGTCTCTCTATTAATTAGAGGTAAGACTATGTATTATTAGATCTCCCCAAACTCCACATTTTATTGGAATTCATTCAGGGTATTGTTGTTGTTATTTAGTTACAATCTCAAACATTTTTCTTTCTATGTTTTATATATAGTATGTAATTATTCTATCATCATTAAGATTTTGAAGTGTCAAGTAGAAAATTAGCTTCTAATTCTATGTTAAATGAATATAATCGCTTTTTCTTTAGTTTGCTACAAAAAAAATGGATATGTAAAATAAATAAGATAACAAAAAACAGGACTTGTTTTTCTAGAATAGAATAGAATTTAACTTAAAGTTGAGATTGATTTTTTTCGCAGTATGTGCAACCACACTTCCTACAGCCTAATAGACGGGACAATTTAATATAGTCGCCTTAAACACTAACGTCAAGAGTTAATTAGATACACTGTCTTTTGACAGGTTGTAGGCACAAACTCAATACAAGCTCGTAAACCCCTCGCATTCACGTGACACAGTCAATAGTTTTGATCTATAATTTTAAAGAAAATCAATGTCCAAGTAATTAAAGTTAACGTTCCTCATAAAATATTTAAAAAATATATATGTATTAATAATTCCTATTCAATAAAGATATAAAATTTTATTAATATATTTATTTTTAAATTTAAGAATAATAAGCGTTAAAAACCATTAAATACCTACATTTTCATATGATCCCAATATTTTAACGTGGAGCCTAAAGCAGGAGCCATGCCAAGTATGCAAGTATGGATACGTCACGGCCGCCAACGACTTTCCAAGTAAAGCGGACGCACAATTGTAGAAATAAGAATTACGAGACCTTCCCATGAGTCATCGGATCAGTAATTCCCCCATGTTTTGTTTCCCCTATTACCATTTATTTAATCTTACGATCTTTCATATCAGCCTGTGTTTCTAAATCCAGTAGCTTAATTTAATATGCACCATCTAGTCCCCTTTGACCTACCTCTTGCTCTCATCCATATCGATTTCCTAGATGTTTATAAAACCACATTAGCTTGGCATATGTATTGCTCGATTCTATCGTTTCTTTGTGAATTGAATTTGAAAATTGATGATCCACTTGGAGTATAATTTAATAAGTAGTTACTTACCTTGCATCTCATATTATGACATTTCGGGGGTATTTTGTGTCCTTAAATCACTATTTTATTCTTAATCTATAGCTAATTATCCCATTGTTTATTAGAAGAAAATGTAAAAAAATAATAATTTAAGAGGTTACTTATTTCATGAATTTGAGGAATAAGTAAATTCATTTTCTCCGATTTTTATCTATTCTAAGTAGGTTGAGAATAAAAATGAGGATTTGTTGGATAAAAATATTCTTTAAAAATCTACATAATTACTTGGCTATAAAAATAATTTAATAATAATAATAATAATATAGAAATTAATAATAATAATAATATAGAAATTAATAATAATAATAATAATAATGTAATTAGTAGGAACTAATGAATATTTTAATTTTTTGTTATTTATTTTTTGTCATTCTAAATTTATAATTTCATATCAAACATTAGTATTACATCATTATTAGAAATTTTTAAAAATAAATTAAACTAAATAATATATATTTTATGATATTCCTAAAAAATTATCATTTCATTCCTTATTTGTTCATAATGATAAAGTAAACATCAAGTTAAAGTCTTAAATAGGGAATAAATCTCCTATCAAAGATCCGTAGCAATATATATATATATAATATTTTAAGCTTATTGAATTTCAGAAATATAGAAAAAATTTTCGACAACTTAGGAGTTCAAGTGAGGCTGGGAGTAAAGTTACCTCTACAGCTAATCCTCTCTTAACAAAGGACATGGAGGAAATGGATATTTGGGTACTGCCCAATGGAGCTGAAAAGACCCCTGAATGGAAGCTGACCTAATGTGACGGCTGATGAGATGATAGAACTCCAAAGATGGAGCCAAAGCCATTTCATTAGACATTAGATCTTAATCTAAAGGACCCAATGCTAGCATGCGATGGGTTAAAGAATGTGTTAAATTGGTACTAATCAAGGTGGTTTACATACTTGAACCAATTAGAACCCACTAGTGAGGTGGCTAGATAAGAACCACACAAGTAGTTGATGCTTTGGCCAACACATCTTCTGCAAAAGCTTATCCCGCTTAACTTTCTAGATTGACATTTTTTGGCAGGGGGATTACGTGGCAATTGCGCAAGTATGGTCCCGCGACACTCCATACGAGAATCAGTTACATAACGCCGACATGGGTTTTCTCGAATTTCTACCATAGCCAATGTTGGAAAGTGAAAAGCAGCATCTCTGTTTCACTCCATATCGATGGGTTCAACAACGGGAGCTTAAGCCAGTCAGGTAAAAGTACATAAGCAGGAAGATTCCCAAGTTAATTAGCGACTATGTGATTCGATATGGCATCCAATTCAACAAGAAAAATTCACACGCTTAACAATTCTATATTACCCAAATATGAACTTACACTTTCTGGTATATTTTTAGGAAGAGTTTTTCTTAAGGCCACACTCAATACTTTAATAATAGTACATGCAATGTATTCTCTATTTAATTTCAAGTTTCAAATTCATCAAACTTGAACCTATTCATAACATAGTATAACATTAAAAGGAAAAAGAAGAAGAATAAGCTGCAATCTTATTGTCCCTTGAGCTCATAATTGCAAGTAAATAAAGAACCAAAAGCTTTTAGCTGTAATTGTATGGAATAAGAACACTCATACAGCTTCATCAGATGAAGATTGGAGAGTACGTCATATTGTCGTCTTATCGACTGAAACAGGCAACAACAGCTTTGGACTAATGCTACGTGCCAAACGAAATGCCGAGTGTCGCATAACGGAGGTATCCAATAGGATATACCCTTTTGGCTGAGAAAAGGTATTGATACTGCAATTTGCCAAGTACCGCGAACCTAACCACAATACAGCTTTTATTAGATTAACTTAGTGTATTTTTAGGCACTTTTTTTTTTTCTTTCCAACTCTTACTCAATGAGAGTACAGCTAACACGTTAATCAAATCCGAGGTATTGGAAAGTCAGAGTAACAACCAATCCAATCCATGCAATACCCATAAAACGACAATATCCCTCACAAATATAAGACCTTCCTATCTCATGTTAAACATTTCAAACACTCCCATCTCTTCATTTATCTAGTCCTGAGCCAAAGCACCAAAGCTTTTTCTCTTATTTTGATCTATTCAAATGCAGGGCCAAAGTAGCTCTGATCTTCCTCCTGGTTTCAGGTTCCACCCAACAGACGAGGAACTGATCATCTATTACCTCAGAAACCAAGCCACGTCCAAGCCATGCCCTGTTTCAATAATTCCGGAAGTTGATATTTACAAGTTTGATCCTTGGCAATTGCCCGGTTGGTTTCATGATTACCCCAAAAGAACTCCATTTTTGGATGCTCTTTATGTTGTCCTGCATATTATTCACTTGTTTACTCGTATGATGTGCAGAGAAAACTGACTTTGGAGAAAACGAATGGTACTTCTTCAGTCCTCGTGACAGGAAGTATCCAAATGGATTTAGGCCTAATAGAGCAACTTTGTCTGGTTACTGGAAGGCCACAGGCACAGATAAGGGCATATATAGTGGGTCTAGGTATGTTGGTGTCAAAAAGGCTCTTGTCTTCTACAAGGGTAGACCACCAAAGGGTATCAAGACAGAATGGATTATGCATGAGTATCGGTTGAATGAACCAAAAAAGCTTGGAAACAAATCCAATGCATCCATGAGGGTAAGCTTAATGCCACGCATGGAAGCCTAAGGTCCTTAAATTAAAGTTCCTGGACTTTTGGTTTTAATGTTTGTGTAGTCTGTTTTGGACATGGCTAATACTTCTGTTTTCTGTGCTTGCAGTTGGATGATTGGGTCCTATGTAGGATCTACAAAAAGAGGCATGTAGACAGACAGTTGGAAGATAAAATATTAGGAAACAAAAATTCCCATCTGGAACCGACTGTTGTTAATGATGTTAGTGAACAACAGATGTTCAAACACCCAAGGCCTTCTTCTCTTTCCCATCCGCTAGAAATGGAATGTGTGGTTCCAATATCTCAGCTTCTGAATGATGAAGCATACAACAACAGTCTAGATTTTCAAAGCGTCCTGGCCAATGCTGGTACTGATTACCATATTGAAAGGTTTCAGTTGGGTGAAATGCCTTACAGATACGCCGACTTTGGAAAGTTGCAGGTGGGTCAGGGTCAGGGTCAGGGTAGCATCTCAAACCAGCCACTGTATGGGAATCCAACATTTTATGGATTTCAGTGATTAAAAATAAAATAAAAAAGTCTGGTATTCCTGAATACCGAAGTGGTTCAGACCTTACCTATTCCAAGGAATTGCGGAAAGTGTCTTCTCAAGGACCATGTAGGCACA
>JAOQMP010000003.1:15112657-15122781 GCA_027563575.1 Erythroxylum pedicellare | reverse complement strand
GGGGGGGGGGGGGGCCCTACGGGTAATTTAAAACATAACCAAACATCGTTTTGGTTATGTTTTAAACATTTACAAATGAATCAAAACCAAACGATGTTGTTTTCGTTAAGTTTTAAACGTTTATAACTTAACAAAAACAGACCAAATGACGTCGTTTTGGTTATGTTTTAAATGTTTACAAATTTACCAAAACGGCATCGTTTGATTTAATAAGGTTTAAACGTTTAATTAACGAAAACGACGTCAACGTTTAAACCTTATCCAAAATAGCGTCGTTTGGTTTTATACCAAACGATGTCATTTTGGTTAACGTTTAAACGTTTAAACCTTCATTGCAAAATGACATTGTTTGGTTTAATTCCAAACGACTTCGTTTTGCAAAAGAAGCGACGAGGTTCTTAAATTAACCAAAACGATGTCATTTCGGGCAAACCAAATGATGCCATTTTCGTAGAGTTGAAAGTTAACTATTGACAACGATATTTACCGACGAAAGTTAGCGACGGAAATTTAGACCGGTACTAAATGTTAAATTTCCAAACAACATTACTGACGCATATAGTATTTCCATCGGTAAATTACTGACAGTTTACTTTCAGTTCATAAATTTCCGTCACTATTTTGTTATTTTCTTGTAGTGTTGGTAATTATGTTTAAAATTATCCATAATAAAGAAATTATAAATTATTAGATTATCATAATAGTGTGACTTCACGAGACATTATAATGAGATGTGCAAGAGAATGTGCTTGAAAATGAATAAAAAAGTACAAAACGTAGCATTAAAAAAATTAAAAATATTCTTTTTAATATCTAGAGAATTATGACCGTATAAGCCTAAACAAAGCTAGGTAATATTGCCTGAGGAATGACAATTTAATTTTTACTCGAACGGATTCAATTTGTCTTCGATTAAAATTAATATACTAAATTTAATTTATTTAAATTCAAAATTAGATTTACAGATATTCTAAACGCTCAAGTCTTTGCTGTTAGAATAATGATATTTTTAATATTTATACTGTAATGCAAATATGATTTGAATTTAATTTGGGTTCAGATTGCATAGAGGAGTTGTGGGCCAATATGACTCAACATTCACAACTACTATTGGTCTCCACACGTACTTTTCTTCTTACTAATTATTAATATACTTTCACTTAATTCAGTTTCTTGGTTCATTTTTAGTACTTAAAACACTAAAAATAAAATGATGTTTGATTTTCATAATCTATGTATTCTTATACAACGTGTATGTATTGGATAAAAAGAAAAGATCAACTTCACTTATGATAGAGAAACAAGATAACTTTTTTTTTCGCAAACTTGTAAATTTGAGAGGAAATTTAAGAAAACTTATTATAGAGAACTACATTTATTTCAGTTTTCTGATTCTATCCTAGACAAAAGCTATCAAAGGTTCAAGGACTTCGACAATAGTTTTTGATCGTGGACTCTTGCAGAATTTGAAGATTAAAATAAACTTTGTTCAAGGTGTTTTTGATGGTGGAGAAAAGAAATAAATTACCAAACCAATTGTGATACAATGGCTAGACAACCTGAGAAGTGTTTGTTTTTTTCCCTCAGAAGGAGAAGTACAAACAGCTTAAGCTACTAGTCGGGGAAAAGAGACCCCAATTATATCCTTTAGCAGGATATCAAAGCAACCCACAGGCGGGTTTTGATACCAATGGATGCTAAGGTCTACATACCTGGCATGGTTTGTTAGCCAATCCGTAGCTCTATTAGCCTCTCGGTATATATGCCTAGCTTTCATAAGCCATTCATGGTTTAGTAATTGTTGAATCTCCAAAATTAAAGTGTTGTGTGGAACATATGATGTATTAGAGGACGATAAAATATTAATGACAATCAGTGAGTCCACTTTGAGTTCTACCCTCCGATACCCCTTATTCCATGCAAGGGTCGGACCTAAGAATACGCCCTAGAGTTTATCACAAACTGATGTGCAGTAGCCTATATTGTGCACAAAAACCCCTAACCATTTCCCTGTGTTGTCCCGAAGGATTCCTCCTATTGTAGCCTGTGAAGTCGAAGCATGGTATGTGTCATCAGTATTGAGGCATATCTAGTCTTGTGGATGGATGCTCCATCCCACTAGAGTCTCCACTCTCAATCTTGGATATTTTAGTGCTCTGCCTACCGATACCTTAGCGTGAAAAATCAAATGTACGTATTGAAGCACAATGACATGAGGGTTTATCGGCTATGAAAACTTGGGATCAAAAATTGTTTTGTTTTGCCAATTCTATAGGAACCAATAAGCTATTCCAAATATTTACAACTAGTCGAGCCCTTGGAGGTTTTGATGTTGTTGCAAATTAGCCATCAACCAAAATTTAGGTTCTCACGGAAGAAGTTATATGAGATTATGTTTATGGAATAGCCACTCCAGAATTGATGAGCTCTATAGCCGTCTCTAACAATATGCATAATTGATTCAATTTCCCCACATCGCTGACATGATGGATCTGGGGGTTGATGTTTTAGAGCTTGTTGTTGATTAGAGGGCAGTTTGTCGCGAGCCAAGAGCCAAAGGAATGCTCTAATTCTTTGTGGTCCATCCCATTTCCATACCTTTTCCTAAAAAAGGCTTCGATTACTTTTAGCCTATCGAGTTATTAAATTATTGGTAGATGAAATGGAAAAAATACCATTCAGTGATGCTCCCCAGAGCATATGATCCGTACCAAACTGATTGAAGGAAGGGAGTATAACTGCAATCACCATATAGATCGAGGGAGGAAGGATATCATGGAAGAGAGTCCATTGCCATCCCCCCCGGATGTCCACAAATTCCTTTACTGGTTTATTCAGCAACTGGCTAGGGATACTTTACACTATTCAGTCGTTAAGTGGGCCAAAGTCATGGATGCATGCATCGTTCCAGAATTGTGTCCTAGCTCCATTGCCCGCTACCCATTTCAAACCATTTAGTACATGCTCCCATATATGCACTATTCCTCGCCAAACCATTGATCCGCCAGTAGCTGAAATATGAAAGGGTAAAATGGTGCGGTCGAACTTGTATTTGCCATTTAATACTTGGACCCAAAGTGCCTCTAGTCTATTAATCATATGCCATCCAAGTTTGGTCAAGAACGCATCATTAGTTCCCCTTATTTTTGGGAGTCCTAAGCCTCCAGCTGCTACTAACCGGTGTTACGGTGTATTCTATCTTTTAATTGTTTTGAATATTTAGTTTTTAGATTAATAAAAAAAAATTTAGTCATTTTATAAAATATTTAATTTGGATGATGCACTATTTTAATCGGGTCTAAATTTCTAAACACTGATGCCTTTAATTTCTATAAAATTCTTCAAAATTTTTGTTTTAGAATGATTCTAAAATCATAATTCTTTCAATAAAAACTTTTTCTCACCATTCTATTATTAGGGTTTCTTCTAAAGTGATTTCATAGTGTTTGTCACAATTTATTAACATGTTTATTAAGAGAGGGTTATTAAAATAATAATCGTAAGAGTTTATTTCATAATTAAAATTTAAAAAGTGTCTCAAGATGCTAAAATATCTAAATTAATGAGAGTATAAGAATAAACTTTTTCTTAACTTTAAACATAAATATATATAATTTCTTTTGTATAACATTAATTCTTATATCAAGAACCAACTTAATTCATTCAATTCATTTTTAAAATATTTAAATCGATATATTTGATATAAATTATTATAATTTGGTTTCATTATAAAAAAAGCATGCTATTATACAAATTATTTTATTTATATTTTAGTAAGAACTAAGAGCTAATTAAAATTGCTTAATGTTCGCTGATACTCTTTAAGTATTGTTTAAGTTGATAGGAGATGGATTCCACTGGATAGAGCAACCAATAAAAAAGAAATTGAGATAAAAGGGATACATAAGATTTAACGTGGAAAACTCCTTAACAAATATGAAGAAAAACCATAGATAAGATATAAAACTTTCCACTACAGAAAACAAATATTACAAGAAGAATATCTCACAATCCACACCAAGAATTATACACAAAGCTATGGGAAAGAGATTTTTGGGATGTTTAAAACCTTAAACATATGTCTCATTATATTTGAGATGTCACAAACGGCCCAGCCTGACTCGGGTTGATCGGGCCACAAGCCAACCATGGTCGGCCCAACCATTACTTCTAAAACAATGTCATTTTGGAATTTGTGTTTTACAATTCAATGAGAATTTGCTATGACAATGAACAATTTAAATGGTTTTACTTATTATTCATTATAAACTTGTTACCCACGAGCTTTCAAGCTCACCCTCTTTTTGTCCCATCTTTAGGTGACGAGAATGAGATCGAGTACCCAAAAGTCGAGGCATCATTCTACTTTTGTAACGTTTTTGTATATTAAGTTAGATTTTGTAAAAACAAGGCTTTAGACGTATTTCGAGAATTATTGGATTTTGATATTGATGATGTAATGTGGTTTAAAATGCCATTAAAGTTTTGCAAAACTTTTATTTTATGATGTTAATGAAATATAAATTTGTGTATGGATGATTGTTAGGTTGAGATGTGAATTTGTGTATGGATGAGGTGGAGTTGAAATATGTCTTAATTAAGGATAAGGTTAAGTTAGAATTAGGTACACTTGAAGAAGTTATCATTTTGAGCTGATAAATTTTGAATACGAATTGTTGTTTATATATAAGTGAGATGTATTATACAAATGAAATATAGGAATTGTATTTTGAATTCAGGAGAAAAATTGGATTAATCTAGGCTAAATTATATAAAGTTGTCTTCTTGGAAGTTGTAGCTTATCCTTTTAGTTTTCCAATGATATAAAGTATATAATTTTTTGATATCGGAGTTAAGAGATATGATCATTATAATTTAGTATTGTTACACAAGATGTATCCATAACAGCTAGGGTGAAAGATGAGAATTTGTTGTATGTGATGAATCATTTGAGATGAGATTTGGGAGTTTTAAGAAATCATTTTTGTAATTGAATGGTTAAAAACTGATATTACATTAGAAGAAGTGAATTTGGGAAGATTATGAGTGAATATGATGTTAGAATGGATGTAGGAAGCATTAGAGAGGCTTTGGAGGAGCTTGGGTATCCCCTATATCTGTTAGATGGACTTTAGGTCTGTTAACGAACCTTCTCGGGTCTGTGAGGCCCTAACATTGCTCATAATGTCCGTTAAACGGACCTTCTTGGGTCTACAATGGCCCTCAACCCCGTGTAAGTCTGTTAGGCAGACACGTATATCTGTTTAACGGACATACACTGTACACTTTTGGAAATTTGCATTTTAGACCCTCTAAATGGAAACATCTCACTTTGCGGTCTTCATGATTTAGAAATCTTTTTTCAAACTGTCGAAGAATGACCTTAATCAGAGGTCTCTAGAGAAAGTTATGCCAATTGTCCAAAGATAGGTAAAATATGATTGAGGATATAAACATGTTTGATTCTTTTTGCCATAACTTCATCATCCGACCTCCAAATGAAGTGATTATTGAAAAAATAGATTCCTAACACATTTTTTCGATCCCTCTATAAAAATTGGTATCTTTTGATTTTGATCTAAAAAAGATTGACGGAAAGATAGTAAGGGGTCGTTGAGAGAGCATGACTAGGGCATGAACATTCTTTGGCTTCTAAAGCATAACTTCATCATAAAGCTTCGATTGAGATGGTTATTACTTCAAATTAAACTAGAGACTTAGAGATATAAATTATTTGAATAAGCCAAATTGTGTTTTTGGTGATTGACTGGTATGAGCACACCACTTTTATGGGATGATGGCTAATTAGGGTTCTTTAAAATGACCTTATAGGATCTTATGCACACGTTTCATGATTTCGGATGTTAGGCTCCGAAATCAGGGTCCACTAGTTGTGGTATCAAAGCAAGAGTTGGGTTCTAAAAATGATGTCCAACAGTTTTTCAATAACCCAGACCAGTTCCTAGTGTTTTTGACCCTTCTGAATTCATTTTTGCAATTAGAATTTTTAAATTCATTCCCTAAGATCAAGTTTCAGGTTCATTTTGATCTTTTTCTCTCCTGTGAAGACTTAATTTTTGAATGATGACTACTTCTGATGTTTCCCAGTCAATATCTCATTCTATTACTGTTATTTTTGACGAATCAAACTATGATTTATGGTCTCAAGAGATGTGTAGTTTCTTGAAAGGTCGTCTTCTTTGACCATATGTCACTGGTGATATTCCTAAACTAATTGTTATTTTTGATGGATCAAACTATGATTTATGGTCTCAAGAGATGTGTAGTTTCTTGAAAGGTCGTCTTCTTTGACCATATGTCACTGTTGATATTCCTAAACTAATAAAAACGACCAATGAGGATGACAACAAATTCACATATCGCATGGATCAATAGGAAAGCAAGAATCATCAGATTCTCACCTGGTTTTGAAATACGTGCATCTCTGTGATTAAATTAGAATTTCACATATTTGACACTCTAAAAAAGGTATGGGATTTCTTGCATACCAAATATTCTATTTCTGATGACGTTCACCAGTTTCAGCTTTATCGTTGCCTTCATCGGATGCATTAACAATCAGATTAGACTATTCATAGTTATGTTTTTTAATTACAAAGTCTCTAGGATCAATTGGCTACTTGTGATCCAGTATGGATTGACTCTGTCTCTGCTTCTCTCTATACTAGTCTTCGTGATTGCCAACTTGTCTGGCATCTTCTTATGACACTCAGATCTGAATTTGACTCAGTCAGTGGTGCCTTATTACATTGCAGTCCCCTGCCTGCACTTAACACAATCATTACGGAGTTACTTTCTGAAGAAACTCGGCTCAACACTCTCCGAGATGAAAGAACTTTACCCTCCACTGATGTCGTCATGGTTGCCTCCTCTCTTTCTATCACATCACCATCTAATGGCTACTCTCACAAAACTCAATACAAATACTGTAAGAAATTTGGTCATCATATTTCAAAGTGCAGAAAGCTTCTTGCCAAAAATGCATCTACTTCTGGCAATTCTTCTCGGCCTTCTTATCATCCCACTTTTGCTTCTACTGCTGCTGCTACTGTCACTGAAGGACCCTCTAATGAATCCACTTCTCCAAAATTCTCAATGCAAGACATTAAAGCCATTCTTCGGCAACTTCACTCAGAAAATGGCATTTCTTCATCTTCTGTCTTGTTTGTCACATCAGGTACTTCTTCTATGCGGTTTTTTTATTCTGCCTGTTGTAACCATATGACATCTGATTCAACTACACTTATAGCATAATCTATTCCATCTGCTTCACCCATTGTTCACACTGTTGACAACTCTGTCTTATATGTTCATAGTATAGGCACTATCTCCAAATCTTCCTTATCTTTGCCTCATACGTTTTATGTTCCTAAAATATCGTTAAATCTTATTTATGTTGGTAAATTGTGTGAATTTGGTTTGGACTTACATTTTTCGAGTCATGGTTGTACTGTGTAGGACCCACAAGCGGGAAAGATTCTTAGGATTGGCCGTCAGGTTGGACGACTTTTTCAGGTCACTTCTCTCACCGCAACTATTACTTCCGATATATGGCACTCGCATCTAGGACACATCTCTTGTTCTAGACTAGGTCCTTTAATCTTTAGTGGTTTTTTAGGATCTATGAAACAAACAATTTTGGATTGTGTTTCATGTCAACTTGCTAAACATCATGCTTTACCTTTTCCAGTCAGTAATTATGTTACTTCTGCATCTTTTGACTAGGTTCATTCTAATATTTGGGGTCCTACCCCAACTGTTAGTATGGGTGGATCACGTTATTTTGTTGTTTTTGTTGATGATTTTTCTAGATATACCTGGATTTATCTTATGCATAATTGATCTGAGTTATTCTCCATTTATTCTCAATTCGCACACATGGTCAAAACTCAGTTTTCTTGCGATATTAAGATTTTTCGTATTGATAATGCTATAGAGTGCAAGGATCAATCCTTGTTTACTTTATTCTCCCTATATGGCACTCTTGTTCAACGTTCCTTTCTTGGTACTTCTCAACAAAATGGTCGTGCTGAACGTAAACATTGACACATTTTAAATATTGTTTGGGCTCTTCTTATTGCCTCATCTTGTCCTGAAAACTTTTGGGGGGATGCTGCTCTTATAGCTGTGTACATCATAAACATAATTCCTTCCTCTGTATTAGGTAATATCACTCCATATGAGTGTTTACATGGTCAACCTCCAAACTATCAATCTCTTTGTGTTTTTGGATGTGCTTGCTTTATTCTTCTTCAGTCTTATGAACAAACTAAATTAGAACCTAAAGCCCGATTATGTTGTTTCTTGGGGTATAGCATTGAACACAAAGGTTATCGATGTTGGGATCCTATCTCCAAACGCCTTCGAGTGTCTCATTATGTTACTTTTTAGGAACATGTAATGCTTTCTACCTTATCCAAATTCCAAGTCAATTTTCCTTCATCTCCTTTCTTTACCGACCCCACTATCACTTTATCTCCAGATGATTCTTATGTAGGTTTATCCACTCCTGATGAAAATCTTCAACCTTTGGCATCGGCGCTAGAATTTGGTCCGTCTGTGGAACCTAAATCTGTTCCATCTGTTCCTTCCACTCCTGTGTCACACAGACTTCCACTTCATCGTTCCACTCAGGTAAGACATCCTAATGTTGCTCTTCGTGATTACCATTATTATTCTACTCTTATGTCTCTCTACGAACCTCGCACCTATTGCAACGCAAGTACTAATCCTCTTTTGTAGAAAGCAATGGCAGAAGAACTTCAAGCTCTCACTAGCACTAATACATGTGAAGTTGTTGACTTACCTCCACAGAAGTTTATAGTTGGTTGTAAATGGGTCTATAAAATCAAGACTCGGGCAGATGTTTCCATAGAACGGTATAAAGCCAGACTCGTTTCCAAAGGTTTCACATAGGAATACAGAATTGATTATGAAGAAACTTTTGTTCCTATTGCTCGCCTCACATTTATACGTAGTCTCATAGTTATTGCTTCCACTAAGACTTGGCAGTTGTATCAATTGGATGTCAAAAATGCCTTTCAATGTCAAAAATGCCTTTCTCAATGGTGATCTCTCAGAAGAAATGTATATGTAACCTCCACCTGGCTATGATTTTCCAACAGGAAAGGTTTGTCGTCTCCGTAAGGCCTTATATAGATTAAAACAGGCACCTCGAGCTTGGTTTTCTAAGTTCAGTTCTATAGTGTTTCAGTTTGGTTTTAAATCCAGCTCTTACGATCATGCCTTATTCATTCACAACACTTCTAATGTTCACATTCTTCTTCTCCTTTATGTGGATGACATGATCATTACAGGAGATGATATACAAGGCATTCATGATCTTAAATCCTACCTCAGTCATCAGTTTGAGATGAAAGACCTGGGTGTTTTGAGCTATTTTTCGGGACTTAAAGTCTCCTCCGATTCCTCTGGATATTATTTGTCTCAAGCCAAATATGCTAATGATCTTATTTCTCGTGCAAGTCTCACAGACGACAAAATCTGTAGTACTCTCTTAGAGACAAATGCCCATTTTACTATAGCTGATGGCACACCTCTTCATGATGTAACTCTCTATCGACAACTTGTAGGCAGTCTTGTCTACCTTACTGTCACTCACCCTGATATAGCATATGCAATTCATATTGTTAACCAATTTATGTCTGTTCCTCGCACAATTCATTTTGCAGCAGTTCTTCGTATCCTTCGTTATGTCAAGGGTACCTTGTTTCATGGCCTTCATTTCTCTAATACTTAATCCCTTGAATTGCGCCCCTATTCTGATGCGGATTGGGTAGGTGACCTAACAGACAGACGCTCTACTACTGGTTATTGTTTCTTCCTTGACAATTCTCTTATTTCATGGCGTAGCAAAAAGCAGACCATTATTTCTCGCTCAAGCATTGAAGTAGAATACCAAGCACTTGCTGACACTACATCTGAGCTTCTTTGGCTTTGGTAGCTTTTACAGGACATGGAGGTCTCTCATTCATCCGCTACTACACCCCATTGTGATAACCAAAGTGCAATCCAGATAGCACACAATGATGTTTTTCATGAACGCACCAAGCATATAGAAAATGATTGTCATTTTATTCGTC
>JAOQMP010000003.1:15083066-15094221 GCA_027563575.1 Erythroxylum pedicellare | reverse complement strand
GTTTTCGGGAAATCAAAAGTCACGAAAAAGTTTCGTGATTATTCCGCTGCGGTCGGATCAGATCCGGACCCGATTTCTCAACAACGTGTTGGTGGAAATTTTTAATAATTAAACTAATATGAATATATATCTAATAATTTTAAATTAAAAAATTAATTTTATATAATAAATACAATTACATTTTAACATAATTATTGATATATAAATATGATAAATCAATTTGTTAGACATATATCACTCGTATAATTTGCTAATTCACAATCACCTCCTTTGATATAGTTGCGTATATAAAGTATCATGTGTTTTTAAGATTTTTGTGTTGATGAAAGTTAAAACTTAGATTGATTCTGAACTTAACAAGAACTCTCACGAAATTTCTAAAGCATAGGAGTTTTAGTAAAAATTATAAGAGAGGTTGATTTTTTTTGGTTACCTTTATAATTATCTAATTAAAGTTAAATTATGACTATACTTTAAATTTAAATTTAAATTTAAATTAAAAATGGTAAATCCTAATATTTATCTACATAAAAGGAATTAGCATTATTTTATCTACATAAAGTTATTTGAATGAAAACTATAAATTTATTTGGTCATGGCTAATTTTTCAATAACTTAAATTAGTGTGCATCCCAAGAAAAAAATCTTCCCTATTTTTAGATGTGAATGTATATATCATAGTCATTTAATTAAGAAACATCTTAAGCATACTTTTCACAAAATAAGAAAAGGTTAGAAACTCGGAGCAGTAGTTTATTTTCCAAGTCAGGCTTTCAACAGTCAAAGTTAAGCTTTAAATCCAAATATAATGACAAAAAAAGCACACAAAAACGTCTTTAATTATTTCACCATATATAAAAGATAATACAAAGAAATCTATTCATCAATGGCACTGAGTCTTATATAGTTTGATCCTTTCTCATTTTAATTATAATATTTAAAAATTTATCACTTATTTTTATAATATTATTTGACTATCATACATTTCCCTTCATTATATTTAATTAGTTTTTACTCTATTTATAATTTTAAAATGACATGGAATTAAAATTTCAGAATTTCAATATTATTTTATTTTGAATTTTAAAAATTAGATGAAACTAATAAAATATGATAAAAATTGTATGATCAATAAATAACATTATATATTGTAAACAATACTTCAAAATATTAAAATTGATTCAATATATTTAATCCATATTGTATTTTTATATCTAGATAGAGAAGTCTCGTGAAGAACAATCCTATGGCTTGAGTTTGGGATAACTCAGCATCAAAACTTACTAACTTTTGACATGTTGTTCTAATACTTTTGGTTAGTGAAATGCAATAGTTGTACTTTGTAGTTTGTTACAAAAATATTGAAATTATGTAGAAAAGTGTATTAGAATTATACTTCTTTAAATAACAAGTGTTTATTCAATGCACACAAATATATGCTTAACCAATATAATAATGTTGATATAATTTTCAGTTTCTAATAATTCTATAACATTTTAGATGAGAATATGGGATAATTTACTATAACTTGTTTTTAGTAATATGATGCTCTAAGATTTGAGGTGTGCAATTTTTTTATTGTACATCTACAAAGGATGATATATGAGGTATTATCAAAAGGTACTTAAAACTAACCATTGAAACCTCCATTTGATATTGTAGAAATAGAGAATGAAGAAGAAATGTAGGAATGTTCTCAATATTTCTATTTGTCTATAATGTAATATACATCCATCTTTATGCAATCAAGGTGACTCTAACTAAATAAACAAATCAACTAAAAATTACACAATATTAATATATATGATTTTGGGATAAAATGAAGGCTAATTAGATGTTTAATGTTGACTGCCAAGATTAGGTTAATATCCCCCATCAAACTCAAGTGGTAGTGAGAAGTTCTTGAAAATGTCAAAGAGAATGTGATTTGGTGATATCAGAATTTGTGTTTGAGATTAGATTAAAACAAGTTGTATAGTTTTATGAAGCATATGATGACACATAAGATGACAATCGATCTTGATATATTTAGTCTGTTTATGAAAGACATTATTGTGAGCAATCTACATGGCACTATGATTATCATAAAAGAGAGGAACTACTGAAGAAAGGTAACATCAATGTCTTAAACTAACCATTGCAACCAAAAAATTTCATAAGTAGTGTCAGCCGACACTTGATAATTCAGTGCCTGAGTGAGAGGTTGACCTTTTTCGTGATTGGTCAATATTTAATACCATAAATGCACGACGTAGCTGTAGTTAGTACTGGCAAGTATAGGTTGATCTCATAAATACTATGAATACTAGTAATCACCCTTTCCCTGTTATCTATCATAAGGATTGATTTTAGATTTTAAATGAAAAGAAATTAAACAAAAACAAATAAAATAAACTAGGAAACAATTATGAACATATAGAAAGTAGAATTCACTTAGAAAACTATCGTTATTAGAAGTTGATATCTAAGCTTAAATCCCTCTAAAACCTTAACATATTGATCTTTTATTAGATCATCAAGACTCCTATAGTATGCTAATAGCTAATCTTGAGTCTACTAATAACTAATCTTAAGGTCTCTAACCGAATTACTTAGGTTAAATATTGTAGGATTGTGTTATCGATTTATGAGTCCCTCTATTAGGTTTGCCCCTAATCCTGAAGATTCATGTCATCTTATCTCTAAGGTTGCAATCAACTCCTTCTAATTACAGTAGATCTATTCACACTAAGATTTCTCAATCTCTATGTATGAAATTAGATTATCAATAAAACACATAATCAGATCACACTAAATAATTAATCCAATTGCATTAATAAAGGAAGCAAATCATATCAAAGTATTAACATAAGGTTCATTTAACCTAAATACTAACTAGTCAAACATACATTAAAAGAAAAAATAGAAAAAAAGGTTCATAATTCTAAATCTCCCTTATTGTCTTTTATCGAGTATTATTGCAATGTAAAGGTATGTTCTTATATTTTAATTGATTTTTCAATGATTTCTTCGTGTTTTCTGCTTCTCTGGACCAAAATCATCCCCTCTAGATATTCTCCATGTTCAGAAATCACGTCCTAAAGTCTCCTTTATTCTTTCCTCTTGAAAATGTCTTTTTATCATGAAATTTAGGGTTTTCTGGAGATGCATAAACTATGCATAATCAGAATCACCTAAAAATTGCGAAATTACACAGACAGATGCGCAACCTCACATTCCTTCAAGCTTTTGGCCTTGATATCTTCATATTTAGGTCATGATGTCTTCACATAAATTGTAGCTCCACTTTTTAGCTTTCCAATAGATCCTCTTTTGATTATAAAGCCTTGGATCTAAAGTTATAGGCCAAAAACCTCAGACTGGGCTGAGACAGAGTTCGTATCTCATTCTCAACCTTTTTATCCACTCAAAACAACACTTTTAGGCCCCAAGTTGTACCTAGGAATTATGTCCTAGGATTTTGGCTTGAATATAAGCTTTTGAATCACCCTATTTGGATCTCATAAGCTCAAAATATGTCCATGTAAAGCTCAAGTGGTCAGGTTGCCAATTCTATAGAAATAAGTTTTACTCTGAACAAATGGTTACTGGTCCAAATGAATTCAAATAGCTGTGAATTTGGGCTTCCTGAAAATCTTGAGATGTCCTCTAATTATTCTCTGAAGGCAACGTTTAAATTTGGACTCTCCATCTATGTTAAAAATTATACATAGCTTCTATGCATCAAATATTCACTTTATGCTGATTTTTCCTCTTAATTCTTCTCCTTTAAGTTCATGAAAGCAATTATAATCAGTGTAAGCACTTAGAGCGAATTAAGTACCAAATATAGGATAAAAGTATAAAATATCAAACACAATATATCAAACAGAGGTGTAAAAAGATTTTCAAATATCCATCTTATAGTAAGAGACAATCGTTAACTTCTTGCTGCATCAAGAAAAAAGGGAAGTGCAAAAAAAAAAGTATCCAATGGTAGATCGAAAATTAATAGGGTCTCTAGCCCAGTTGGCATTAGAGTATACATGTAAGTCCGATGAAGATGAATGAATAAAGTGAAGCCCATGAAACAAGGTGCTTCAAATGTATCAGAGTATACAAAGAACAACAAAAAAGTGAGTGGTACGAGGTGCAGATATGAAATAATTGACAATGTGAACTGCATAAGTAATATCTGAACGACTGATAGCAAGGTATATAAGACTACCAACTAATTTCCAATAAAGTATACCATCACTTAAAGGAGTTTCGTTAGTGGCAGAGATAAGATCATTAGAGTCGAGTCGAGTGCTAGCAATCATGGTGTCAGTAAAACTTGCACAAGAGATAAGATCAGTAGCATACTTGGCTTGAGATAAGTAATAACTTGAATCTTCAGAAGATATTTTAATACCTAAAAAATAACACAGGGGAACTAAATCTTTCATTTCAAATTATTGATGAAGACAATACTTGAAAGTAGCGATCCCCTGAGTGTCATTGTCGATTATTATCATGTCATCAACATATAAAAGGAGAAGAGTGCACCCTTGATCTATTTTTCAAATAAATAACGCATGATTATAAGAGATGGATGTAAAGTCAAGACAGTTTATGTTGAAGCTGAATTTAGCAAACCATGCTCGAGGAGCTTAGTTAAGGCCATATAAGGCTTTGTGAAGACGACAAACTTTATTAGGTGGATAAGCATACTTAGGTGAAGCTTGCCTATATACTTCTTCATAAAGATCATCATTAACAAAGACATTCTTCACATCCATCTAGAACAATTCCTAATGCTTGATTGCTGCTATGAAAATAAGAATGTGGATTGACACTAGGTGAGTGACTGGAGCAAAGGTCTCCTCGTAGTCAATACCATATTCTTGAGTAAACCCCTTTGCAACTAATCATGCTTTGTATCTTTCGACTGATCCATCAACTCGAGTTTTGATTTTGTATACCCATGTATAGCCGAACAAACCTAGTTGGAGGTAGGTCAACTAAGTCCTAAGTTTTGGTGTTGGTGTTAGTGTTTGTGTTAAAGAGAGCCTATAATTCTTCCGTCATTGCTTGTTGTCATAAGGGGTTAGGGCTAGCCTCGCAATAGGTATGAGGTTCATATAGAGAGACAAATAGTGGAATAAATATAGAATTCTTTAATACAAATAAATAATTGACTTACTTAAGAGGATCAACATAGGGGATATGGAGACTCAGTAGATTCTAGTGAATTAATAGAAGAGGAAGAGATATTTGTTGAGGATGGAGGATCTGCAGTCAGAGAAGATACAATAGAATCAGGCCTTAGATGTGTTGAGCTATTAGAGCTATAAGATGGACCTGCAAAAGAAATATAAGGAAACAAAGGTATGGTATGGTCAGGAAAAAAATTTGTATAAGGGTTCGCTGACTTAAAAAATTGATATTGTGGAAAACATTTTATGTTTCTAAAAAGTGACTTACTGAGAGATTCTAAGTCTTTAAGACAGTGGATCCCAACATCTATATCCTTTTAGCCTTATCCTATATCCTAGAAAACAATATAAACGTGCTCTGATTTCAAGTTTGGTGTCCTTATAGATTTGTAATAGAACAAAGCACATACTTCAAAGAACTTTAAAAGAATTATAATTAGGAGCATGATTGAATAAACGCTCATAAGGAGAGATATTACCTATGATAAGAGAGGGAATACGATTGATAATATATAGAACAGTAAAGTTTGCTTCTACCCAAAAGGTTTCAGGATAAGAAGATGATATAAGAAGAGCTCGAATAGTGTCAAGAATATGTATATGTTTACATTTGGCTTAATCATTTTATTGAGATGTGTGAGATAATATCACTGAATGATGGTCCCTTGTTGATTAAGAAAATTGATGAATTTTGTTTCTTTGTATTTCGTTGCATTATCAGTCTGAAATATTTTAATCTTGAAAAAGAACTAACTATGAATCATATTACCAAAATGAGAGTAAATGGAGAATATTTCAAGTCTATGTAGTATTAGATAAATCCATAAATAATGAGAAAAATCATCGACAAATATCACATATTATTTCATGCTACCCATAGTTTCACAAGGTGTAAAATTCCAAACATCAGAATAAGTTAGATCAAAAGGTGCTAAAGAGATAGAAATTGAGAGAAAATGGTAAAGCATGACTTTTAGATAGTTAATAAAGGACATAATTAAAATGTTTAGTCTTAAAATAACCTATTGTTAGAGATTAAAGACCTTAATCTAAAGGTAGAAAGACGAACTAAACAAGAGTGTCATATATGACAGTTGACAACACCAACAACAAGCTTTGAAAGAAGCTTTAGTAAAGTAAACTTAAATAGTTGTCTAACCTTACACCCTTTTCTAAAGATCTTGTCTATCTGTGGATCTTGCACAATGTAACCATGAATCAAAAAGTATAATTTAACACTAAGTTCACACAATTATCTAACAAAAATAAGATCTAATAAGAGTTTGGAAAACAGAAAGGTTTCAATTAAATATAATGCGGATGTGTGAACAGTACCAATATTTTTTACATGCACAGCAAAATTATCGGTAATATGAACAACGTTTGGAATAGATGTTATTGTTAAAGATTCAAGAATAAAAGAATAAGAGGTCATATGATTACATAGGCAGAATTGAGGTACCAAAAGTTTGAGATACCTGATGTCATAGACAGGGCAAAGAAAGATATTGTACCATAATCTAGTTGAAGTTATTGAAGAAAGGCATAGAGATTGATTAAAGAGAATTTGGGAAAGGTGCTTTTTGATGACCCCTCAATGGTAGGAGTAGCAATGAAGCATGTTTAAGGGACTTGGAAGAATTACCTTGTCTAGAGCTCTATTTGAGTCGTTTTCTACATTAAAAGATATGATGTCTGAGCTTTTTGTAGTAGTTGTCTTACCTGAAAGTATGAGTTACAAGGATAATATCAGTAGATGGAACAGATTTTTCCATTTGGAGCATATTGAGGTGACTTTCCTTTGAGATGGTCTCCTTAATGATAATGTCAAGATTGGGTAGAGCTCCTCTAGGAGCAAGAGAGCTATAAATGGGTTCAAATTCATCCTTGAGAGTCACAAGTAAATGTCATATATGTTGAGAATCTCACAGATTTGCATAGATCTTAATAGTATCAAAACTAGGCCAGATAAAATCGCCAAGTGCTAGTCAATCCTAAAGTTCTTGCAATTCATACATATAATTGTGTATTGTTTATCTAGGTTATTACATGCGATAAAGTCTCCTATACAACTAAAATCAGTGGACGTCATCTAATACATAATAACAATTTTTCAAAAAATTTCATGCCTTTTGAGTTCTATTGAAGTGTCAAAAGTCAAGTTTGACGGCTTTCGCACATGTATTTTGAAACCATGTTAGGATTTGATGGTTCATTCCATCCTGTACCCCCAATCATTTAGTGAATACGACAACGTTTTCATCTTTCTTTTGAGTAGATTTAGGTATTTTTCCAGTAACAATTCACCAAAAGAGTGTTCCCTTAAGAAAGCTACACATTTCTTTAGCCTAAAGATCATAGTTGGAGCTTTCAAAGATTATGTTAATAAGGTTGAGAATGTATTGGAGAAGTTTAGAGGCCTCCATAGTGAAAGAAGATAATAAAATATGAGAATACCTACTTATAGAGATGGAATTTGGTTATTCTGACTTCAGAATTGGATTCAGAACGTTAGAAAATCTTAAGAACCAATATGGTTTATAGAGAACCTGAATTAAAATATATTAAACCAAGCGGTTAAAGTATCAGTCAACTATTTTTCAAATTAAATCGAGATCTAAACTGAATTGAAAAGGAGAGGAAACGTGGACAAATAAGGTAAAGACACGAGTATAGATGATGTGTAAGTATGTGTGCTAAGATGGCAATGAGCTGGTAATGTATGGCAGGTAACATGGGATTCTAGATTACAGGGCAAATGACATGGTGTTGATGGGTTTCCCACCTCCTGTGAATAAATAGTGTAGTTTAGCTTTCAAGCAAAATGACGTTGTTTAAGTCTTTTTCTTCCTCCAAACACGTACAACTAGGGTTTCAAAATCTAATGGCTTTAGGTGACACGTGACGGTGCGTAGAGAGGCTTTCGGTGATGATTTTTGCATCATTGTAATCTACTTAAGAGGAGTAACAATTTCATATATGGAAAATTGTTTTCAAAGCAGATTTAGAAAATCAGAATATGAAAGCAAAATGCTTTGAGAAAGAATAAAGAAGACTTCAAAATTTTGGCTTCTTTTTTTTACAAAGGAGACTTTGATACCATGTAGAAATAAAGAACGAAAAGGAAATAAAGAAATATTCTATATATTTCTGTGTATCCATAATGTGATGTACATCTATTTATTATACACTCTAGGTGACTCTAATTAAAGAAACAAATTAATTAAATATCACACAGCATTAATGTACATGATTTTAGGAGGAAATTATAGCTAATTAGATGCTGAAAGTTGACCGCCAGCTGACGTTAATAGATATATTATGACTTGGTAATGAAATGATTATTTGTATGTAAATCTTTATGTTATGAGTCCAGGTTAAAACTTTAAGAAATATTTTGGGCGATACTTTAACCAAGCAATGACCGAGGCTATGGGCCCTATTGTCTTTTACACTTCAAAATGAGTTCGCTTTTAAGCCTATCAGTTTCAGCAGTTTCAGACTTGGACTCAAGCTCTATCTGGGTGCGCCCCAGTTAAATCACTTGAGACTTTAGGATGATTCCCCTTTGCTCTCCTTTGTCCTTAGCCACCCTCTTCAGCTTCAACGCTCGTTGCTCGTCCCATGAAGTTTTACCAACAAAAGGAACACCCTTGACTTGTGTCAAGATGCAATTCAACACTTCAGAGAGTTCGGCCGAATCTGGGACCACAAAAATGATGCCTTTGCGCGCCAATGGACTTTGCCCATGTGGTAGAAGGCATTTTTTTGCCGCAGCCACAGCTTTGCTTCCAATTTGTCCTCCTCAGTCAAAGGCTTCTCCTGATTCAATGTGTGATTATACGGTATCATGACGAATACTAATAGTTAATGGTTAACTGGTATATGCAGAAATATTTGGTTTGATATAATCCAAGTGACATGGTTGCAGACTATATTGAATAGGTTTCATCCTCCAAGACCCGATTGGTATGAGGAATTTTATGCATCAGTTCTGAATTCTTCCATGAAGTCTTATGAGGCAGAGGTCAGTTTTATTTCCAAATAAAGATTAGTTCGTGCAAATTTTGATCTCCAGCGTCCCTTTCTGTTTTTTGTTTCTCTTCTAATGTTGTAGTATCTTATTGGTGAAGATTGGAGGGTACAAGTCACAGCTCTTTGCAAATTTGAGAGGGAAGGCACAGAAAGTCTTGGAAATTGGTGTTGGTACCGGTTCTAATCTCCGGTATTATACCAATGGCGCAGATGTCCAAGTTTTGGGTATGGATCCTAACAGAAAAATGGAGAAATATGCTAAGGCAGCAGCATTATCAGCTGGTGTATCGCCTATGAATTTCAAGTTTATCCAAGCAGTATGTGTACTTTCCCCATGGTCACTATATATAAAAGAAATTATGTTCTTAACGCACAAGACACAGAAAATGACGCATGCCCAGGACGTTGTTTTCTTTGCATGGAAAAGTTGTCCTTTTAATCACTTGACAAGTTTGACAATCCCATTTTGTTTAGGTAGATATGTCAGTTGTACTAATTTTCTTTTCAGTGGCATTAACTCAATGATTATGTGCAGGTTGGGGAGGCTATACCGTTAACCGATTCATTTGTAGATGCAGTTGTTGGAACTCTTGTACTCTGCTCAGTTAAAGATGTTGATCAAACACTGCAAGGTAAGTAAATTTTCTGGGACTTGCAATTTTTCTAGATCAACTGTTTGACTTACGCTTCATTCACAAGTAGTCCTTTTAACTTCCTTATATTAGAATATACCATCTTGAACGCAGCAAACGTACACAAATTGAGAGTGCTTGCCTTAGAAAACTGGAGCTACTTCTAAGCAACTGACGAGAATCTTGAACTTATTGTTTTGTCTAGAGGTGAAGAGAGTGCTTAAACCGGGAGGTGTGTATGTATTTGTGGAGCATGTGGCTGCAAAAGGTAATATAAGATGTGCTTTAATTCAAGAAACAAAAGTGATATGGCACTTTGAGGTTGTTCATCACCTAATATGGTGTTTAAAATTCTATTGAGGCTGCAGAGGGAACAATTCTTCGGTTCATTCAGGGTGTTCTTGATCCACTGCAACAGGCTGTTTCTGATGGTTGCCACCTGACCAGGGAAACAGGGAAAGATATTTATAATGCTGGTTTCTCCAATGTTGAGTTGAACACGGTTTTCGTGTCTAGTGCCTCTATTATAAATCCTCAAGTCTATGGAATAGCAAGAAAGTAGAAACTGAGAGTGAGATCATGCTGCCACAGACATACATGGTCAAGAGCGTAAGTGAACCTTGTACGCCGCAAATTCCATACGAAAGGTCTCATTATACCTAAATAAGGTCTAAAGTTCTAAAGACCTGGACGAGCAAAGTAAATTAGAATTACCTCACAAGAAAAGCATAAAAAAAGTTTTCGGTTGTTGTAAAGGGTTTATAGCGCTAGATAAATTCAGAATTCTTTTAGTTTTGCGTCTAGTTGGTATTTCTGTGGCAAACTGCAAGCTTTACGTCTCCTTTCCAAAAGATGTATATTGTATAACCCGACTGAGAACAAACTTTGGGTTACATTGTTTGGATTTTTCTAACGTTTGAATATGAAGAGAGCTGTTCTTGCTCGCCTAGCGGGCAACCAATCATTAATGTCTAATAATTAACAAAACTTGATTAACTTGTAAGCGGAAATGGGTGACTGGTAGGAATGTGCGCAAGTGGGGAGATTTCAGGATGGTTGAAAGTTGCTGAGATGACAATAATTGTTCCACCGTCGCACATGAAAAATAACGGAGCTTTTCCAACGATCTGCAAAATTCTTGATTTTCAAACCTGAAGCAGAATTCTCCAGACACAACTCTAGCCAAGTCATTGATCAAGTCATGCATGACAAAAGAATTATTAACATCTTGGAAAAAAGATCTTGATACTAGCTCCTCAAAGTACTCTTCACCCACTTCTTCCATTGTCTCGTTTCCTTCTTGTTCAATCA
>JAOQMP010000003.1:15048460-15074782 GCA_027563575.1 Erythroxylum pedicellare | reverse complement strand
AGGCCTATATCTGTAGTTTACTCCAAATTAAAAATCATCTCATTAGAAATCCTACAGATCGAGATATCATCAAAATACAAGAACATGTTCAGTAAAATATCCAGTTCATGCTCTTCCAACCGATACCCTTACTTTGATTAGATCAATCTTTTACAAAAAACTAAAAGCTATAATTTCTTTGGATAGAGATAGAAAAATGTGTTATGAATCTAACGCTTCAAAAATCAGGTCATTTGGAGGTCGGACGACAAAGTTATGGTTGAAAGAATCAATCAAGGTTCTGTCCATATAAGACGAAACAGATAGCAGACGATTCGAAAAAGCAGACGATTAGAAAGAGTAGACGAATGCAAATAGCAGAAGAATGGGAAGTAGACGATTAAGAAAAGCAGACGAATGGGAAGAGCAGACGAATGCAAAGAGCAAACGAATGGAAAGTAGACGATTCAGAAAAGCAGACCAATGGAAATAACAGACGAATGCAAAAGCAGACGAATGGGAAGTAGACGATTCAGAAAAGTAGACGAATGGGAAGAGAAGACGAATGGGAAGTAGACGATTAAGAAAAACAGATGAATGGGAAGAGCAGACGAATGTAAAGAGCAGACGAATGGGAAGCAGACGATTCAGATGGTCAACTTAAGACAAAGCAAAAGTCAACCTAAGACGATACAGATGGTCAACTTAAGAAGAAGCAAAAGTCAACCTAAAACGACACAACTCTTAAGAAGAATGACGTCATCATAGACGATACGTCTTTACAGACGCTACCTCTCTATAGACAATGCATCTCTTAAGACAAATGACGTCATCACAGATGATACATCTTTACAGACGTTGGATCTCTTAAGATGAATGACGTCATCACAAACGATATGAATCATCACAGATGATACGCCTTTATAGACGATACATCTTTATAGACGATGCATCTCTTAAGACGAATGATGTCATCACAGATGATATGTCTTTACAGACGATGCATCTCTTAAGACGAATGGCGTCATCACAGACGATATGATGTCATCACAGACGATACGTCTTAACAGACGATACATCTTTACACTCCTAGGTATCTCCCTCTATAAGGACTCCAACTTTTAACCCAGATGTCCAACAATTCTAGGATATATATATATATGTCGTTGGAAAACTAAAGGAAAACCCTACAACTTCCTAGAAGGCACAATTGCCTAAATCAGCCTGGATTACTTTAGACCTTCTCTTGAAGTCCGAACACAAACTTTTCCCTTATGGAAACTTAAAAATGCCATGTACAAACTTAAAAGAGAGTTATGATCAAAATGCAATTATATTCCTTTTGCATCAAAAGATAAGAGTCTTACAAAGCTTTAGTGAGCATTTTAAGTCACAAATACATTAATATCTTAAAGTTCCAAAATACAGAAGGTGCATAATCCATGATTTGCTCAAAATGCAACTAAAGCCTCTCTTTACAAAATTTTCTTCAAATTCAAAATATACAAAAATTGGAGTGATACCTTAACCCTTGTCTACTTGATATCTTGCTCATCACCTGAATGTGGGGGAGGAAAAGGGGGGTGAGCTTAAACCCATGGGTAACAATTTATAATTGGTAATAAGCAAAACCATTTATGAAGTCCTTTCCAATGCAGAAATTCACGTTATTACAAATCATGTATGCATCACCCTTTGTCAATTTATCATGAGCACATAAGCATATCAAAATGGTTCGGGTGGATCTAAAACAGAGAGTACTATGCATTTCTACATAATGGTCTTACGTAGTCGTGAACTTATGGGAGTCCTTGAAGGAACTCTAGGCCACTTGCAGGTAGGTAGGAGAAGTCTTTTTGTCAAAGTGCACTTGACTTAACTTAGGGGACCCCACAAACCCACATAACATGTATTTCCATAACTGTAAAACATATTGCCCAAAAAGGCACATTTCGGGAACTTGGTTGCTTAAGCTTGATATCTTTTCAAAAATCATCTTCATATATCAAACAAAATTTATATGCAACACATTCTCAAAACATTCAAAGAGTAATAAATGCACATTTTTGAAGTAGTTGAAACCAATTATTTCCATTTTCTTGAAAGAAACATTAATGGCTTATTATTCAACTATAAAAAGTAACCCACCTTGAATCTCCTTACTTAAAAGCTTGTTCAAGGATGTCTCTCCTCTTGCTCCTCTTACCTCCCTTGAATCTTCACCGACTAATGTCTTGACTCTAATGGAAGCTCTAATCTTCCTCTTTCTTTTTCTCTTCTTGATAACTCTCAAAATCCCTCTTGAAGGCTTAGTAAAATTAAAACCTAGCTCAACTCTCCTTTTTCTCTCAATCACCGGCACTCTCTCTCTCTTCTTTCTTATTTTTCATCTTCTCTCTCTTCTCTTCTTCTTCACCAACATTTTTGTCTTCTAAAATACAAGCCTACAATTCCTCCTTCTCATTTTGCCCTCCCATCAATGCTTTAAGACTTTATAACTTAATTGATGTTCCAACAACGCCCCTCATGAAATCTTATCATTCTGACATTTTATTTCCCTTAACCTATAACATAATATCTTACTTACATTAACATGCTAATTAACTCCAACATAATTTTATCTAGCAAAACCCCAAATTAATTTAATCATGCTTATTCATAAAAAAAATTTCCAGGGCCAACAGAGATGGATCTGATGGCTGAAGAGTTGAGAACTCTGAAGAAGATGAGCCATATATATTCTTAGATTGAGCTGCATGCATATCAGCTTCCATTTAACTAACAATTCCTTGTATCTATTGTTTCTTACAAACTTTTAAGTCAAATTTTGGCCCCATATAATGGGTAGAGATGTATTTATAAGTTCAGCATCAAGATGCTGAATCTGAGCTTTGTATGAGCGATACATCGTTTGTATCTGTTCCAAAACATAATCGACTTTCTTATGAGAAGCAATGTTTTGTTGACTAATTCCATTCAGCTTGGAATCAATCCTTCTCAGAACTTTGTTCTGTGCTACTACATTAGATATCTGCCAATTAAAAACTTCATCAGTGGGATTTGATGCAAGTGTTCTTTGTGAAGTAATTCCTGACGCTCTGATATAAGGGTTAAAGATAACCCGCTGTGATTCATCAGTACTCCTGGATAATTAAGGAAAGTTATCCTCTTCTGGTCTTACTATCATACAGGACAAAGGAGTAAGAGTTGTAACAGGAATTGGTAGCATAGATCTGCATGATCCATGAGTAGATTTGTAGGGATCTGTCTAAGTAAACATAGACAACCGAAGCATCTTCCTAAGAGACTTTGGTCTGGATAGTTTTATCATAGATAGACCATTATGATCGTCTGAATCTGGATCACAGTCAAGAGGCTGATAGTCATGAGAAGGTAAGCACCAAGATATGGGCTTTGATTTCTTCTTCCTTCTCCATTGATATCTTAAATCATCATCATCACCATCTGACTCTGGATTGAGACAGACTTTACAATCTAGTTCCCACATGGATGGGTTGACATCCCCTACAAAATGTCCACGATGATGACTGACATAGACTGGATCTTCATTGGATTTGAAATAATATATAGGAGGACCGTCTTTACCTTCTATATGAGAAAATACGGACTGGATCTTAAGGCTTGTTGCCCTAACTGATAGATCTGATATATCTTGAGGTTCAACGGGCTTAATCATCAGGATAGATCCTGATGTTGAAGGACCAGGCATGTCATCGCTGGGTCGTGTGTAGATGAACTTGACTGAGCCATCTTTCAGTGTCTTTAGAATCGGTGGAGTTGTTATAGGAAAAGAATGTCTATGAGGCTCGTGGAGTACCTTTTGGTAATTGGTAATCCATTTTGTTGGCATCATCTTTTCAAGCTCTGTTGAAGGTAACTACTTCAGGATCTAAAGGATAGTTGTCTGATTGTTGGCTTTATCAGCAACCATTTAAAGAGCATCCGAAGTAGAATTTAGAAAATTTAAATCCAAAGAATGATTCTGCAGACGATAGGTCATCTGGTGATGTAAGGTAGTCATAATGGCTGTAGGATCTTTATCTGCTCCAGTGATCTGGATCTGAACTTGTAAACGTTCAGACAACGTAGGATCATCCAACCTGATGTTGAAATCAGGTGCTATGGTTAAAATAACACTTCCTCTATCAAGAGTTATAAGTAAGGTACCAATAAGAGCATTTTGGTACGTTGTGTAAGCAGTGTCAAGAAGGGATATCTTGACTATCGCAGGAATACCTTTTCTTCCATGTAAGTTAAGAACAAGCCGTATAGCTCCAACATGAAGATGTGTATGATTGTGCTCTCTCTATAAGGCGATCAATTTCTTAGGAATCTCAAGCTTTATGTACTATTTTGCTGTTGTAGATCTGAGACCAAACTGTTCCAATCTGAAACTTTGTATGATTTCCTTCACATGAGGTCTAGTAGTAGATAACACACTACAAATACTTCTCGTCCAAGAATGGTCACAAGAATATATACTGTACGGACTCAACAATGGTAAAGAAGACTCACAAACACAGTTTTCTTCAGGTACATGGGTAATTTCTACAAGATTTTCAATCTTATTTGACAGCACTCTTTTTACACTGGAGGGTAAACTATTTAGAGATAGACTTGATGATAAATGTACCGGATCTGAGGATATTGACTCCATAGTCACTTAACTCACTTTTCTTTCTGACTTCTTAACCTTAACCAATATGTTCCTCGCTTGTCTCAGATACGAAGGTTGACTATATTTCCAAGGCTAACCACAAGTAGTAGTGGAAAACCAATCAAGGAGTAAAACTCCAAGGGGTATGTAGGTGTATTCGGCGTTATCAACTTTAACTGACCACAAACAAAACAAAGATACCAGGCTGGGTACTAGGGAAAACTTCCCGACTTTGCACTATTCTGGCTTTGATACCACTTCGGGACCCTTATGGGCACACAGGAAAACTGTGACCTTTTTCTGGGTAACCCTCATGGTTAAACCCTTCTAAACCACCAAATTGATCAACTCATCGACTAACCAAAGTCGGATTGGAAGAATGGATCACTACGTAGGTCCAGATATCGGAGACTTACGACTTTTCACGCCTTTCCCACAGCTTCACACAGGCATTACGGCTCACGTCTTTTAGGACTCTACCTCACTACCATACTCTTATTCTTCATTCCCCGTAAATTCTTTTGGATAACGTGTGGTTATATATGTATATATAAACTGAATTAATTGTATATTATAAGCTATCATAAAGTTAAGCTCGATTAAAGTGATCTATTAAGGTTAAAGGCTTTGGGACATCTAATAAAGTATGGGTTTTAATGTGTAGAAACCCGATTTCTATTTTGTGATGGGCTAAAATAGAAGTAAGACAAATTATTTGAAGAGTTAGGGTTATGGTCCCCAAGTGATATGAACATTGTCATTTTTGATATCCTATCAGTCAGAGAAGAGATGGCTCTTGAAAGAAAACAGATGCACATATTGACATAGAAAACGGATAACTGCAAGACTAAAAAATCACATTGTTCTCATAGATCCAGGTATTCTTCTACAACAGATCTAATTATTCTTAATGATTTAACATCATTATTTTTGTGATTGGTGACAGTTTTCATCATAAGGAATTAAATTATATCAAGTGATACCACAGCCTCTTTCATAATAGATCATTAAGAATTTTTAAATTATTTGTCTTCCTTATGGTTAGAGTATCTTTCGTTTCTTTGGATCTGGTTATTTCAACATATACATCTAGTTTTTAACTTCAGATTATGTTCCGGTTGAATCATGGATTCGAATCCAGTTATTACGCATATATATATAAAACAAATTACTAGTGTATTCTTATGATTTAAAAACAAAAAATAGAAAACCACCGAAATAGATGACGATAAGTTGTGTTGGAAAAGTGGTTTTCAAAAGACTAAATCTTTATCGATGGTCTTTTAATAACGTTTATGTTTTTTAATACATAAAGATTTGGTCTATACTTTAAACATTAACCAGCAATAAAGACCAAAAGTACCTTTATGAGCCCCTTCATAAGGTCTTACAAGGGGAGGTGAAACCAAATCCTAAATATACCCCCGCCCCCTGCTAATGGGTGTCTAACCTCATGATTCCATTCCCAAATTGTTTTTCTGGGATTCGAACTCTTGACGACGGGCTAACCCAAGTCCAACCTGGTGGCTCTAAAACCACTAAGCCCCCCCATAAGGCCTTACAAAGGGAGATGAAACCAAATCCTAAATAACACTTTGACCATTGGATAAGGACCAAAAACTAATGTATTTGGGTTTATACTTTAACCATCAAATAAAGACTAGAAACAACCTTAAAGCTTTAATATTTTGGAACCAAATATTTTAAATCCGACTTTAGGAACAAATGAGATATTTGGTCAACTGATACATTCAGCTATTTCTGTAAATTTTATATTCGGTTCATACATAAAACTTCAGCATATGTGGTTTTTGTATGAAAATTGAATTCGGTTAACAAAGGTTAATACAATCAAAATTCAAATTAATTGTTCAAGGTATGTTTAAAAATTGGTATAATTGATCTTTTATTAATATTGTGAAATAAATTGATTAAAATAACAAGTTGCCAAAGTAGCCTCTCTTATATAAATTAATTTATTTTGTAATATTAAGATGGTTATGTATGTGTAATTCATGCGAGTATTGACTGGCCCGAAGGAAGGTCAACATTTTGCCCGAAATACATGTACACCTTTGGTTATAAATATGTGACAATTATGAGGTTAGCTATATGAACAATTAATCGTTCCAAAGAGAGGTTAACTGTTTAACATTTTTTGTTATTGTCAATATTTGATTACTACACCAAGTGTACCACTTGCAAGTTAATATTTTTGTCCAAAGACTAAATATTAATGTTGTGCTAGGTATCTTCTAATGGGATATACCATTATTTGATTTGTTGAATTTATGTAAGCCTATTTTTTGGTTGTTTTGTTCTTTGTTCAGTTGCTACTTCTGCTTCTATTATTACTACCAGCATCAATTCCATTCTCATGCTTAATAACACAAACTTTAAAGCATGGAAAAAGAACGTTATGATTGTTCTCAGTGTTATGAATGTAGACCTTGCATTAAGGACTAAACAACCTGTCGATCTTACGGCTAATAGTTCCTCTGATGGTAAGAGGGACATGGAAAGGTGGAAACGTTCAAATCGCATGAGTCTTATGATCATAAAGTGTGTTATTTCGAAAACCTTCAAGGGCACTATATCCGAAGGGGTAATTACTGCTAAAGCAAAAAGGCTGAAATAAGTACGATTTTGGCAAATCTCATTTTAATAAGGTATAAGGGAAAAGGAAACATAAGGGAGTACATCTAGGAGATGTCACATCTTGCTTCGAAACTAAAGGTACGAAAGTTAAAGTTTTCTGAGGACTTACTTATGCACTTAGTTTTAATATCTCTTCCTGCACAATTTAGTCAGTTTAAGGTTAGCTATAACTGTCAAAAGGAGACTTAGACTATAAATGAGCTCATTTCTCATTGTGTTCAATAAGAGGAAAGACTAAAGCAAGAGAAGACAGAGAGTGCTCATTCGGCAACCACCTCAAAGGATAAGAACTTAAAAAGAAAGAAGGGTAAGGAAACCACAGGTTTCACGCCATAAAAGAAACAACAAAAGCAAAAGGATAAGGCTTTTGCCTTTTTTTTCTGTGAAAGTATTGCACAGAAAAAAGGATTATACCAAATATCATGCATGGCTTGTAAAGAAAGGGTTGCCTGAGCTACCAAAATCCAGTTGATGGTGAAAGATACATCTATGTAGGTGATGGTAAAGTGGTAGAAGTTGACGCTATTAGAACTTTTAGGTTATTGTTAAAGACAAGTTATTATTTGGATTTGAATGGGACTTATGTTGTACCATCATTTAGACAGGATTTAGTTTTTATTTTATATTGGGCAAATTTGGTTACTCTTATTCATTTAGAAATGGTCAATTTAGTCTTTTTCAAGATTCAATACTTGTTGGTAACGACTCTTTATCATTTGTTGATAACCTATATTTGATTAATACGGTTGCCTCAAATAATGAAACTTTGCATCTATGTAGAGGTATAAAGAGAAAATTAACCAATAAAAATTATGTTTCATTATGACACAAGCATTTAGGGCATATCTCTAAACAAAGAATTGCACGTCTTGTATCTGATAGAATTCTTAATTCCCTTGATTATACGAACTTTGAAAATTTTGTTAATTGTATTAATGAGAAATAGACAAACCTAAGGAAATCAAGTGCCAACAGGGCTGTGGACATCTTAGAACTCATACATACAAACATTTGTGGGTCATTCCCTACAGTGTCATAGAATGGTCAGCAATATTCTATTATGTTCATAGACAATTACTCCCGTTATGAATACCTGTATCTAATTCATGAGAAGTCTCAATCTTTGGACGTGTTCAAAAACTATAAGGTTGAGGTTGAGAATCAACTCAACAAAAGAATAAAAAGTGTAAGATCTGATCGTGGTGGTGAATACTATAGTGGTAGATATGACGGATCAGGTGAGCAAAGTCCAGGACCATTTGCTAAGTTCCCTGAAGAGGTGGTATTGTCCCACAGTACACCATGCCATGATGTCGTAGCATGAATGGTATTGCTAAAAGGTGAAACAGAACACTGAAGGATATGGTAAGGAGTATGATTAGTCATTTTACTTTACCAGAATCTCTTTAGGGAGAAGCATTAAAGATTATAGCTTACATACTTAATAAGGTTCTAACTAAAGCAACTACCAAAACCCCTTATGAACACTGGATGGGCAAAAGGCCTAGCTTAAACCACTTGGACATTTTGGGTTGTTCAGCTGAGGCAAGGTCATATAAGTCAAATGAAAAGAAACTGGATTCCAGAACTGTTAATTGCTATTTTATTGGATACTTCAAAAGGTCTACGGGTTATAAGTTTTATAATCCTACTATAAAGTCAATTTTAAAGATACGAAATGCCCGGTTCTTTGAGGATGTTGAGTTTGGGAGGGGAGATAAGGTGAGAGATATTGTCTTTGAAAAGGAATATGTTAATATTCATCTAGTTGTTGTTGATAATGATATGGGTTTTATTCCTAATATTATCGAAGTAACAAAACAACAAGACAATGTTGAGGAACTCCCTGTTCAGATTACAGAAATTATTCCAAAGTAACAAACTCACCAACTTTAAGAACGAATGTCAGTAAGGAGATCCACTAGAGAAGGAAGAAGTGTGATTCCAAATGATTACATCGTATTTCTCCAAGAACATGAGGTTGACATTAGCGTTATGGAAGATTATCCAATCAACTTTCATCAGGCCATGTAAAGTTCTAACTCTCAAAAGTGGATTAATGCCATGAATGAGGAGATAAAGTCCATAAAAAACAATGACATTTGGGATCTTGTCTCATAGCTTGAAGGTGTGAAACCTATCAGCTGTAAATGGATATATAAAACCAAAAGGGATTCAAAGGGCAATGTAGAAAGATGTAAGGCTCATGTAGTTGCCAAGGGCTTTACACAAAAAGAAGGCATTGATTATAAAGAGACTTTCTCTCAGTTTCATCGAAAGACTCTTTTAGAACTATAATAGCACTTGTGGCACATTTCAACCTTGAGTTGCATCAGATGGATGTAAAGATTGCGTTTCTCAATGGTGACATTGATGAGACAATTTATATGATGCAACCAGAAAATTTTGTATCAGAAGACCCAAAGCAAATGGTTTGCAAATTGAAGAAATCCATTTATGGGCTCAAGCAAGCTTCCCGTCAATGGTATTACAAATTTCATCAAGTTTCTCTTTCGTTTGGTTTTGAAATGAATCTGGTTGATGATTGTATATACCACAAGTTTAGTGGCAACAATTTAACTTTTCTAGTTTTATATGTCGATGACATACTGCTTATCAGCAATGATATAGTCTTATTGCACAAAACCAAGAACTTTCTGACAAAGAAATTTAAAATGAAAGATCTTGGTAATGCTTCTTTTGTATTAGGGATACAAATACACCGAGATCACTCTCGAGGTATACTTAGGTTGTCACAAAAGAGCTACATCGAGAAAATTCCTAAGAGGTTTAGCATGCAGGAGTATAAACTAGGTGACACCCTTATTGCTAAGGGAGATAAGTTTAGTCTCAATCAATGCCCCAAGAATGAGTTTGAAACTAAACAAATGCAAAAGATTCCTTACGCTTCAGTAGTAGGGATTCTATTGTATACTCAAGTATGTATGCATCCAGATATTGCGTTTATTATTGGAATACTGGGCAGATACTTAAGCAATCCTAGAATGGATCATTGGAGAGCAGCCAAACGAGTTAGGTAGTACTTACAGAGAATAAAAGATTACGTGCTCACATATCGGAAGTTAGATCAGCTAAAGACCATTGGGTATTTTGATTCTAATCTCACTGGATGCCAAGATAGTCAGAGATTCACATCAAGCTCTATTTACCTGTTAGTTAGAGGAGTTATTTCTTGGAAGAGTGCTAGGTAGACACTCATAGCTTCTTCCACTATGGCAACAAAGTTTATAGCATGTTATGAGGCATCCAATCATGGAATATGGATGCAGAATTTTGTCACTGGGCTGTGCATTGTAAATGGTATTGAAAGACCAACAAAGTTATTTTGTGGCAATAAGTCAGCAGTGGTATACTCCAACAACAATAGAAGCTCAACGAAGTCAAAGCATATTGACCTCAAGTTCCTAGTTGTTAAAGAAAGAGTTTAAGATGGTCAAATGTCTACTGAACATGTCAGGACAAACTCCATGGTTGCAGATCCGCTCACTAAAGGATTACCACCCAAGGTCTTTCATGAGCTTGTCGATCATACAAGTGTTGTATCTATTGAAGATATGTCATTTAGTGGAGTTTGTTATTTCAAATGATTTTCAGTTATAGACCCTTTTATGATTTATTTGAACCTTAAAGTTTATTTGGTTGATCTCAGTAAGGAATAAGGATTTTGGACCAGTTGGAAGTAGGCATGTTAAGATCACATTACAAGTAATTTCCATGCTACACATCCATGCTTGATCTATATTGTTCAATTATATTGGCATAAGTGACCATTGATGGGTTTAGTTATGATATGTGTATAATGAAAACAACTTTGATCCTATGTTATTATAATTGATGAACGAGATTGATTAAAGATGTATTTGGTAATGATAGCAAATTTTAAGCTCATAACATTATGAAATGATATACAATTAAAGGAATTATATATATATATATATATATGACCCAAATGGGAGATTGTTGGATTTAATCTAACATGTGGGAACATATATATATATATTATGAGCTATCATAAAGTTAAGCCTAGTTAAAGTGATCTATTAAGGTTAAAGGCTTTGGGCTATATGATATCTAATAAAGTATGGGCTTTAATGTGTAGAGACCCAAAAGTCTGATTTCTATTTTATAATGGGCTAAAATAGAAATAAGACAAATTATTTAAAGAGTTAGGGTTATGGTCCCTAAGTGATACCAACAATTGTCTTTTCTAATATTCCATCAGTCAAAGAAGAGATCGTTCTTAAGAGAAAATAGACGTACATACTAACTTGGAAGACAAATAACCGCAAGAATTAGGAATCACGTTGTTCTTATGGATCCAGGTACGCTTCCACAATAGATCTAAGTACCCTTGATGATTTTATATGATTGTTTTTACGATTGGTGAGTTTGTTCTTTTAGAATAATTTATGTAATCTGAACAGGGAGTTTCTCAACATTGTCTTATTATTCTAGATTTGTTACTTCGACAATATCATAAATAAAACCCATATCATTATTAACAACAACTAGAGGAATATTAATATATTCCTCTTGAAAGAAAATGTCTCTCACCTTACAAAGACAATGTTACTTCTAGAACATTGTTACTTCATGTGGTGTCTATGTGTAAGATCTATTTTAGATTATTAGTCATTGCTTTCATCCAATTCCACTAACTTGTTTAAATGCTAGGCGTTTGTAAATAGGCACTTTATATCAAATTATCGAATTAGTATATTTTTCTAAGATCTTTGCCAATTTAGCTCTGTTTAGACAAAAATCAAGGACTAAAAGTACAATATGCTCGTTTTCTCAGCTATTGGGCTAAAAGATTCAGTTTAGCAAATGTTTTAACCTGCAACACTAACACAATGTGCTTCCCCATCCATAACATAGGTAGAGGTAAATAAACCACAATGTTTAAGAAAATGTCTCCATCTGAAGTTGGTTGTATTTTAGTTAGAGACAGATAGATACAATTTTTTAATCATGCAAGCAAGGTTTCAGGTAAACAATATCTTGAAGAGGTCTTGTGAGTAAATTGCATTCTTTTTCCAATTAGAGAAACGGGGCTTCTGGCATTCTTTTTTAGTTAGACCAATAGGGCCTCTAGCCTCCTAAACATTTGGAAATGTTTTAAAAACCATCAGCAGCCTATACTTTAGGTTTCGATTTTGTCCAAGCTACCTATTGACATAATCTTAAAAGGGAAGCTTTAATTTTTCTCTTTTAATGTACAAGAGTCTAGATAATGCTTGATTTTCTATATATATCTGCCAATCCATCTTACTACCTAAAACAATAAAAAGCATTTACTTAATTGAGTTAAAATTTATTTTTCTACATATCTTATATAATTGGTTTTTCTGCACATCTTATTTAGTCAGTTATTTCTTAGTTGTTTTAAACTAATTAGAAATCTAATTTATCTTAGTTTTTTGGAGTTAGTTAAATATTCAATTTATTCAAGTCATAAATTATTATCTAATGATTTATGCAAATCATAAGTCATTATCTCTTGATATTGTTCATGGTATGTATTTGCTTCTATAAGTACTTCAAGATTCTAATGAAAATTTAAGTTTTTAGTCTGCCTTCTTGTTAGATATATATGACCTCTATCTCTTTTTACCACTTTTGTACCTCTAGTCTATGAACTAAAGATGAACCAAAGTTCAACGATAGAGGAGCAAACATTGACGGCTTATACTAATACCTATTCCAAAAATTGTAAAGGAAGGGGTAAAGCTAGCAGTAGAGGATGGAGAAATCATAGAAATTAAGATCTCAAAAGCAATTACAAAGCTAATAATGACCAACTTCAAGGAAAAGGTAAAGGATGAGATTTGTCAAAATCCAAAGTAGAGTGCATTAGATGCCATAAATTTGGCCATTATGTGTTTGAATATTATACTGAACTGCCTACTGAAAAATAAAAGGAAAAGAGTTTAAACTTCATTGAAAGGAAGGGAGTAGAAATATTGTTGATGAATGTTCAAGATGAAAACCCAAGATATTTGGCATAAGGATACAGGTTACAATAACCATATAAGTGGGAGCAGGTTTTCTTTTTTCTTATCTAAATAAGATTTTAATTATACAATGAGTTTTAGTAATTGTTCTACTATGAAAGTGATAGGAAAATGTGATTTAAGATAAAAACAAAGAATGATTTGTTAAAAACAATATCTAATGCATTCCTAAACCTTAAATGTAACTTATTGAATGCTAGTACTTACAAAAAAGGGTTACGTTCTCATTATTAGCAAGGATGTTTCTTAAATTTATGATTTTGTTAGAGTATTTTAGTTGTTAATATAATTTCAAATAGATTTCTTTCATTAAAGTATGAAAATATTTGTGCCGAAGAACATGTAAAAGGGTGTATGTGCAACTCGTTCAAATCGTGGGGTGGAGAAAAAGAAAAGAAACTTTTTTCCACTATCCTTCATCAGTACAGACGAAAAGGATAGAATGGAAGAACCCCCTTCACTATCTAAAATAAAAATCTAAAAAAAGCAATCTTATTTGATAGATGAAATAAAAGACCCCTCATGGTTGTGGCCACTTGAAATTTAGTAGATTGAAGAACCTTCAACGGAAGAAACTAGTTACTAGTTTTCTCTAATTGCTACTTTTTTTAGAGTATGTGAAGAATGTGTTGTTAGTAATCAACATCCTTCTCAATTTCCTAAAGGTAAATCATAAAAAGCAAAGGATGTTTTAAAGTTAGTGCATTTAGACATTTATAATTTAATAAACTCATCACTTAATAGAGGTAAATGATACTTAATTACACTTATGGATGATTTTTTTAATGGATTTATTTTTTATTAAAAAATTAGAAATTTTTTCTACATTTAAAAGCTTTAAAGCTTGTGTAGCAAATGAAGCAAGAAAGACCATTAAGACTCTTCAAATAGATTGTTGTGGTAAATATTACTCAAAAGAATTTAAAGTTTTTTATATAAAGCATAGCATATGAAGAGAGCTTACAGCCACAAATATACTATAACAAATGGCAATTGGAGAAGAAAAGTTAAACCATATGTACAACTTAATTAGTTCTCCTGAATGATATTAGATGCTTTTGTTTAAAAAAATGTAGATGATTATTTTTAATAATTGAGTATAATTGGATATGTTCAAGGCGACCAAGCATTGCCTTTCCTAAATTTGCCCACCAAATCTACTATATTCACTAGATTTGAACAATTCACCAGTGATTATCCTTTTAAAGTGGAAAACTAAAGTGTGTTGTTATAGGTTATAGCCCTATAGTGATCATTGAAGGCCTCATTTTGAAATTTTAGGCTTCTTAAATTATTGGATACTAGTCGGGCCAACTAATGACAATCTGGGTATGTGCCACATTTATAGTTCATACACTTACTATGTTTCACATTGATATGATTCACCCTCTTAACATTTGGAACACCAAACTATACTAGGAATGGAAAGGATGTATTTCCTCTAAACACAATTGCTAGGCTACTTTTATTAAGTTGCTCAATAACCCATGAAGATGCTCTTGTAAACCAATCACTTTTTCTCTACTAGGACTTCACAAAAATCTCAATGGAGGCAAAAAGATTAATCATTATTGGTAGTTAATTTCAAAAAGAAAAAGAGTTTAATGACTGCTCATCAATTTCAGAGGCCTCCTCCAATTCCTTCTTTGCCTAAGCTTGAAGACAATGGAAACCTCAAATTTATTTCTTTGGTCTCCATCTTTGTTACCATATGTTAATTATTGCAGGTTAATTTTTTATGACTCCTTTACAATAACCAATCCTCTCAAAACAATTGCCTTTATCTTCTTCTTAGTCATTTGTCATACTAATATAGCAAGATTCTTTGACAAGGTAAACCCACAAAGTCAATTTCATATAGACCTAACTACTACAAAACTTGTCTCTGTCTTGCCAAATGTCGAACCCATGTTACTGCCCTTGGCATTCCTTCAATTTCCACCACTAATGATGAACCAAACACTCATGCCATCACCTCTCCTTTTACAATACCTCTACTAGGCATAATAGCACCAATCCCCACCACTTTACCCTACGGATCAGCTATCATCTCTTTCATAATAGTTAATAACCAAATCTCAGGGCTAGTAAACAATCACAACATTGTCCTTCTTCATGCATGGCATTTTAGGAGAAGATTAATGATGGGCTTTATAGCTCGTACAAACATCAGATAATCAAATAACATCAAACAAAAGTTAAAAATCTACCAAACTCAAAAACCCTAAAAATCTTAAGCACTTCCTAATTAAACAAAACACCACCAATCGAGATTATATAGAAGAAGAAATAGCAACCAACATAAAATAAAAAATTAACAATAAAAAGATATGAAACTCGAAAAGATCATAACTTTACCCAAAAAAAAGGAGAAGCAATGAGAAGACAAAATGGTAAAAAGCATAATTAAAAAAAAACATAATTAATGGTCTATAAAACTGATTGATTCATTGATAAATTGGTCAATTTTTATATAAACTGATTATTAAAATAAATTGAATCAAAAAGATAGTGAGTGCATAAAAATTATTGTTAAACTAGTTGATCTAGTTAAAATTTTAAAACATTAATGATTTGTAATTCTCATGATGTTATTAAGTGTTTGTGTACTAAAAATAATTAAGGCCTTAAACTAAATGCTAACAAATATCAGTTTAAATCAAAAGAGGAATTGTTGAGAATAAAATTTATTTTTTGTACACTTCTTATCTAGTTTTTTTTCATACCCTATCTAATTAGTTAGTTTTAATGGATTTAATTGATTTTATTTTAATTTTTATCAGTTAATTAAGTATTTGAATTATATAAATTATAGACTATTATTTGATTAGTTTATACATATTATAGGTTATTATCTCTTGATATTATTTACATAATATATTTACTTACATAAAAGCTTTAAAATTCTATCAAAAGATCAAGTTTTTAGTTTATCTCCTTTTTTCATTCCTGTAACCTATTTAATTGATAAGCTCATTTCTCCTTTAAATTCCTCTATCATCAAATTATCAAAACTAAGATTTAGATTAATGGAATTTTTTATCTTAAAATTTTTAATTGATTTCTTCAATCAAAATTGAGGAAATTTGGATTATTAAAAAATTAAAATTGGTAATTTAAAAATATTAAATGATATCCAATTTAAAGTAACTTCTTTAAATAAGAAATTAAGACTAAAAATTTGATATTTGGTATATTTAGAACTGAAACACAAACATTAGAAAAGCAAAATAAGTCCTTTTCAATAACATAAAGGCCTTTTACAAACAACGTTCAAGATTAAAATGGGATGTTATAGTTCGTATATAAAACAAAAAGTTGACAACTTTGTGAACATAAAATTTCTGAAAGGAAAATGTTATATCAACTCAAGAAATGGACCTAACTAATTCAAGACCCAACTTATCTTCCTCATCCTCATGATATAAGGTTTGCCTCCTTGCTTTAAATGAAAAAAGGCCCACAAGACCAAACTTTCTATTACCACAAACAAAGAGGAAATTTCAAAATTTTGAGAGTACAAACACTTTCTCTTTGGGGTCTATAGTACTAGGAGGACCATCTTGTATTTTCCAGGGTCATGTGCTATGTTGGCACCATAGAGGATAAGTACCAACATGACGCAAGTTGGGCGATTTATGGCTCCACCTAACTTTGTCTCTTGTTTAGCCAAGTTTTGCTAAATGGATCACTACAAGCTTCTTCACTTCCACAAGCCATGTTTAAGCCCTATACTTTTCTATCAATTTGTGGTAGTAGCTTAGAAACTTTATTCATATAACATCTAGAGGGTGAATAGAGAAACCATAATGACACTTTTTCGAATTACTATCATCACTATGATTAAATTTTCAACATAAGAAAAATGTGAAAGGGAGATTTCAGCACATGGGATTCTGTCCCTTGTCACTATCAAAATCAAAATTCAAGCCAAAAAACATGTGTTTAGTGCTCAATTCACACATTTCTTAATATGCCCATGTATGAGGTTACATCAAGAATTTGTTCATGTCCTTATAGTTTGTTATCATAAAAGCAACCTAAATTTATAAATGAGCAATATCCAAATTGGACTACCTTGTCTCTTATTTTTTGTATGAAATATCTAATGATTAATTAAACTAGCATCTTTAGTATCAAGACCTCCTACTCATAAGAAAATATAATTAATTTGTATTATTTTATAACTTCATTCATATAATGACCAATGAACGTTAATTGGAATATCTTTTGAGGTTTTTCAATGGAAGTAAAAAGATATTTTAACTTAATAATATTGTGAAAGCTATTTCATGTTTTGTTTTTATATTCTCTCTGTCACTTCTTTTTTGCCAAGAACGAAAAAATTTTATCAAAGTAAAAGTTAATGCATGTAACTATGTAAACATCTAGTCAATTAAACTCAATTTTATTAAGTCTTCACGTTACTAATTGATATAAACAGATTCACAAGCTCTACATGTAAAGTGAAATAACTTGATCAAGTTCAATAAAAAATATTGATGAGGATCTAATTAAAGAATGTAGGAGGAATGCTAATTATTTTTTTTATTTTAATGAATTGGAAATATGTATTAAGTTCATATATTGAAAATATTACCATAAATAACATAATATTTCTCCAATATTCCAAAATGAAAAACACCTAAATAACCTAAAATAAGAGTTTAGTGTAACTTTCATATTTTAATTAATAAAAAGGATTTTTTTGTTTAATTTGGATATACTAGCTAAGCGTTTAACTTATAATAGTGGTGATCTAGATAAAAACTCACTTAAATAAAAATAAGAAAACAAAGAGGCATGTATTGAAATTTGAAGTTAAGGTTCAACTCAAAAATCAAAATGGCATTAATGGTCTAAAGAGACTCAATAAGTAAGAAGGGTTTGAGGATCTAGTATAGGCATGTGACCATATAGTTACTTGAAACTAATTATACGAAAAGGAAAGCCTAAATCAAATGGCTAAGGAGCACTAATATGTTAGGCCCTAATAAGTGAAAGTTTTTGCATTGAAATGAACAAGAGGTTGCATGGATTGGTCTAGGTCTAGCAACCCGAGCCTATCCTAAGTTTTTATGGACAAAATCATTGATTTAGGTATCTCAACATCCAAAGCTTTAATATGCAAATAAAGACACCACGTAGAAAGAAGTCTGTCAATGGGTGGGTTTTTTTTCTTTGCACTCAGTACTTCATAACCTCGTGACATTGACATTGTCATTCATGTAGAGTTAGATTCAATATTATTAATCAATTTAGGTGTGTTTGTTTTCCCTTTTTTCCACTTATTGTTTTCCCTTTTTCCCACTTACCTGCTTATTCATTCTCTTTGCCTTTGACCTTTTACACAATTGTATCTAATAACATTTGATTGTTCCAAAATCTCAACTACTAGTTTCTTTAGTGATAAGATTATTAGTAGTGTTATAGGTATGTACCAATCTTTTCGCATGTATATTTCTACTTATCTTTTGTACTTTCACTTGTTAAATACAATGAAATATAATAAAATCTTTATATTATTTCATCATGGTATCAAATCCTACATCAAATTAATTATCTAAACTTATTTTCTTCGTTGCTATACACTAGAACAATAACATCCAAATATCCAAATACTAATATTCATTCACTAGCTATTAAGCTTCACACGTTAACAATAGTACCATTATAATTTTACATCAAATCAATAATGTTAAAACACACTAGTCTTATTTTACTGTTCAATCAATTACTTGGTCTAGCAGAATCAAGTCCAAGTTGTTTATACTACCTCTGACCTTCTTGGCTACATCGATAAAACTCTTCAATCACTAGCAAAAGACCCAAAAGTCAATCCCTTATCTCTAAAACGTGTCAAAAATTTGACTGTTTTGTATATTGTTTTCTCACAACATTGTTTTTCAATTCCACTGCTTGTCTTACTCTCAAATATGTCACAACTTGTGATCTTTGGACTATTTTGAGTGTCATTTTCTCCAACATTCTTCATCTTAATGTTCTCTCCTTCTTTATATGCTCCACATATTTAAGAAAGACACATCTTCCATCTCATATTTCTTGAAGATTGTCTTTACCACTACTGAAGAACTCATAACTCAAACTATGTCTCCAACGATGACCATGTCTTGTTCACCTTCAATAGCCTCCTACTTGAATATGACTCATTCATTAATAGAGCTTGACTCCTCATTAAATATTCTCTCTTATCAGCTTGTTTTGTTCACCTTGAATGGCCTCCCTATTAAATATGACCTTGTCTGGTTCAACTTAAATGGCCTCTTTCATCCGCTTCTCCGACCGTAGAGCTCAATTCTTCATTAACAAACAAAGGCTACTATAATATTATTCATCCCAATTGTCTAAGACAGCACTTCTAGCATCATAGTCTAGTGGAACCCATGGCTAAAACTCATAAGATGGGAGAAGTAGCACTAGGGAATGCATTGCATCTAGAGGTAATCAATAAAGTGGAAGACGACACCCTAATTCTAATGGGTTTACTAATGACCACTGTTAGGCTAGGCTTCTAATTAGGTTCTAAAGCCTAGTTTCACTTAATGCTTCAAGTTACCTAAATAACAAACCCAATCTTTATAACCTACCTCATCAACCTAATTCTAACCACCCTTCTAATACCAATCAACATAATTCCAAAACCAATAATTACAACCCACACCAATACGCCTAGCCTAAATCCAATTATACTAAACCACCTCCTAATGTCAAATCTATTGAAAATGAGGACATATTTTGACCTATTATCATTTTTGATAATCTGAGTCTAAAAATCATCCAATTGGGTCTCCTTATGAGTCCACTTCTCTCACCAAAGCCTTCTCTACTATGAATATTCATGATCTTAGGGATACTTAACACTTCAACTCCAACTATGTCATTGAATGATCACTTGATATTGGTGTCGTTACTTATACAACACTTGATCCTCATTTTGCAAAATCTGTAACTCCATAAAATAGTTCAAATCAAATGATTGTCCATAACAGGTAAACTTTTCCCAGTTTCTCTACTAGTCTCTTGACCTTTTCTACTCATATTCATCACCTTCATCTTTATAATGTTTTAATGGTCCACATCTCACTATGTGTCTTTTATTAGTTGATAAATTTATTATTGATAACTCATGTCATAGTAAATTAATCCTTTTAATTATATTGTAAAGGATCTCAAAACCAAGATAATGCTTCTCATGGCTTCCATCTACAGTAATTTTTACTCATAAAGATTCCATTGCACTTCAAAAATTATGTTGCCTTTATTGTCACTCCAGCTTTGTTTGATATTTGGCATCAACGCCTTGCTCATTGTATAGATTTATGCTTTCTAGATTATCGAATTTTTATCTATTACATCAAATGTCATAACTACTTGTACTTTTAGTCTTTAAGGGAAAAGTATTTGCCTTTCTTTTTCATCATCTTCTCGTAATCACACAAAACCTTGCAATTTATTCATTGTGATGTTTAGGGACCTTTCTTATCTTACTCTTTTTCTGGTTATCATTACTTTATCATTTTTTATAATTTTTGTCACTATACATAGATCTTTATTTTAATGCATAAATCACATGCCTTATTTACATTTCAAACTTTCAAAACCACTAATGAAAATCTTCTCTCTGCTGTTATTGAAACTTTACAATATGATGGAGCTTCTAAACTCATCAAAGGCACCTTTTCCTAATACGTTCCTGCTAATGGTATTACTTAGTGTATTGTTAACCCATATACTTAGTGTATTGCTAACCCACAAACTCCTAAAAAAATGACCTTGTTAAATGAAAAAATTTTCACATTATAAGGCTTACCCTTCTCTTTCATGCATCTCTTCTTAAGTTCTTCTAGTTTAAAGCCATTTCTACTACTGTCTATCTTATTAACCTATTACCTACCTCTATCCTTCATCATAAGTCTCCTTATGAATTACTTTTTACCATCCCTCCTAATCTCTCTCATTTACAAGTTTTTTTATTGTACTTGTTTTTCCTTTTTAGGCTCCACTCACCCTAATAAACTAACCCTTAAATCTACTCCTTATGTCTTTATTAGCTACTGCTCTCAGTATAAAGGATATCGATGCTTTAACCCTAAAACCTCTAACCTCTATATCTCTTGACATATTCACTTTCTAGAATATGATTTTTCTCTATGCCAACTCTCAACCTATGGCTTCCCCATCCTCTTCCTTATCCCTTATTTCACCACCTTTACCTTTCAACCCACTTCTTAAAACTCCTACCATTATTTCCTCTCTAACTTCTCTACCTCAGCCTCTTCTTCCACCATCTTCCCATATTATGTCCATATGTACTAGCGATTCTTTCTTGAGTGCATCACTTACTATATGCTTATCATATCTTCCCTTGACTGCACATCCTTTAACTAAGCCAATACATTTCCTCACTAGTGCCAGATTATGCTTGATAAGTTCACTGCTCTATACTAAAACCATACTTGGACTCTTATTCCTCCTCCCACAAATTCTAACATTATTGGGTGTAAATGGATGTTTTAAACTAAACAAAACCTTAATGGTGCTATTCAACACTATAAAGCTTGTTTTGTTGCCAAAGGATTTCATCAGACTTTGGGAGTTGACTACACTAATACTTTAGTCTTATTGTCAAACTAATACTATTTGCATAGTTCTTACTCTATCCTTCTTTTAAAATTAGGAAATTCTTGGACTTGATGTCAATAATGCTTTCTTCATAGTCTTCTTCAAGAACAGGTCTCTATGTCTCATCCTCCTGACTTGACAGTCCCACATTATCCTTATCGTATTTTTCATCTTCACAAAGCACTTCATGGTATAAAACAAGCTCTTTGAGCTTAGTTTCATCATCTGAGTCAAAAATTAACTTCACTTTTTCTAATTCTAGCCGTTCTCTATTTATTCACACCACCTTTGTCTTAGTCTATATGGATGATATCTTAGTTATATGTCCACTATCCTTCTTCGTTTCCTCTCTCACCCACGATCTTCATAAAGCCTTCTTCGTTAAAGACTTAAGGGCACTCCATCACTTTCTTATCCTTAAAGCCACTATTACTTCCAAAGGTCTTCTCCTTACCCAAACTAAATACACTAAAGATATCCTTCTTTGGACTAGTCTAGATTATTCCAAACATGTTCAGACTCCCATCACTTTATCTCTGCCTCTGTCTAAAAATTATTTCAAACCACTTTCTGATTCCATTAATCACTGAAACACTATTAATGCTCTTCAACATCTCTGTCTCACTTGTCTTGACATTTAGTTTACAATTTATAAAGTCTCTCCATTTTTACATTACTCTATCGATGTTCAATGAACTTTTGCAAAATGGATCCTACAATATCTTTGCTCTACACACTCTCATAGCATTCATTTCCTCAAGTCATCCTTTTTTACCTTACAAGCCTATTGTGATGCTGATTGGGTTGGTTATCTTGATGATCGTCATTCTACATATGGTTATATATATTTCTTGGTTCTAATTTGAACTATTGAGGTACCTAGAAATAACCTATTATTCTAGACCTAGTATTGATGAAGACTACCAGAGCATTGCTCTCATCGTTATGGAACTATATTGGATCACCTCTATATCAAACATATTTCCTTTGATTATCAAAACATCGATATTATGACTAACATCTTGCCTTCTTTTATATTTCAACATCTTCATAACAAGCTCGCGATTACACATTATCATGTGCTTAATGGGGGTTGATAACATATGATTATGCCAAAATCTCAACTAGTAGTTTTTTTAGTGAAAAGATTATTAGTAGTATTTTGGATATGTACCTTCTTTTCAGTTGTATATTTCTACTTATCTTTTGTACCTCTCTATATATATTAAGGCCTAAAAATCTTTCATAAAAGAAATGATACAAAATTTCACTGTATGAATAGAGGCTAAGCAAACTCATACTTATGAATTTCAATGAATTAAAAAATGATATGTTAAAAATTATTATCAAATCATCATAAATTCTCCTTTTTTATCATCAATGAACTACTACACGTAATTAAATTAATAAATAGATTACATAATTATATATATAATATTCAAAATATATTTTTTATAATTATGTACAATGTATAAGTAATTTTCAAGAGATTAAACGAATGAGGAATCAATTGATACATGTTAGTTGACATAAGAAAATTAATTAATTATTGTTATATAAAAATCATTGTTATATAATTCAATCAACATTCATTGAAAACTCATTCATCAAATGAAACAACAAATTAGATTTTTAATTTTAATTTTGGACTTATTTTATATATTAATATAATCAATTTATTTATATTCATAAATTATTTAATTTATAAACTTAATTGAGTTCTATTTCATTTATTATTTAAACCAAATTTAAATTTAATGAGTTTTATATTTTAAAAAAGCTAGGTCTTTATAAAACTTGATTTCTTTTAGTATAACCAAACTTGTCTCAAACATGAAATTTGTTAAAGAAATTGAATCCAAACCCCCTAATTACAAACATAGAACAATTGCATATTAAATTTTTGCATGATATTTATAATAAAAACGCAAGTTAAACTTAATGAAATTTAATTTGATTAAATCTTTTTATAGTTCTAATTATGATCAATTAGCGAAATAAAAATATTAAAAGCTTCTTTATTTTAATAGGTAGGTATGGCAACAAGTTGGGTCGAATTGAACTTGATGCTACTTACATTCAGCCTGAAGGTCCCTATAGACAATCATAATCTAATTCGGAACCTGATTGAACATAACTCATAGCACTTAAGTCTGAGGCTAGAGATTGCCTAAATCAAAATTGCCAACACCCATTTATGTCTAACCGACCCAACTTGACCGGTTCATTGACCCTACTATCTTCTACGTCTCTCTAACAAAGAGATCATCGTAGACCCAGAAGTATCCAAGATCTATCATTCTCACGCCAACGATCCAACTCATAACAGTAAAACTATCTAACTCACGCAATGGGTCCCAATAAAACAATACCATTTAACCTATGTTTTGATTTTTAAGTCTCATGTCATCTAACTCATGCCTATGTTCAAGATATGCCTCCCTTTCTGAAATAAAAGAAGCAGAAAATGAAAGAGACATTAAAAGGTGATGGTTGCTTAATACCTTATTTAAGAGAAAGAGGCAAAAGAATTTGGAAAAATAAAATTAAAGATGAAAGAGAATTTAGAAAACTAGGAGAAGTAGAGAAGATTAAAAAGAAGCAATAAAAGAGCAAGTTGGTTGATGCACTACGCAAAAGAAATAAGGTGAACATAACAAAATAAAAAAGAAAGGTGAACTTAATAAAAGAATGTCCGAAGATAAAAGAAGAAGTAGAGATTCCACAAGATTCAAGTTTTAGGTTAAGTCGGGTCGTAGAATTCGAACTCGAACTTAGTTTTAAATTGAAAAATACTCAATCTGAAATTCAATCAATTTAAGTTAAATTCATAGATTTTGAATCGAATGGAACTGAATTTAAACTTAATTATCATTTTTATAATTAGGACACGATAATATTTATCTTTACTTTTGAAAATAACAATATGTTTTCTCCCCATATAAAACAATTAATCACGGTCATCATATTTTAGCTATTTTTATCTACTATTTATTAGGATTATATAAACTTTTATGAAAACGAGGTATTTCTATATTTCTTTTATTCAATAAATCTTTGTTGATTATATTTCTAATGTTTGTGTAAGTTGATATATTTCAATGAACATCATTACTTTTGAACATTATTTTTAATATTAGATCATTTAAAATGTACTAAAACATACTAGGATCTCCTTGTAATATCAATAATATAAATGTTAGAACGTATACAATCGATTGTAACCAAATGATAATAATTAAATGAAATGACAGGTAAAATGCATAACTTGAAAGTAAAAAATTTCATCATAAACTTCAAAAACATGCTATTAAAAATTGTTGTTACGCAATACACATAGGTTTATATTACCTTTAAAGTAAAAATAAATAAATAAATAACAAGTTACTATGTATTCCTACCCCCAAAGTCTGATCGGCTAACAAACCTGGACTAAAAAACGAAGGTACGAATTAATTTCAATACCACCTTATCATTTGTAAAAGAAAAAACAATATCAGAATTTCCGAGAATTATATTCTTTACCGTAAAGTGGGGTTAATATATGAATAGGCATTGAGGTGTGGTCTATCACCCAATTTATCAAGTCTCATCCACCTCAACACACAGCCTTTATGTTCAACCTGACTTCCGTCGCCTATATCAAAAGCGTTTCATTTTTTACGTGTTGTTGGAATCAAATGACCTTTTTATGGTCCGTTATAATAAGCCTCCTTAATGCTTCAATAGAAGGGAATAAATAATATTAATTCTTTAATTTGGTTTATGCACTTCATAACCTAAATACAGGGTGTATTTGGGGTCAGTTAAGTGTAACGCGTAGTATAGACCTTATTACGCACCCAGGATCAAACATGAATGGGTAAAAACGAAGGAATTGCGGAATACCTGATTTCGGTTCCATTCCGACTTCCGTAGCAGTTTTCGCCATCCAGACGAGCTCCGATTCTTCCGAGCTTGTTGGGAAAGTCGTTTACCGTCGTCCGGTCTAGGCCTTTCTACAGTTTACTTAATCACGAACTCTCTTAACGGGTCAGAGAACTTTATGCTCGTGAATCACTAAGTAACTACAGGAGACCTTAACCTTTATATAGCTTCCATATCGGACTTCTCCATCACAAGGCCGATATGGTCCAGGTCTACACTGAATGAGATCCATTTTCCTCCCGGACTTTGACCCATTTACTTAGATCATTTATTGGGTCACTTTATTACTCTTATCTGGATCGAAATACGTAACTTAACCGATAAATTATTGAAAACCAAAATTACAATTAATAACTGTCCATTTAAAAGGAGAAGGACAAAAATGCCCTTAACCTTGAGGGC
>JAOQMP010000003.1:15010180-15037687 GCA_027563575.1 Erythroxylum pedicellare | reverse complement strand
ACCAAAACACCTTAGGAAAAGAGAAGTATCGAGAATGAGAAAAAGGAAGGGTGACTTTATTAAACAACTTTAATCTTGGTGGCATGCTAGGCAAGTGACAAGTGTCACTTGCCACATGTCACTTTCTTAAGCCTCCATTTAGTTTCTCTCCAATTAAATTCCAATTTCTACTCCAATTTCTCCCCAAATTCCAATGGCTCAAAATAATAAATCCTAAAATCATGTATCTAAATTTCCAGTGCCATTGGACAGTCATTTGCTACTACCGGTACACAATCAGCCTGCCACTTGGTATTTTTCCTAGTCTAAAAATTACACCGAAATTTCAGAAAAACAATTTCTAAAATTCTCCAAAAATTCAAAAACCACAATACCCCTCTCTAAAATAAATCACATAAATTTTCAATCACATTCCTTAACGCTTATACCGGGAAATGTCATGAATACATGTACAGTCATTTTTCATGTGCAAAATTCACTATTCACATGTATGTGTATGCATGAACATATCAAGCGCTTCTAAACGCCCACTGACCACTCAAAATTACCATTCTACCTTTCCCACAAGTAATGGGATGTTACAAGGGATGCTAGGTTTTTTTAATTATTGATGAGACTATGCAGAAATGTTGGAAAATATAAGGGATGCTAGGTTTTTTTAATTATTGATGAGACTATGCAGAAAGAAAAAGAGGTGACTAAGTTAATCTACAATCGTACATGAGTCTTGAATTTAAAAAGATTCACTAATGCTAGAAATTTGTGTCATCCTGTTATTAAAATATTTGCAACAAATTTCTTATCACTTCAACGTTTTATTATCATGATAAAAAGTTGAGACAAATGTTTATAGTGATAAGTGAGTTGCATCTCAACACACTAGGTCTAATGCTAGATAGGAGGTTTTTAGAATTATATTTGAAGATACTGAATTTTGATCTCAATATCAATTTGTCATCCTAGTTTATGAGTCTTTAGTGAGGGTACTTTGTCATTGATAGTGATGAGAAGGCGACAATAATTTATTTTTACGATGTCATGGAGAAGGTGAAGGAAACAATTAAGGTCAATATAAAAAATATGCCTTTTATGTACACATCTTATCTTGCAGTCATCAATGAAAGATGAAAAAGACAACTTTTCACTATTTACCACTATGACATTTTTTAATCCTAGTATCTATACCAGATCAAGTTTTACAAAGAAAGCTGAAGTTAATAGACAAATGTTATTAACTATTATAATAATTGTTACTAATGAGATGATGCAAGATCTCTTAAGCTCACAAATGGAGATTTATAACCATGCTTCTAGTGATTTTAGGATGTCAATTACTATTCGTCAAAAAGACAAATTTAATTTAGACATATTTTTCACTTTTGTTGCTTGTTAAAAATTAATCATCACTTTACTTTGTCTATAAAGTTTGTTCAGAAGTGGTGTTCCAAAATTACAAAGGTATGCAATTCAAATTCTAAATCGATGTGTGAGTGCAATAAGGTATAAAAGGAATTAGAGCATATTTAAATTTACCCATTCCAAAAAAAGGAATAGGTTAGAGCACAAAAGATTGAATGACTTGGTCTTTGCTCGATACAGTTTAGAGCTTTAAGAAATGTATGTTATTATCATTATTAAGTTAGATATAATTTTTAATAATTTACTTTTATTGTTTACTAGGAATCTTAATAGAACTGGTAGTTCAGTAGATCCAACCTGCATTGATAATATTGATCTTTTGGCATATTGGATTTTTGAGGAAATGAGTTTGATATATGAGAGTAATTTGGAAGATAATCTTAAATGGGAAAGTATTGCCATTTCATTTGGTGCAATGAATTTGAATGATGATAATGATGAAGCTCCTCTCAATAATAAGAATTTTGTACTAAATGAGATTTAAGATCAGTGCAATTTGAGTGGGTATTCAATTAAGTGAAATTTTACGTTTTTTTCCTCTTCTTTTAATTTAACTTATATTTGATATATATATTAAATTTCATATATACAATATAATTGTAAATATTTTTGTTTCAGGTTTTACTTATATTTGGTTCTTCAGTACGAAGTCTCGTTGTAAATGACAATTGTTAGGGACTCATGGATATTTTTTATTTTTTATTTAATATTTTGATTTAATTATTATTTATTATATGATGAAATTGTAATATTTTAAATAATTTTTATTGTTCTTAATTTTATATTTATATGATGATTAAATGATATTTTAAATTGTAACATCTCATTACCTTAGAGTATATACCCGAACATCTAAAGGACATTCAAGTACATATCTTATGATGATGGTATGTTAAAGCAAACATAATCTTTCAGCAATTCTATCTTCTTTGTCTTATATTCAACTCCTTTTGACTCAACAAATATTTTAAACTTTTATGATCAGTAAATACCTAAAAAGTTTCACCTTATATGTAGTGTCTCCAAATCTTCAAAGCAAATACTACATCAACAAGTTCTAAATCATATACCAGGTAATTAAACTCGTGAGACCTTAACTATCTCGATGCATATGCTATTACCCTGTCATACTGCATCAGTACACATCCTAAACCCTGGTGTGAAGCATCACTATACACAACATATCCTTCAAATCCAGATGGAATAGTTAATACCAGTGTTGTAGCTAACTGATGCTTTAGCTCCTCAAAACTCCTCTGACAATCACCATTCCATCTGAAAGGCACATTCTTCCTCAAAAGTTTTGTGAAAGGGGATGAGATTAATGAAAACTTCTTGACAAACCTTCTATAATAACCAACTAATCTAAGAAAACTCTAAATCTCAGTCACATTTTTTGGAACTTCCCACTTCAACACTGCTTTTATTTTCTTCGAGTCTACCTGTATGCCTTGTCCAGACACAATATGACCTAAGAATACTACTTGATCAAGTCAAAATTCACACTTACTGAACTTAGCATACAACTGTTTCTCCCTCATTATCTGTAGAACCAATCTCAAATGTTCATAATGATCTTCTCTATACTTCGAATACACCAAAATGTCATCAATAAATATAATCACAAAACGATCTAAATAAGGTTGAAATATCTTATTCACCAAGGCCATAAAAGCTGTTGGGGCATTAGTCAACCTAAATGGCATCACCAAAAACTCGAAGTGCCTATATCTCGTTCTAAATGCACTCTTTGATATATTAGCCTCTACTATCTTTAAATGATAGTACCCTGATCTCAATTCTAACTTTGTAAACACCTGAGCTTTATTTAATTGATCAGGCAAGTCATCTATCCTCGGTAGAGGATACTTATTCTTCATTATCACCCGATTCAATTGCCTGTAATCAATACATAGCCTCAGTGTATCATCCTTCTTCAAAAACATCACTGGAGCTTCCTAAGGTGACACACTGGGTCTGATAAAACCCTTATCCAATAACTCTTACAACTAGGTCTTGAGCTCTTTCAATTCCACAAGTACCATCCTATATGGAGGAATCGATATAGGAGCGATAACTAGAATAAGGTTAATTGCGAACTCCGTTTCTCTTTCTGGGGGTAACCTCGGTAACTCACTGGGAAACACGTCCAAAAAATCCTTAGCAACTGAAATTTCCTAAATTGTCTGCCCAGTACAGGTGTCAGTGACGTAGGCTAAATAGGTCTCACATCCACTTCAGATCAACTTCAAAGCATTCATCGAAGAAATCAACCTGGCTATCTATCCCATTCAATTGTAGTATTATCAGGTAAACCTCTAACTCCAGCTAATCGATTCGTATAATACACTCCTTACATATCTCCCAAATCAATGTAGTACTATCTACTAGAGTACTCACTACTAAACTGCATTTTAGTATCTCTCTCACAATGCAATCTAGATGTCCGATGCGGTGTGATGAATGAATGTGTAGATCCTATATTTACCAATGCAAATGCTTCAAAATAAAAAACATTCAACACACCTACTACCACATCTGGGGAGTTCTGTGCCTCTTGTCTGGTGATGGTATGGACCCTGGCTTGAGACTGTGGCTGGTTACTCTGCACCTCAATCCTGCCACTAGGCTTTGCTGATTGTATCCTGCCTCTACCTCTGCCTTTCTGTACTGATCCAATAGCTCTATTATACTGGACTGTTGTCTCAGTCACTATCCCTCTTCTCATTCCAGACTGTGGTCCCACAGTCTTGGGACACTACCTAGAGGGCACTTATCCTCTACCTCTTGGTGGAAAACCATATTGTCTCAATCTAGCTTGGAATTGAGATGATATGTTCTGACATTTACTGAAGCTATTACGAGAATCAGTCTGAGATTCACTTTATCCCTTCAGTCTAGACTCTTTTCTATACTTTCCTTAGCCATCCTTCAACAACTGTTCAATTCTGATCGAGACTACTCAGGGTTTCGTAAAACTACCCAAATTAAAATTAGCTAGCTTCGTTCTGATCTCTATATTTAACCCATCTTCAAATCTCCTACACTCTTCCTCCTTAGTTGGGATTATTGCAATTGTATAACTCCTTAATTCATTAAATTTTATCTCATATTTTGCTACTGAGAGACTTCCTTATTTCTGATCCAGAAATTCTTTAATCTTTCTATCTAGACAAATCATCGTCATGTAATTCTCTTTAAACACCTTCAAAAAATATTCCCAAGTCAAACTACAAGGTCTGGTGGCATTGCCTGGAACAGTCTTCTACCACTGATATGCTGGACCTTGCAGAAGTGAGACTGCATAATCAAATCTCTCATCTGTCTCATAATCCATCTAATCAAACATTCTTTCAGTTCTCTCTAGCCAAGTTTCTGTTGTATTTTTGTAAAAGTTTATAGCCCCCCGCTTCCAAAGCTTATCATATCTCCTTTCCCTCCTCTCTAGAATTCTCAGAGGTATTTGTGTAAACTTAGGCACAGGAGACTCTCTATTAGCTCCTACAGACTTCATGTCAGCTAACTCACCAACTTAATCTCCTATGGCAGATGACCTATAACAAAAATAGTTGTGATCACTAACTGAGTCTCTCACTATTTATCATGTCTCAATAATCTTATATGTCTAATTTGAACTTAAGTTTATACCTCAATAATACAAATTTATTCTAAGTTCATCACTCAATCATGCACTAAGGTTCATAGCTCAATACACTTGATTATTATAATGTCATCAATCAATCATTACCAATCCTTTACTAATGAATTCAAATGAAAATGAAATTTGGTATAGAGGAAGGGCAATGTGTGAGGAACTTATGATTCAAATTTCTAGTTAATCGAAATTTCGAAGAAGAAGTTATGGTCAAAAGAGTGAAGGATGTTAAAAGTTATCAAACAACTATGCACTTCACTGTCATGATCATGCTTGTGCACTATCTTGCACTTCCTGATACTTCCCCTTTGTCATGATCATGCATTAATGACCCTTTCTATCACCATTGTGCATGATCGTGCACTACCTCTTATTCAAACTTCATTCCAGTTTTTCTTAAAACAAAATTTTAGGTCAATTTTACATGGCCATTTTGACAAGGAAAATGAAGTATTTAGGCAAAACATTATTCTAAAAAAATGATCCCATATATCTTAAGTTTCTAATGAACTAAAATTCATGCAATTTGGTTCTGTATTCTTCAAGTTATACCCAAAATTCTATAGACTATTCTTAAATAGTAACAGAATCCAAAAACTCAACTTCAAGCCTAATTTTGAAACTCTTAGAGATAGAATTCAAATTTGATTCCTTATGAAAAATATATCCATATGTATCTAGTTTAATATAAACTTAAAATCATCCCATTAGAATGTCTACAGATCAAGATATGGCTAAAATACAGATGCATGTTCAGTGAAAGCACTAGAGCCAACATATTCCAGCAATTCCTCTTTCACTTTTCCAGACTTTCTTAGACTTTATACCAAAATTAAAACAACCTCTTTATAGTTCATCAATTATATCTCTATTAGGCCTGAATCATACTCTAATTCATCACCGACAACCTCTCCTATTCCAATTCAAAATTATTCAATTAACAACTCATAATCCTAGTCTTTCATGCATCATCAAAAATCAAACCAGAAACTATTACATTATTATGCATATAGTCCTAGCCATTTCTCAATTCAAGCACACCTAATTAACATATTTCTTTGGCATAAATCCACATTCATTATACTTCAATTATAGACCTAATTCATCCATGAATCAATCTATATCCCACGGTTTTCATACACTAAGAACAAATATAAAATACTAAGTTTATTCAACATATTTCCAGCACACTTCATCATTAACATCTCATACATTTCATTCCAATTTAGGCATCATTCTCATACTAATAAACATACCATAAAGATCATATTTGTTACCTAACTTTTAAGCTTCCAATCTCAGCTCAAAACTTTAGATTAACTAAGCCTCCATTCATACATGATTCATCACAAAGTCAACGTAAAATAGGTTGATTTTGGATAGCAATAGGAAGATCACTTTGAATTGGTTTCTTGGCTATTTTGTGAGGGATTAAAATCTAACTTTTATGTAGTAACTTGAGATAGGGTTTAACCACAATTCAAAGAGAAGATGGGTGCAATTTTGGTGGAGAAGGTGAAGAAAAAAGGAGAAGACTACAGAACTATCCTTGTTGTAACTTTCTTCACTAAATGCTAGGTGTCGTAATTTGGCCAAGGCATTTGTCTTAAGGCATGTATGCCATGTATCAACCTAATATGCTGTCATTTATCCACACTTTAAGTTTCCATATGTCACCAATTAATCAGTCCATATGTCTCATTATAATTAGTCCATTTGTCCATTAATTACTAGTCCATTTGTCACCAATTTAACTATGCCAAATGTAACTCATTTTTAGGCTTAATCATCCTAGTTTTCATATGTCAATTTTTCTTATCACTAGACCAAATGTACATTTAATCCATTAATCTCTCAATCAATAACATTTAATTCCAATTTACTAATGGAAATCCAAACATGCCAAAATTCAAGACATATTAAATCACAATTCAAATCATGATCACTTAACATTTTTCATACCCCAAAATAAGTCAATTGAGTGCATATGCTATCTTTGTAATTTGTTTAAATATAAATTCGTGTACGAATGCTAATGTTATGCATGTATATGCAATACTTAATCTAGGGTTAAACCCTAAACATATACCGAAAAATAGGATATCACAATTCTCCCCCCTTAAGCATATACCGAAAAATAGGATATCATAATTCTCCCCCTTAAGAAATTTTCATCATCGAAATTCTTACCAGAATGGTCAAATAGGTAGGGGCACTAATTTCTCATGTTCTCCTCTGTTTTCCATGTTGCTTCTTCACTCGAATGATTCTTTCAAAGGACTTTCACTAATGGAATCACTCGGTTCCTCAGTTGTTTATTTTGATAGCCAATTATCTTTATCGGTTCTTTAACATAACTCATATTACTTGCAATTTCAACTTCCTGAATCGGTAACACATGAGTAGGATCAAATCGATACTTCCTAAGCATACTGACATGGAACACATTGTAAATCTGAGACATCTCATCTGATAAGGCTAACTTATAAGCTAATGGTCTAACTTGCTCAATGATCTCATAAGGACCAATGTATATAGGACTTAACTTACTCTTTTAATCGAAACTCAACACTCTTTGCCAAGGCGATACTCTCAGAAATACTTTATCTCCAACTCGATGTTGCATATCCCTACTGTGCTGATCCATATAACTCTTCTGTCTATCTTGTGCTGCTTTAATTATACTTTGGATCAATTTCACTTTATCTACAGTATCGTGAATCAATTCTGGGCCTTCAATAATTCTTGGACCCTCTTCATCCCAACATAAAGGTGATCGTCACTTCCTACCATATTAGAACTAAATTTGGTACTGACATCAATATAATATTCATAATATTGAATCCAAGCTAAGAGTTATTAAACTAGAGACTCCTTTAGTGCTTTTAACCTTTTCCCTTAAGCTTGTTCTTTTAAAGTAGAGGTTTTATCATATACTTTCAATTCCAATACTTGGGGCTTTAAGTAAGTTGATTTGATACACTAATTTTGTGAATCACGATCTTAGTTTGTTGCCAATCAAATCCTATTTTGATTACTAAATCAAGATTTTCAAATACAAACTTTCAAAACATTTAAGCAGCATCTATATTATTGAGAGTCATATCATTCTTATTATGCCTTAGAAAGTGAAATTACTCTACCAAGAGAGAAATTGTTATTTGAGAACTTACTTTACTTTTTTCTGTGAGCTTTTAGAAGCTTGTTATACATTTCAAGTGTGGAAGGATGGAGAACATTGAAAAATTTGTACTCGTGAGCTTGAAGAGGCTCGCCAAAATACTACTTGATTGTATAATTAAACACTCAAGTTGGATACTTGGAGACTGGATGTAGGCTTGGGTTATAAGTCGAATTAGTATAAATTGACTGCGTCCTTCTCTCTCTTCTCTTAACTTTTAAGTTTCTACATTATATTGTGTGTATATGTGTTTATTTCTATAAGAGGCTCCTTCACTTTATAACAAGCTTCTTTTGTTTTCAACTTGCACGAGGTTCTTTTTAGTTTAACAGGATCCTTCTATTTTAAATTATTTTTCTCACAACTTTTTGTTTAGCAAGCTCCTATCATTTAATAAGCTTTTCATCGTTTAACAAGTTCCTTCCGTTTAAATAGAATCTTATCACACAATAAACTCCTACTGTTTTAATTATAGATAGGCTTCTATCATTTCCTTTTAAACTGAAAGAAAATTGTAAAAAATTTTAAGTCACACACAATTCAACCCCCTCTTGCGTATGCTTGCTTTATCATTTAGTATTAGAGTGAGGCTTCACATCTTTGTGTTTTATAGCATGTGATAAATCATGGCAAACAATCTGAGAAGTTTTAAAGGACAATCTATCTCAAAGTCTCCTTACTTTAATGGAAACAACTACTCATACTAGAAAGAGAGAATGACAATCTATCTCTAATCTGTAGATATTGAAGTCTGGCAAGCCATCAGAGTTAAAGCTACACTTCCCAATTCAAATAACGTAGAAGTATAGACTGATGCTGATAGAAGAAATGCATAACTAAATGCTAAAGCAAAACATCTTCTGATCTTTGCATTATCTCCAGAAGAATATGAGAAAATATCCTACTGTTTACAACAAATGAAATGTGGGACAAACTATAAGAACGTTTGAAGGAATGAGTGAGGTAAAGAAGCATATAATAAGTCTTTTAATGCATCAATACGAAATTATTGGCATTAAATAAGGAGAGACTATAGATGAATTCTTTGAACCCTTCAACAACATCATCACGACCTTAAAGAACTTAAGAAGATATATCCCAATGACGAGCTCATAATGAAGATTATAAGGTCACTACCAAAGGAATGGAGACCTAAGATGATAGCTCTAGAAACGGTAAAGGATCTAGACACTATTTCACTCAACTGGCTAAGAGAAAATCTGATAATCTATGAAACCGAGCTTAGGTGAGATGAAGGATCCTCCTACAAAAAAGGAATGACACTAAAAGCAACTAACGAATCAAACGGCGATGAAAGTGATATTAAGTTGCAAATAGATAGAGGTGACAAATTTAACTTTATAGTCAAAAAATATGCCCGCTTTTATAAAAAGAAGCTAATGAAGTAAAGATAAGGAAACAAGAAAGGTGGAATATGCAGTGGAAACAACATATTCCTATTAAGAGGCAGCAGCAACAATAACAGTACACAAAACAATCAAATCATATGTTATCACTGCAAGAAACCTGGACACACAAGACCAGAATGTCCTCTTCTTCAAAAAAACAAGTCAAAGAATAGAAAATCAAGAAAGCAAGCGATGACTGCAGCCTGTTCAAATGAGGATTCTAAAACTTTGAAGGAGAAGATCTAGAAGAAGTCATCAATGTTTGCTTCATAGTTGAATTAGGAGATTATGAGGTATATTATTCTGACTCTAATATTGAATTTAATGAATTGAAAGATGCATATAATGAATTGTATGATTAGTACAAAAGGTTGACAATGAAGTATTTCAAAGAAGTTGAGAAGTCCAAGAGCAATGATGCATCTCTGAAGAGTGAGATTAAATCATTAGAATCTATGAATGAGAATTTGGCAGCCAGGAATATGTCTCTTGAGGTTGACTATAAGTAAAAGGTTTCTGAAAAGGAAGTTTTTGAAGAAAGTAGCTAAGTTGGAAAATACGTTGCTAAAAAATGATTCTGATAAGGTAAGACAATTAAAAGAAAAAGTCACCACCTTAGAACTTGAAAAAGAGAAAAGCACTGGAAAGATCTAATCTCTAGAAAAATATCTGAAAATTTTCATTGATGGAAGGAAGAATCTTGATGCATTGCTTGGTAGTGGTAAATGCATTTTTGGTAAGGTCGAAATATAATACAATGAAAACAATAATATCAGGTCATACAAAAACTTCTTTACCAAATCCAGCGGTAGCTATAGTCAAAACAGCAGGAATTTAATACATGGTAGAAATTATATTAATTCTCATTCATATTATAGTAAACATGGTCACATTAGAAACTCTTGTAATTTTCGCAAAAAGAACCAAGAAAAATTTAGGTACCTAAAATGAGATAATTCTTTCTGCATATATATTTCAAAACGGAGACAACGGAGAATCAACGAATAGTTGATAGTAGTTGTTCGAGACAATTGACAAGTGAAATATCACACTTCAACTACATTGAAACAAAAGATGGAGAAATCATAATATACATTGTGCTGCACTAGAAGACATGTCCTCACAAAGTATTGAGTGTTTTGTTTCTCTAGAAAAGGATTTGTTTATCTAGCACAGAAGAGTTAGATATATCAGTATAAGCATTCTATCAAAATTGTCCATAAACTAGTTAGTAAGAGGACTACCAACCTTGAAGTTTGAAAGCAATCAGGTTTGTGAAGCTTGTTTAAAAGGTAAACAATTCAGAAGCATCTTTCCTCCTAAAAATATTATGTCTACTAGCCAACCACTCAAACTTATGTACATGGATTTATTCAGTCCCACTAGGGCTCAAAGTTTTGGTGATAAACTTACGGTTTTGTAGTAGTAGATGATTACTCCATATTTACATGGGTTTATTTCTTATCAAATAAGTATGATGCTTTTGAAGTGTTTGAGGAGTTTTACAGAAAAATTCAAATAGAAAAGGGGTATTGCATCACTTCAATTCAGAGTGATCATGGAGGAGAATTTGATAACAGAAACTTTGAAGAATTATATGACAGCAATAGTATAAATCAAAACTTCTCTTATCTAAGGACATCTCAGCAAAATGGAGTTGTAGAGAGAAAGAACACAACTTTGGTTGATATGGCCAAACCATGCTTTGTAAAAGTGGACTACCTCATGGATACTGGGTAGAAGCAGTATCCACGATATTTTATGTACTTAACAGATGTCTCATAAAACCTATTCTGAAAAAGACACTCTATGAGTTGTGGAAAGGAAAAAAAAACAAATGTTTCTTACTTTCAAGCATTTGGCTGCAAGTGTTTCATTCTAAACAATGGAAAAGACAACCTTAGAAAGTTCCATACAAGATCAGACAAAGCTATCTTTCTGGGCTACAGTACTACTAGTAAAGGATTCAGAGTATATAATAAGAGAACAAAGAAGATAGAATAATCGATATATGTGGTATTTGATGAAGCACTACCTTTGACAACACCGATTGACTCAGATGATAAAGAGCATCCTTTGGTACCTAAAAATGCATCAGAAAGACAAACAACACCTATAATACCTTCACAATTACAAAATCAAGAAGGCCCCTCTGAAGCTAGAACAGAGCAGGCTCCTTCATCTTAGTAGAACCCTATGCAACAAAAAATACCGAGATAATAGAGAGGACTTGATATACATCAATATATTATGGGAGATTCCTATGAAATTCTAAGAACAAGATCATCGTCTAAGAACAACTTTGTTGCTCTCATCTCACAAATAGAACCAAAGATTGTTGAAGAGGTCCTTATTGATAAAAACTGGGTTTCAGCCATGAAAGATGAATTGAATCTATTTGACAAAAACAAAGTTTGGAATCTAGTACCTCATCCTCAAAACAAGTCAATCATTAGGACTCGGCGGGTATTTCGATACAAACTTGACAAAAATGGTAAAATGGTAAGAAATAAAGCTAAACTTGTAGCTCAAGGTTATAATCAATAATAAGGTATTGATTTTGATAAAACTTATGCACATGTTGCTAGATTAGAATCGATTAGAATTTTACTTGCCTTTGCATGCTATAGAAACTTTAATTTGTTCCAAATGGATGTTGAAAGTACATTCTTAAAGGGTTACATTAACAAAGAAGTATTTGTTAAGCAATCCCCAAGTTTTGAAGATGAAAACCGTCCAAATTACATGATAAAGTTTACCAACGCTCTATATGGTTTAAAGCAGGCTCCTCGAGCATAGTATAATAGGTTAAGTAACTTTCTGCTTGAGAATAAATTTGAAAGAGGAAGGTCGACAAAACGTTATTTATTAAGAGAAAGGAGAATAATTTATTCATAGTGCAAATATATGTTAATGACATAATATTTGGTGCTACTAATCCACCCTTCTGTGAAGAATTCTCAACAATGCAAGGGGAATTTGAAATGAACATGATGGGAGAATTATTATTCTTTCTCAGATTATAAATTAGACAAACAGAAAAATGAATCATCATTAGCCAAGAAAAATACACAAAGGAACTCATTAAGAAATATCATTTTGAGAATGTCAAACCGATGGGTACTCCCATGTACACTAAAACTAAACCTAATAAAGATGAAGAAGGCAAAGCTACAGATGAGACAAAGTATAGAGAAATGATTGGATCACTATATCTTACAAGCTCAAGACCAGACATTATGCTTAGTGTGTGTCTTTGCACACGCTTCCAATCAAATCCAAAAGAAAGCCACCTTTAAACAATCAAAAGAATCTTTCGATATCTTCACGAAACTATAGATTTTAGACTATGGTATCCGAAAACTAATTCATTTGACATAGTGGGCTAGTCTAATATAGATTATGCAGGTGATGAAGTCAATCGAAAAAGCACAAGTGGTCACTGTCAATTTCATGGAGGATGTCTAGTATCTTGTTCCTGCAAGAAGCAAAATTGCATAGCATTTTCAACGACTGAAGTGGAATACATAGTAGTTGCAAGCTGTTGTGCTCAAATCTTATGGATGAAGCATCAACTACAAGATTTTTCTATAAATTTTTCTCATATTCCTATGTGATGTGATAATATCAATGCTATAAATCTTTCTAAAAATCCTGTGCATCATTATAGGACTAAGCATATAGAAATTAAACATCATTTTCTTATAGATCATATTTTAGAAGGAACCATTAATCATTTGCGTGTTAATACTTAGAATCAAGTAGCTGATATTCTCACCAAGTCACTCTCTGAAGATAGATTTGGTGTGTTAAGAAAAGAGTTTGGTATGTGCAAACTCTTTGATATTATTTCTTTATGAATATTCTATGATACTTGTCTTTTTATTTCGTTTAGCAGACTCCTTCTATTCTGACTCCTTAGGAAAAATCTTCACCGACTATGTCTTTTTTTATACTTTTTCATTATATTTCATTATGTTTTATTTCACTTCCTCCTTATACTCTATTATTTTTGATAATGACAAAGGGGGAGAGTTTATGTTGATATATTTTTGCATATATGATGATATATTTCTCAATGCTAATCAATGCATATTTTTCAATGCTACCTCGATTATATATGTGATTGATTCTGTTGTTGAACTTGTGAAAATCTGTGATATATAAATAAAGATAAACTCTTTTTAATTATGTTTGAACATATAAAAGTCAGAGGTATCTTTCGAAACCATCTAAAAGTCACAGGTATCTTTCGAAACCATCTATTATCTCTTTGAATTTTGAAAAATATATCTATTATTGCTTGTCATTATCAAAAAGGGGGAGATTGTTAGTTCAAGGTTTATATTTAACAATTTTGATGATAACTATATAATATTTCAAAATTCAAATTGGATTATTTCCTTATATAGATAACGATATTATTTTTTAAAGGAAATACAATCATAGGAGAATTACTTCATTTCTTGCATGACCCTTCTTAATAAAATTTCCTTATTAACATTTGGGATGATCTTACCTTTTTGAACAATTAGCTATGGAATTTTTTTTTCCAGTTGAGACGATATCGAAAATCCAAAGTTGACTCAAATTTAAGATGAAGCAATGGTTAGTAGAAGAAATTGATTATTTAAAGAAAAGCAACAGCACTTGTGAAGTAACGAGCATAAACAAACTTTCGAAACGTTTTAGAAACATCTATATTCTTGAGAGTCATATCATTTTCATTATGCCTTAGAAAGTGAAATCACTCTATCAAGAGATAAATTGTTATTTGAGAACTTACTTTACTTTTTATTTTTTGGTGAGTTTTTAGAAGCTTGTTATACACTTCGAGTATAGAAAGTTAGAGAACCTTGAAAAATATGTACTCATGAGTTTGAAGAGGGTCGTCAAATTACTACTATAATTTTATAGTGAAACACTCAAGTTAGATATTTGGGGACTGGATGTAGGCTTGGGTTGTAAGCCGAATCAGTATAAATCAACTGCATCCTTCTCTCTCTTCTCTTAACTTTTAAATTTTCGTATTACATTGTATGTGTGTGCTTATTTCAGCAAGAGGCTCTTTCACTTTATAATCGGCTCCTCCTATTTTCAACTTATAAGAGGTTCTTTTCAGTTTTAACAGGAACCTTCTATTTTAAATTTTTTTATCAGAACTTTTTGTTTAGCAGGCTTCTATCGTTTAACAAGCTTTTCATCATTTAATAGGTCCTTCTGTTTAAATAGGATCCTATCGTACATCAAGCTCCTACTATTTTAATTATAGACAGGCTCTTATCATTTCCTTTTGAACTGAAAGTAACTTGTAAAATTTTTTAAGTCACACACAATTTACTCCGCTCTTACGTGTGTTTGTTTTATCAATTGGTAGGTAGCATCAGTTTAGTTTCAGTACGTGGATAAATATAAAACGCATACGACACTTCCCATAAAACAAAAATTTGGCTGCCATGTGAATCGGCATGACAAATGACAATACATCATATTATGTTTACCACTGTAATTATTGAGAACTTGTCTTCAACCAGGAGAAAATTTTGTGAATTTAGCCAAGAATAACTATTTATACATTAGAATTATGATAATCTGAGAGCCAGTCACATGGTTAAATAATGTTCGAGTTTTTGAGTATGCAAGTAAATCGGGGTACTTCTTCATGTTTCATAAAACTGTCGTCGTCTATTCTTCCAAAGAAAATCCTGTTTAGTTGCATATGGACCACTTCAATGGAAAACAAACAAATAAAAGAATTTGAATGATTTTCTTAGAAAAATACCTTTGTTATTAAATCCTCTATAGCATTAGTTGTATCAAACTGAGTATAGTAGAATCTCAAAGGGGGGAGCGAGGGGTGAGGGGTGAGGGGTGAGGAGGGACGGAGGAAAATTAGAGAAAGAGGTACTTGCACCAAAATTAATCACCATCAACTGCAAACCCCGGTTGGAGTTATTGGGAAAGCCACAAAAACCACATGGTTTCTCTTTATATATATATATAATCCCAAATTTTGCATAATTTTGTAATTATAGCATTCACTATAATTTTTTTTCACCTATTTTTCCCTTACTTCTTAGAAAATTTCCCTTTTTGTTTCATTTCAGATAATAGACATAAAGAGATCTACGCGTCCCTTTCTTGAAGATAAAACAGAAAATGATTTTTTTCCAGATAGATGTGATAACTTTCTCTTATATTTTTCCTTATCAGTTCTTTTTTTTTTTTTTATAGATATATGAATGTATATAAAGTGACTTAAATGAAGGAAATGTAAACACAGGTTAGGGCTTGGAGTGGGAAGCCGACGGCAATAGTGGCTTCAAGAAAAGGGCTTTACCCTGCTGGAAACACCCCTTTTTTTTTAATTTATTTGTCATTCTCTGGTTACGCTGCTTTAGCAAACTAGCAGAACGTTTGACTCTGTTAGTTCCAATTCCTTTTTTAGTTTAGTTCTAATCAGTTACAATGTTGCTCAAAGTGAGTACTTTCGGGAATTGGGTTTAGTTGTGTATTCTACTTCTTCCAGGCATATAATGAAGGCATTCACAAAGCACAATAATAACAAAATGTTTAATTAGTTAGTTTAATCAATCAACATAAATTAGTTAAACTTAATTAATTTTTTTAATTAAGTCTTACATATATAAATATTTAAAGTTTTGAACATGTGATAAATCATCTTAAAAAACTTAACGGTGAAAATTGAAAAAATAAATAAATATTTGAATATTTAACTACAACCTTTTAAAATTAAGATTGAAAACTTTTTTAAAAAAAGAATATATATATATATATATATATCTATGTATAAAGTCACATAACAACCTCACTTTCAAGAGAAGACCGACAAACAAGCCCTTGTGTATTCCTTTCATTTTTTATGTTCAACTTTCACTTTCTACACAGCGGTTAATGGTCCGAACGTGAATGTGTCTGAGTTAGTTTGTGATTTATTACCTTTTTTGACTGCCAACTGCCAGCTCTTCCCAGAGTTCTATAAATGCCACCTAGTCCTCTCCGGTTTGCTTCACTCACCTCACCTTGCATTTTCCCATAGCCCAGTCTCTCTTCCCTCTCAAACTTGTTCACTTGTAAGTATGTTTCTTTATTTCAGCTAGGCTTGTACATGTACATTTACTTGGAAAATGCTTAACTGGTTTCCCTTTTTTTCCCCCCTTTTAGTGTAGCAAAATGCCTATCTCTGGAATCTTCTGGATGTGTTTTCTTGCAATTGTTTCCTCCGCTAATGCTTATGGTGGCGAAGGGTGGATTAACGCCCATGCAACTTTCTATGGAGGCGGTGATGCTTCAGGCACAATGGGTATGGCTACTTGACAACAACCGGGGATTTCATTAGAAAGGTTTAAATCTTTTTTTTTTTTAGGGAAAATCCACTGAACTGGATGTCAATTTTGTCTTGTGCATGCAAGGGGGTGCTTGTGGCTATGGAAATCTGTACAGCCAAGGCTATGGAACAAATACCGCAGCTTTGAGCACTGCTCTGTTCAACAATGGGCTCAGTTGTGGAGCTTGTTTTGAGATCAGGTGCGTGAACGACAGAAAATGGTGTCTTGCTGGCTCCATTATGGTCACGGCTACCAATTTTTGCCCTCCAAACAATGCTCTCCCCAATAATAACGGAGGTTGGTGCAACCCTCCTCTGCATCATTTTGACCTTTCTCAGCCTGTGTTCCAACACATTGCTCAGTACAGAGCCGGAATTGTACCTGTAGCCTACAGAAGGTATGGTCTCTAATCTAATTTTTCACGAAACAAAAAATGAATAAGTAATATCGTGTTAAGACATGTTAAACATGAGATTGTGCTGGGATTGTTCTATTTTTATAGGGTGCCATGTAGGAAGAGAGGAGGCATTAGGTTCACAATTAACGGTCACTCCTACTTCAACCTCGTACTAATCACCAACGTAGGTGGTGCCGGTGACGTTCATGCGGTGGCTGTTAAAGGATCGAGAACGGGTTGGCAGTCGATGACAAGAAACTGGGGACAGAACTGGCAGAGCAACACCTACCTCAATGGACAGAGCCTATCATTTAAGGTCACAACCAGCGATGGACGTAGCGTGGGGTCCTACAATGTTGTACCTTCGGGTTGGGCCTTCGGCCAGACCTATACCGGTGCTCAATTCCGTTAAGACAACATCAGCCACGCATGTCCTTCATCTACATTCAAGCTCAGTATGTTATATTATGATGAATAGTATTCGTTCTAGTGTTCTAGGTGGAGTATGTATAATACGGTATCTGCATAGGAGTCAGTCTTAGGCAGGCATATAGGGTCAGAACGAGATGGGGCTTGTTTTAAATAGCCATTTCTTGTTTTGAGGTAATTGTGTAATCCGGGAGAATCCTATTCAGTGGGACCCTTTTGAAGTGGCAGAGGTGGACTTTTACTACCCGCCACTGGCAATTTGAGTTTTTCTTCTAGGCCTCTTGTTTTGCGCTTTTGGAGGGCGTCTAGAAGTTGCTGTTTTGCTTGGGAGTTCATGTCCTATGCTTAAAACTATCAAGACTCGAGTGTATGTTTCCAATTCCAGTTCTTGCTTGCTAGTACTGCAAATAATGGTGTTGCTTATCATATTCTCTTTTATGTTTGTTCTCATCTTCTTTTATTCGGTTACATCAATTAAAACTGGAAAAGTTCTGATGAGGCGGAAACCTGGCCTCTTAACTTTCACGGAGTTCTTAGCTACTTAACAGCTCATAATTCATTTTCTAAGCTGCAATGCCCCAAACCAAATTTGGCCACGAGACATTCCTCTTAATTGCCATTCTTAGTTTCTGTTCTGTAACATACACTTATTTTGTCTTTTTGTTGAAATGTCAGTCTTATTTCATGTTACCTAAATTTTCCATGCGTTTTATATACCACAGCAAGCAAACTTGGTTTGATAAATGACTCGCTCGTTGAAGATTGAAAAAAGGGAACAAAGTAAATGTGTAATTTCATCAATATTTTAAAAGACAAGATTGGATAAAATAGGACTGCACATTTTTCAATCTCTATCGGAGAATTTATAATTTTTGGTCCTCTACTTGAGTTGAAAACTTGAAAATGATAGAAGAAATAGATATCGAACTTGTCAAAAGGAAATCTTTATTTGCTACATTTAAGAATTGTGAGGTACAGAAGGTCGTAAATGTCTTCAATCCTTCACAGATCTTGGTTCTGGTGAAGCCTCCTTTCTATATGAAATATAAAGCTGATGAAGACTAACACATTTGGAATCCGAACCCAGGGAGTTTTGTGTGCTACAGCAACATATTTCCCATTCTCATTGAATTTATTGTGTTTAGATACCAAATTAATTCACAAGGTAAGTAGTACAGATTTACAAAACCAGAAGCTAGTTTGAGAAGAAAATGTGTCAGTTCTTACTTTCATTTCATATGACAGTGCCTAAATGAAACGTCAAAACACGTTTCATGTCCATATCCTTCTGCCTGTCTCCTTATACAAAGATTTCCTGAAGATTCAAATCGATATCACCAGAGAATCCGATAATATACAAAAATCACTTGCACATATGTTTTTTCTTTTAACTTTTTTGGTTCTTTGACTACAGGAGGTGGTCACATGAGATGAGAATAAAAAACTTGTGCTTAATGGGCAATTGTGCTGCTTCTGTCAATAACAGTATTCCCAGGTAATTTCATCTGTTATTTTAATTAGAATAGCTCCTAAAAACATGTATGAAATTTGAATAAAAAGCTGATATTTGCAAAAGAATCACTTTTTGCTACGATCAAAAAAAATGGTAGGAACAGATACGGATGTCAAGTGATTGATGGGTCAAACTCTGGCGCAACCTGACAGCTTCCACGTTGCCCATATCTAGACTAAGCACGCCCCCCACGTGCCGTTCCCGCTCGTTCAGCTGAGTGCTGACTAACTTAACCTGCCACTGTCAGAATCAAGGACAATTACTTGCCTGCTCACAAAATATAACAATAAATGTCAATATTAGCACAGTACTAGTTAGTTCGTTGATTAGTTATCATCAAATCAACCTGCACCTTCGGTGTTCTGCACCAAGATGTACAAAGTATTGAATGCATGTCTTTTGGTTGTAACCGCATCACTCAGGTCTCTTATAACATTACTTCCTACCAAATATTATCATGTGGGTTATTCTTAATTTTCTTCTGTTCAATGGAAACATAAACATCGTGAGGACTTACCCTTGGGCAATTAGTCTCTAAACACCAGTGCTTTCCAACTATGAGTTAGAAAACGTCATAAAATCTTTCATTTTATTAAATTCCCACAGCCTTAATAATCTGCTGCCAGTGGTTAGGAGTTAGGACCATTGCATACATAGTGGTTTGAACCCATCAAAATCTTCCCTTAAACATTTGTAGCATCGTGGAAAATTTCTAGGCGAGTTGTAAGTACATTAAACGTTCACATCCAATTCTTTAGTAGTTACCTTGTGACGGGTTTAATGATAACTTTAGGTAGGCATGTTAACGAGTTGGGTCGGCCCTACTACTTACGGCCTGAACCCTGGCTCAATTTTTATACATCGAGTTTAAAACAAAAGTTCCATTGATTTTTGGTCAAACAATTCCAATTCCATCAAATTGTATTTCAAACAAACATAATGTCGTTTTTGTCAATCAATTTGGACTATTTAGGTCAAGTTAAGTAGATTAAATTAATTTCAAATCCCATTCATCACATTAAAATTTAGACATTAACTTTGGATTGGTTCAAATCAAGCCTTATTTGTTTTATCTTTGCTTGAGTATGAACTAAAGTCTGATCAAATTCAAGCCGAACAACTTAAATTTAGGTTAGTTAGGCTTCATAAAAAAAATATCCTTGTTTTAGTTACTTAGTTCTATAGCTATTGAATAAAAAATATCATTTTGGTATAATTCGATTTAAACCTATTTAGATAATTTAAGAAGATGAGTCTTGAGACAATTGGTAAGGTTACTGCTTTGTAACTAGAAGGTGATGAATTCGAGTCACATAAGTAGTTTCTTTTTAAAATGCAAAAGGAAGATTGTATATAGTTGATTCCCGCAAAAGGAAGATTGTATATAGTTGATTCCCGACCCTTGCAAAGCAAAATGTCTTGTATACCAAAAGCTTGCCCCTTTTCGATTATTTAAATTGGATGAGTCGATCATTCTAAATCTTAACTCAAGTTTTGACTTAAAATGTAATCAAGTTAGATTTCAGAGTTGAGTGTTCGATCAGCGGTTTCCAATTTAACTTTATATTTTTAGCTTGATACTAATCTAAACTTCAATTAGGATCCACTCAAACGATTTGAATTTAAATCAATTGACTGTTAAACAAAAATAAAGTTCTTTTGGTCAATTAATTTTTCAATTACCAAAAGACTTATGTTATTAAATTTGTATAAAATGATATCATCTTTACTCAAATTGATAGTGAGAAGCAAGCTACTTTGTAAAAGCTATTGATAGGTTTAATAGATTTTCAATTTTCAATAGATGAGCCTCTAAAATTTTAGCATTATAAATTCTTATCAATCAATATTTACCAAATTAAAATTTAGATACATCTTTTAAACATATTTAAAATTTAATAATACATCTTTAATTGTTCTGCATAATAAATTAATTTTAAAAATTATTAATTATGATATCATAATTAAATTTCATCTAAAAAATTGCTTTATATATATATATATAAATATTCTTCTCAAAATCATCTCTTTATAATTTTTTTGTAATTATTTATATGTAGTTGGACGCATTAAAACATAAAATTTATCTTTTCAGACATTTTTAAATTACTTAAAACACAAAAATTAATGAATTGAAAATGTATTTATATGGATGTTAAATTAAAATAACTAGAAAGGCATTTACTTATTTTATTGTTTAAAATTAAAATATTAATAAATACTTTTTACTTTTCAACCAAAGTAATTGTTGCATATTATAATAAAATTTTGAATTGTTTAACAATATTTTAATAGATATTAGCATTAAATTTTGAGAATGAATCCGTAATATGAGTACCTTTAGCCCTCTTGGTTTTTTGTAAATATCCATCCTTTGTGGTGAGTCGTGAAAATGCAATCACCGCGCAATTTCGACTTGGTAGTGTTTCCGTCTTGTCAAGGAACTTGAAGCGTGCAGTCAATGTCATTTACTGAATGAAATATGGCTTATATGCAGAGAGGAGGCAAAACTATTAAATTCAACTTATATGCATTGCAGAATCGTAAACATTGGTATCTGGTATTAGTATACAGCTCAGGGGGGCAGTAAACTAGCCTGTGCCTCCACCAGTGAGTTCTCTCACCAAAAAGAGGTCGATTATATATAACTTGGGATAGCCTACTACTATATATATCACACAGATGATTTGGTAATATCTCACAACTGGTGCCTCATTGGTTAATAACTTGCCTACGCTGTTATGCCCTATACCTACAATGCCAATCACTGGTTGCTTCTAACACTTGCGTTTCTGGAAAATCCCTATTTGCCCGTTCAACAGTTTCTTTCGACCAAGCACTCCTACAACTTGATCAGTTGGTCAACGGTAATAACACAGCGGCACCTCAGTTAGGCTGCAGCAAGAAACAGTAAAGATGGTTTTAAGATTGGTGACGAGGTTTCCATCACCGTGGGAAAGTCTTAACACGAGCATGCCAGGGCATTATACTTATACCTGCAAAGGCCAGAAGAGAAACATAAAGATTCCTAAAATGGTCCACAAATGAAATTTATGACAAGAACAAATATCAAACTCATAATAAATTTGGTTTCTGTTAAAGTAAAGCATCTACAAAGTAGTATTGCGGATAACGTGCAGGCAGATATGCAGAAAGTACAGTCCCAAATGAAAACTTGTTCTGTTAAGCAGATTATTGTGCATAAATTTAGTTGCACAAAATCATGCATGTAACTTAGAAAAAAAGGTGCTTACTCTTATCTCCAATTTGTACCTAGCAGAAAAAACAGAAAGCAAAATGTGATAACTGTGATGGGTTTAACAGAATACAAACAAGTTTACGTTTAGATTTTAAAACCTGAACGAAGTTAGTGCCTTTTCAATGCCTTAGTTCAATTGTCATAGTTCCAGTTGTAGTAATTATGAACTTGGGGGTTGTTGCTGTGAGTCCATTCTACTAAGGGTGAGACTGGAAGGAGCCTTGATTTAGTCTTGCAAGAAGTAGGCTGCCATGTCAAAATGTTCATGTTAATGCCTTTTTCCTTCCTCCTCACCCATTAAAAATAAAAACAAAATTTGGGATAATGGTTGCCTTTATCCCATATCTCAGAATTTACAGTCACCCAAGTAAAAGGGGAAAATACTTGAGGAAAGGTGGGGAACATTGAGGTTCACTAACCCGGGAATATAGATGTTCATCAAGCATGGTAACAGCACAATGCCCTGAAGTGGAAGCCCAACTACTAGGGCCTGTATCATACTCGGGTTGAGGGGCTTCAAAGCTTCCATGAACTTGATAATCCGCATGGTTTTCATGTATATTAATCTCTGTTGCAGGCTGGTACTTTGTATCATTCAATAAATCTAGACTATATGGCAGGTACGAGTACTGCCCAGCCATCTGCAGCCTCAGGGATGCTGTTCCATTTAGCTCATTAAACAGACCATTCACACCATTCTCTTGGCCGGAATTTGATAAGTCAGAACTTTTTCCTGCGCTAAAGTAGCCAGGATAACTCCCAAAGGAAGGACCCGCAGAGCATTTAACATCCCTGCAGACAAAACAAGGTTCACTCAATACGTATGTATAGATTGGGTACATCGCTTTTTACCTGTTCTTCATATGGTAATATAATTGACATGCATTTCATAGAATTTGTGCCCCATTTTCATGGTCTGGTAAAGGAGTGATGTATGGTACAATAAACATATAAATGATGAAATGTTTCTTCATAGATCTGAGTTTAATTCTACAGCGTATTCATTTTTCTTCCACCTGCATGCCACTCACCTATGGGGAACCAGATTTGGGTCATCTGCTAACACCATATGTTGACTGTCATTATTAGGAATCCATGGCACAGATGATAGCTGCTGTTCGGCACCCATTCTAAAAGGCACATGCATCCCATTCTGGAACTGAAGACAAATGTAACTTGGATAACATTTACCAACGGGACAAGAAGAAACCTATCAGAACAGTTGTAGACAAGGAGTCATGCCTTACCGGACTACTGCATTCTAACAAAATAAGTTGTTGTGTTCCTAGATTTTCCTGGCAAGAAGAGGTAAGATAAGATGAAAATGCAGATGAAACCAGTAAATAGTAGTGATTCAAAGGTTACAGCCTTGCAGGCAACAAAAAAAAAAAAAGAGCTTGCAGAATGCAGATGCTGATGAATGTACTACAAAATGTTTACTCTCACTACAGCAAATTTTGGTAGCTATTGGCGTTGATATTTCCAAATAAAACTTGGAATATCAATTTGAATATTTAACGAAACCACTTATAGGATCTAAACTTTGGAACCCCTTAAGAACACCCATACAAGGATTAATAGGCATACCTTATGTGTTCGAATTCGGTCTAGAGACTCCCTGAGTGAATTTTCAAGCTGCCCCAGATGTTCTATGCTATTTATCTTATCTGGATTAGTCCAATAGCTGCAGAACTCAAAGTTAAAAGTTGTATAGGATGGTTTTTTTTTTTTTTGAAATTTTGCATAGGATGGTTTAACAACTGAAACAGCTCTAAACAGGAATAATTTGCAGATTCTTACCTCAGTCTCTCCTGTACTTCAGAGAGTTGACTCTGCAGATACCTTGATTGGTTAGTAAGGTCCTGTTACATATAATTTGAAAAATAAGAAACTGCCATCATCATAAACACAAAAGAAAAGACTGCTAATTAATTTGAATTAGATGGCTTGTGACTGTACCTCCATTGTTTGTGAACTGAAACAAACCAAACAAGGCGACAAAATGTTAATACATAGATCCCAAAGAATGTAAATGAAAATCAAAATAATAAGTGGAGAACACATACCCTGTACCCAGAAAGTCTGGTATATTTACATCATGATCCAACTTTCTAAACGTTTTCTTTAGCGCCTAGATTCTCAAAGTAAGAAGTAAAAAAATTTATATTGAAGGAAGAGAAGCCAAGCAGTAAACAGAAAAACACTATGCTCATAATGACCCATAAGAAGGAACTTACTTCAAGACTTTCTAGCTTCCTGTTCCAATTAAGTAGAAATAGAAAAGAAAAAGGAAATCAGCTATCTAGCCGGAGAACAATTAACTAATGCAGTTGAATAACCAAAGGAAGGATATAAAACTTGAGCGTACCTCTTTGCCCTTTCTTGAGGTGTTAACTGAGCAAATTTTCCGATGACCTCCTCAATGCTACATTACCACATGGAAAAAGAAATGTCAAGAGATTTATTCTTTTAATCATGATTATCATGACCAAAAGGATGATGAAAGTGATTACGAGATGGATATTGTGAGAACACAATTGAACGTGAAAACTAAAATGCAAACATCCCATACATCAAACTTGTCCTCTGGCTGAAATATGTGCTATCCTTCAAGAAAAGGGAGGACAGTAATGTGCTTAGCAATCAAGCATCAAATTATCAACATATATACGCCTACATTATATTGCTCTTAGTCTGTTTGATAGCAATTGTACTTTAGATAAACAATAAATGGCATGTAGTGAGTTTTCGTAAATGTGGCTATGCAATGTAATGCCTGAGCTAGGATAAAATAAATCCATAAAATGACAGAAAATTGTCAGGCAAGCTTAATGCTCACCAGCTGTATTTGCTGAATTCAGACCCAAAAAAAAAAGGAACGAAGGATACCTGCGTTTTCCTTTGCATAACGATGGTTTACCAGTCGGAGAGAACATGAGAAGGATAATGTCTATGTCGCAGAGTATGGATAACTCATTAGCCTTCTTCATAATGCCATGTTTCCTTTTGGCATAGGTCGCTTGACGGCCATTTGTGTTCTCCAACCTCTTGATCTTTAGTTTAACCCTTCCCATCCTGCACAATTAAACATACGTAGTTTCATCTTCAGAAGGAAGTCTCACAATTCTCAAAGTCAATTTGATCTCCTTATAACCTCCATTAAACCCACCTCAAAATCCTTTCCAGCATCAATACACAATGCTAAAAGTTGCAATCATCAACCTATTATCAGTTGACATCTACAATGTTGCAAAAATTCACAAATTGACCAAAATATTTAGAAGAAACAAGTTTTCAAACAGAGGAAGAAAATGGGAGCACAGAAACATAACAAAGAAAGAAAGATTGAAATGGTTAAAAGTAAAACCAGCCTAAAATCACTAAACCATATATTCCAATAACTAAAAAATGAAATCATTAAAAGAAGATTTAGTTTTTGATAAAAGAGGGAAAAGGGAGATGTCAAAATCTAACCTTTTGAAGAGTAAAAGATGGGAACGTGGGTGGAAAAAGAAAAAGCGAGAAAAGCTCGAAATAAAGTAGAACTCAAACGTACCCCAAATGAGGAAGCAATCAAGCGACGAGTTGAAAGTTGATCGTTCAGAGGGTCTTAAATGTGGGAAACACGAATATTGAGCCAAAGCAAAGAGAGAGATAGAGAAAAGAGAAGCTTCAAAGAGAGAGAGAGAGCTTACATATAGGATTGTCTCACACGACCGGGTGAGCGGGAAAAGCGGTCATGGGATGGAAGCTTGAGAATCGGGATCGTCTAAAAACCAATCAACCCAACCAAAAATTCTACCTCCCACTCACTCCCGTTCCCGTCCCACGTTTTGCAACCATAAACCCCGTGGTTTATCGACAAAACCTCGTCTCCCCAGTCCCCACCTTTTGTCTTTCGATTATTTCCATATTTTCGCTTGTTAATAACCCAACAAGTCAAAACTAGGGACTGCCCTGCCCTTTCTCCTCCTACCTTTGCCTGCTGCTTGTATCAAAGATTCTGGTTCTAGCATTGTTTCTCGTTTAAAACAATCAATCATTGTGTAACGGTAGAGTTCACCGTCTACAAGTTGATAAAACAATTACAAAACTTCATTATACAATATCATTTTGAAATTTTCAAATCTACATACACCTCATTATTACATGCCAACTTTCTTTTCATCTGTAATGCATGACATGAACTTAATTAAACAATTGAAAATCGGGAACATTAAACTTATAATTTAAAAAGAGAGAACTTAATTATTTCACTGTGAAAAATAGATCATACTTCTTCACATAAAGAGATTAACATGTTCAATAGTGGACTATTAAAAAATTAGTATACAATAAATAAAAAGTAAAAATTATGATAATAACTAAAAGTATATTATGGAAACAAAACACTTTATTTAAATAACAATAATATATATTAATGATAATTTAATAATTCTAATTAAAATTGAATCCAACTTAAAAATTAAAATAGTACTTTTGAAAAAAAATTGTGTCTTCAAATTCTTTAACATTATTTAAAGACTCATAAATCATGTTTTTATCTAAAGCTTGTATATCAACGTATTCTATTGTATTTAAATAAATTATAAATTAATAATATATAATATTTTTTTCATTTGTCACATTTTACTTTTAATTTTTAAATATGATTAAAATAAGATATCAACTAATTATTAATAGATATTCTTAATTCATTTGTCGTAACAAATCTATTTTCTTTGCAAATTGTCTTTTTTAAAGATTATTGTAACCAAAGATCAGGTTCTTTTGCTGCGATCCAAAAATTAGTTTAGTCATTACAGTTAATATATACTAGATCATATGTTCTTTTCTTACTAAACGATCTGAATATACAATAGAGAAATTATTGAATCAATAATAAAAATAAAGTAC
>JAOQMP010000003.1:14987040-15010080 GCA_027563575.1 Erythroxylum pedicellare | reverse complement strand
AGTACTATAAATACAAAATTCTGTTAATAAATTATATATTCTTTATCACCATATTATTAGCAACATACACAAGGTCCTCATGTTCCAAACAATTTTGTTTTTTGTATAAGTATGTTCAAAAATACTTTAATTACATTCATAACTTGATGCATAAGTTGTTTGATTAAGTATTCTTATAAGTGGAGCCACAATCTTCATAACAATCAACTAAGCATCCTAAAATTTGTTATCCAGAATAATAATATAAACCTCTTTTCCTTTCACACCCTTAAATAACTTGTATATTGAAAAATATTTGTTTGTCAATAAATTTTAAAGTATTATATTACATCACTTTTTCAAATTTATAAATATAGTTGCAAACCTAATAGCAATAGGACACACAATCTCAATCCAATCTTCTTACTTTTTTAACTAAGAGAAAACTGTAAGATGATTATGACATTATACACAAAAATTTTGATTTTAAATGCATCTAAAGTAAGATTAGAAATGTGTTCTATATAACTCATATCCTTTAAAATGATATTTTCATAATGAGCAACACATGAAGATAAATGAATATGCTCATATTTGCATTGTAACAAGTACTCAGTTTTTGAATAATTAGATGCATTGTTTGTAACAAAACATATAACATTTTTTAGTCCAACCACTCAAACTCAAAAAATTATTCAAATAAATTATAAACACCTTTTATCATATTAGCATTGTCAACAAACTTGAGAAAATTTATTCTAACACTAAGATGAACTAAAAAATTAATTAACATTCTTCTTCTTTGACTAATCCATCTATCATCTAGAATAGCAAATCATGTTGTTCCTCAAATAGACTTACATGTATCTATAATCAATTGACATTCCTTTCTAAATCTTGAAGTAAGGCAAATCAATCTTATAATGAGAAAGTCCTTAAATATTAGACCTATCATTATTGTAACATTTATTGCTTCTTTAAAATATGATAAGTTTAAAGTATTTAAAGGAACACATTAATAATAAAACCATCTAACTCAAACACTTTTAAATCATAAAACAACATTTTTACCATTCAAAATACTTTTAAAACTAGGTTGAGAACCATGATTAATTCTTAGAGGAAAAAGAATCTATATGAATTACTTTCCTTTTTAACTTTATCTACCACATGTTGTGCTTCATTATCTTTATAAGATACATTTTGAGTCTCTATATTTTCCTTTTTTATTTATTGTTTGAAAATAATTTTTAACCATCTCCCGTGTGTCAAATATTACATTTTTGCAAGATGTAATATTGACGAATGATAATTTTAACTTGCAATTCATTGACAACTATTCAAGGGTGTATAGTAAGTATATTTTAGATTATGTTCAACATATCATAGATATTTTCATTGATGATTTTATCATTCATAAAGATTCATTCGATAATTGTTTATATAATCTAACACTCATATTGTAGAGGTATATAGAAAGCATGAACTTTAAAAAGTGTCATTATATGGTAGAACAAGGTATTGCTTTAAGATATGTTATTTCAACCAGACTTTTGGAGAAGATGTATATTATTCAATCTATTCATTACCTTGTTAGTGTTCAAGAATTTTTTTTTCTCGAACGTGCAAAGTTGTATCGAACTCATTAAGGATTTTTCCTAAAACGCATTTTCTCTTTATAAGTTGTTGCAAAAAGATGTTCTTTTCATATTGGACAAGGGGTGTAAAAATAAATTTGATAAGTTAAAATAGTTGTCAATGTTGGCACCAATTATTCGACCGTTAGATTAAAGTCTTTTATTTGAGATAATATGTGACACAATTGATCATATGATAGGAACTACACATTGATAACCTTAAAAGATGCATATAAAAAATTATTCAACCACTAAAAAAGAGCTCATACCTATCATCTTTTCTTTATAAACTTTCATTCTTATTTATTTGGAATTAAGTAAATGTTTTTCTGATCATACGGCCTTTGGGTATTTAATGACAAAAAAAATTGTGAAACCGAGACTAATGAGGTGGAATTTTTTTTAGTGAATTTGATATGGAAATCAAAGGTAAGAGTGGAGCAAAAAATTGAGTCATTATTAATTTAAGCTACCTAGTTCATGTAAAGAGCAAACTCAATTTGCAAAAAGAGTATTATGACGAACAATTGTTTTCTACAAGCTTAAAACTTCTATGATATGCAAATAAAGTTAATTATTTAGCTATTAATAGTTTACATATTAGTTTTTCTAAAACTTAAAGAGATAGGCTAAAAAATGATGCGAAGCATTACCTATGGGATGACATATTAGTTATTAAATTATGGTTTATGATTAGCTAACTATAAGGAAAAGTAATTATTAAGTACCATAACAAATATTTGATCAATAAATAATCTTTGTTTCATATCGATGACAAAATATAGTTCTATGGACCAATCTTAATTTAACTAATAATTCATTGTTATTATCTGTCAAATTTTATTTTCCAAATTTTTAAAGAAAATTTCTTATTATCACAACCTCCAATTGGTTCACTATATAATGATTAACAAGTTAGAATTTGTTATAGAAACTATCCTTACTTTTTTATACTTCATTTGTTTTTTTTGTAGGAGTTTAAGAGTTAATTTAGGTACGAATAACAACATTACCACTATGCTAAAAAAGAAGTACAATAATAAATGAATTGATTATTAAGAAATCACTTTAAAAACCATCATCATGTTTTGCTTGTGAACTCTCCAAGATTTATCTAAGTTGAGAAATGATACAAAAAATATACAACAAAAATATACAAGCAAGGTATAAATAGTAACATCTGTTTACAAGAAAAGAAAGACAAACAATATAGGAATTTGAGTAAGATGTTCCTCTTTCTCTCTCTCCCTCTAATCTCTTTCCAGCAGATTCACCATCTTATTTTTATCATTTCTCTTTAAACTCCATCTACATCTTTCTTGTAAGCTTGTTATCTTCTGTTATACTAGTCTTTTCCCTAATGTCTCCTTTTCATTGTTATTATGTTGTTATTGATTTTGTTGTCTCTTCACCTTCCATTTATCCTTTTTGTGTAAAGCCCACAAAAAAAGAGCAGTCCAGCCTTAACTAATCATCTCATCCTTAACTAACCAACCTAACCCATAAAACCATTAAGAAGAGGGGTATAAAAAGAAGCCATTAGTTGGAAATATCGAACGCACCAACGACAATTAGCTTCATTCTTTATTTTTCCCTCCATTTTCTAGCTCGTAAGTGTGTTAGTGTATCATTTTTCTCCTACATGTGAATCTTTTCTCATATGTTCCCTTAGTACAAAGGTTGTTTTGAAGCAAATTGTGAGGAAATTGTGAAGGTTAACAACCCCAAAATCCTTTAGTACAAAGGTAAAATTCTAGCAGTTATTATATGCCTTTTTTGTGATTTCTAGTCATCCTACACTAGTTTATAATTGGATTGCATGTTTTGATTATTTGGCACAATAATTGAAGTCATGGAAAGAGATAAAAATGGAGAAAAGGTGGTTGGAGAATGAGAAAAGAAGAGGAGAGGATGAAGAAGATGACAATTTTTGGAATAGTAATAGGAATGAGAATGAATATAGTGAGGAATGATAATAGGAATGGGAATGAATATAGTGAGGAATAAGAATAGATATAATAATTATAATTATAATGGTTGGTTAAGAGGAAGGAATGATTATCATTACCATTGATAGTGATGGTTTGTTAAAAATACTGAGAAATAAACATTGTTAAATTTTTGTTTTACATCAAATTTTAATATATTTTACTTAATTATATTTAATTGTTAAAAAAGAAAATTATAATTGATTAATTACATTGTAATTACTTAATTATATTGAAATTAAGTATATTTTAATTAATCAATCAATTATATTTTAATTTATTATGTCGTAATCAATTAATTATATTTTTATTAAGCATATTTGATTAATTATAATTAAGTAATTATATTTAATTGAAAAAAACTATGTCACAGGAGTGACAAGGAGTGTCATGCCTGCGACACTTCTAGTCACAATGTAGGTGACACAACTAAGAATGAAACTCATTTCTCTAATATATGGGGGGTATGGACGATTCCCCAAAACTTAGTTATCTCCTATAATCATAATATAAAACCAACTATCTGTATTCATTCCTTACCCATTTATTGATTCCCAAACCCATGAAGTAAATGCCCCCTTAGTTGAGTCTAAAATTGAGGTAAGGATAACTTTAAACTATACTTTAAAACAATATTTTTATTATTAATAAATTAATATATAGTGAGTGATATTTTGAATTGGACATTGATTAAATTAATGATTAACAACTATATTTATGGATTTCTAAATTATATGAACTGCGTTTATTTTATTTCACAAATAATTAATAAAGTACAAGGTGTTTAGTTTTTAAATGTTGTTACGTATTATGGGATGTATTGCTTGTTAATTTGACGAAAAATGTGTTAATTAAATAGAGACTGACTAATAATAGATTGTGAAGAAATAATGTAAATCGAGAATCTATGGCTTGCCTAGGATAGGCCACATTCGATGGTCACAGATTCATACGTTGGTTAAATATGAGCGTGTGACGATCAGGTTTTTGTTTGTGGAGTAGGTACCGAGGCATCCTAAGTCTCGAGGATGTCCTATTCCGATGGCTAGGTACTAGAATAGTACCAAAATATTTTGAGTCTTGGGATATCCTATGCTAACAGCTACGTAATGGAGTAGAATTGGGGTACTAAGCGAGATTGAGAAATTAAGGTACCCTGTCCTAATATTTAAAAATCTAATTACGTTTCCACTTTGTGAGAGATTATGAGTAGAGATGAACTAGTAGCCCATTGAATGTAAGCCTACTAAGTTAAGCAAAGCCTAGACAATTCAGTTAATTATGAGATAAATGGTAGTTATATATTAATATTAATGCTAATCATTATTTTGGCAAAATTTTGGATGTTTGTTAACTGTTCAGATAGACAAAGTAATTATGTGTATCTTCGTATTATTGGAATTTTTAATCAGTTGAATAAGTTTTATATTTATATTTTGAGTCATTTGATTTTAATTGTATAGTCAGTCACCTTTAATGTGTAGGTAGTTCATCCCTTGCCATAATTTTTTAAAGGAGATAGAGAGATTGCCGATAACCCCAGTGCATGTGATTGACAGAGTGGAGTTTAGGTTGGGCTAGTAGATTAATTAAATAAAGTTGTTTTATTGTATATATTTATGAAATTGACAATTATGGGTCGTTGTGTTTGTATAAAATATATTTGTGACTGACAACATCTTTTTTTTGGAACTAATGAGGATTTTAGTTATTAACGTTATGTTTTAGGAACATTTTTTATAATTATGGATTAGGAATTTTGGGAGCATCACATTTTGTCTTATGTGTTCCTTTACTATTAACTAGTTATATCCTTCAGTGTATCTTATTCACATTCCATTACTGATTCTTGGGTTATGTCTTCCTTTCTATTCAAGCTTTTATATCCTTCTTTTTTTTGGTCTAAGTACTTCTCTTCTCCCACCTTCCTCCTGTTACTCGTAAGAGTGGAGGAACTTGTTTTTCACTTCACATTTTTATTTCTTGCCTAAGTCAGTCTTTACCATTTAAAGTAACTAACTTTTGAATGATTGCTTCCTAAAAGATGTCTTTAATTTATTTTGACTATGTTTATTGTAAAACATCGTCATTATCCCTAGCCCTAATTAGTTCCCCTTTTCATCCTCTTACTTAATGCTCCTTAGATTCCAAATAGTCCCCATCCTAGTTATGCTAACGAGTATTCTTTTTTAACCATTAACTCTTGTAGGAGTTGGAAATAGATTCTTAGTAACCTTAGTGACCTCTCTTTACATTACTACTCACAAAAGGAGGAAAAAGGTAGAGTTATTATTGCTTTTAAGATAAACGTACCCAAGGCCAGATCAACCACCTAGGAAGCATCCCTGGTTGGTTTATTCCTAGGATCATATCCTCCTTTACGAACTATTTCTAGTTAGGCTCATAAGATTTGGAAAAATAAAGGTCTAGTGGATGTACTTCTCTCTAAAGAGAATTTGATACTTTTCTCTTTCTCCAGTCAGTATTAAGCCTTAAAAATCGTAAAGAAACATGGAACCTTGGACATCTCCCTGTAAACATGGAAACTAGGTATAAATTTAGACATGATTAAACATAAGAGTATTTCAATATTATTGAATATGCTTAGTGTTTTATGAGAATATTGGACCATAAAAGGATTGAGCTTGCTTTCTAGCTACATTGGAAAGTCCTCGTACATGGATAAGAACATAAGTAGGAGCAGGAGAATAGGATTTACAAGAGTGTGTGTTGGTGCAGAGTTATTTAAGGAGCTCCCTGATTCTATCCACAAATTTCTTCATCAAAACATGGCTTATTACAAATCACCTAGTTATGGATGTAATTTTTGAATTCTTTAGGGAGAGCAAAATGCTGAAGGAAATCAATTGCACTTTCATCACTCTAGTTCCTAAAGGTAAAGATCAAACAACTATGAATGATTATCGTCCTATTGCCTATTGCAATACCATCTATAAGGTCATTTCAAAAGTTATGATAGAGAGGCTGAAATTAGTACTTTCAAATCACATTGATCAGGAACACTGAACTTATATACTTGGTAAATGCATTGCTGATAATATCACCATTATTTAGGAGTTCTTTAATTATTATACTATTAAAAGAGGATAAAGGAATTATGCTTTAAAGATTGATTTCCAAAAGGCCTATGATATAGTTGAATGTCCTTTCATTATTAAATTTTATTTTTTTTTAGATTTCCTAATAGCTTTCTAACTTTTATTGATCAATGCTTAACTAACATACTAGTTCCTTTATCAAAAGCAAGATAGTTATTGAATCTAAAAGGATATCTTTTGCATCCCTTTTGGAACAAGCTTATAATCCAAATACGAGAATGATCATAACGCCATTTCTAGAGGGACGACAACCTGTGTATATGAGTCTATGTACTTTGTATGTGTCCAAAAATTGAAGGTTATCAAGAGGGAATTCAAGAGGTTAAATACTAAAAAGGGTCCCATCATAATGTAAACAACTAGAACTGCAAAAGCAAAAGATCTTAATGATCCAAAAAAAGCTCTAAGATAATATAGGGTGTATAGAGTTGCTAGTAAAAGAGAAGATTGCTATAAAAAGTTACTTAACTAAGGTTGAGGATCACGTTGCTCTAAAAAATTACTTAACTAAGGTTGAGGATCACGTTTCCCTTTTTAAGCAAAGGCTTATAATCAATTAGTTAAAGGATGAGGATAGATGTACTAAAATCTTCTTCAACTCATTACTGGCTAAGAAAAATAATAACAACATTTGCTCTATTGTCTCTTGTTGAGCAAGTTTTATATCTAATAAAACTCTTAATACACTACAAGTTTATAAAATTATATCTTGTAGTATAAAAGGTTATCGTTCCCAAAAGGATTATGCAAGAGTTAGCAATTTGAACCTAGCTTTGTCTAAGGTATTCATAATTGATTTTAATTAAATTAAATAACATAAATTGAAACAATAAATAAATAAACAAATAAACAACTAAGCTACTAATAAATTTAAGGTTTTGATTAAGATTGAATATTTTGGACTTATTTTTTCCCTTATTCTGTTTCCTTTAATCTTGTTAATCCAATTATGTGTTTGATCTAGATTTCCTAAGGTCTTAATTACTTTCTCTCAAGATCAAATCAATTAACCCTAATTGAATTTGCAATTTCCAGTTTTGCAATCTCTCGATTCACAAAACTTTCCTTAACATATTCAATTAGATCTAAAGCAACCTATTAGATAATTAATTTCTTAAATAAGATCTCTCTTTGATTAATTATTATTTTGATAATTGAGGGTCTATTAAATTGCTAACTCTCATTGTACAATCTAGCACTAATTACTTTTGATTTACTCTCTTGATTTGTTATCAATTTTATGTATAAACAATTATCACAACATCCAAGTATGTATTGAAATCAACAATAATCAAAGTCACAAAAATACTTCTAGAATAAATCTTACTCTAAAATTTAGAAATTTATGAACATGTTTAACATCATAGAATTAAGATGTGTAGAATTCAGATTACACATCAAGGATAATGAAAGAAATAAAGGAAAATAATAAAAACCCAATTGAAGCTTTGATCTGGAAATCTGGAAATTCTGGAAATTCTTTTTGATCTCTTACTTTTAATTCACTTTTAATTATGGTTACTGTGTTTTTTTTTTGTATTTCATGTTTATATAGTGTTTTAGGGTCTTAGGGTCATGTCTAGGGTTTTCCTACTTTGTTCAGTTCCAAAAATAGCCCTGAACCTTAAAACAAATGAAAAATTTCACACCAGGAAACTCGGACACCATCGTGCCCTTAGAGGCATGATCGTGCTCCATTGTTTTTCCTCTAACACAATCTTGCTTTGTGCTCTAGAAGGCATGACTGTGGCAGAGGCCACGACATGATCGTGCCTTGCTTCCAACTTACTCGATCTTCTTTATTCTTTAATTTCTTGATTTGTAACACTCACAAACACATTAAACACCATTTGAAACATAACATTAAGATTGAATTCATGCTCTAAACCATATAAACATGTAAAATATAATCACACACTTACAATAGCACAATTCTAAGCCTATATATAGGATAATAATCTAATAAACACACTAAAACACCTATTAAAACATAGTATGATCTATACATATCAACATCCTCATACTTAAACTTTTGGTTGTCCTCAATCAAAAACAAAAATACAAACAAAAAATAATGAGACAATGGTATTGAATCTTATTGAATCAATTTAACCACAAACATCAATCATTCAGATTGTGATAAAATACTAACTTTTTTTTAATGTTTAATTACTTTGACTATAGATGGTAATCATTATGGATGAGGTGGATGCATAGTTATATATTGAAGGATGATAGTACTTGGTCTCCTGGAAGTAAAGACTCACACTCTTGGTTCATCATTCAATTACTTAAGTTAAGGAGCTTAATTGAGCCTAATGTGGGTTATTAAATTGGTGATGGTACCTTAACATTTTCATGGTACAATAATTAGTTAGAAAATAGGCCACTAATCAACAATGAGCAAGTAATCCAAGCTCTAAATCATCTTCCATCTCAAACCAAGGTATGTTTGTAGATTGGAGGAGGACAATGACATAGTTATTTGAGGGAATTGAGTTATTTGATCCCTAATTACTCTCCTAATTTAGAGCTAAGGGATCGTCATACATTGATTACTAGTTTGAATGGCAAATTCATAAATAAAGCTTGTAAGGATTAGATAAGACCTAGAGGTCAATTGGTATAAGATCATTTGAAATTAGAACCTTATGTTAAGAAACTCTTTTCTAATATGGTTGTCAGTTAAGAATATAATTAATAAAATTGAGAGATTACAATTTCTGCAACAGTGGGACATTTGCATTGTATATTCTTTAGTAGTTGAAACTATGCAACACCTATTCTTCAAGTATAACTACACTATTGCTTTATTGAAACATGTTAAAAACCTCTTAAATTGGTGATCTAATATGGTATACCTCTCGGAGTCTATCCCATGGTTACTAAACAACCAAAATAATCTTTCTAGAGGTGATTTAGCAGCCTATCTAGTTGGTCTTGGTACCTATTTATGTAATATATAGAATGAAAGAAACACCAAGATATTTAAGCAATAAGAGATACAAATTGAATCAACCTTCAATCAGGCTCTAGTTCAACACCAGATACTCTGTAAAGAATCCAATCAAGAAAGTTGGCATATAAAGCATGCACAGAGAATTGAGTAATATGGTATCGCGTTTATATACATTTCCATGGTAGTAGATTAAATATTGCATTTTCAGTGCGATGGAAAAAGCAAGAAGAAGCATTCCATTATTCAAAGTAAGGAAGAAACAAGTATTAACACTTGACTTTCATGCATGCATGTCTAGCTTCAAAGAGTTATTACAAACGGAGCTTGTGCTTATCTTATCAAATAAAAGCAGAAGCTTAGGAACAAAAAAATTAATGATTAACTGTATTCTAAATCGAAATCTGTGGCAAAGCTTTATCATATGAAAGTAACCGTTTTGATGTAAATTTAAGTGAAAACCTATGGAAGTCATGAAAAGCTTAGAAACAAAAATTATTCACATTCTAACCGTTAAGGTGTACTTACTGTCCGTATGGTTGTTGTCTCCAGTAGCTGGAGACGGAACGGAACAGAAATTTGGATACGGAACGGAACAAAAACTGGAGACAGTAGAATGTTTGGTTGTGGTGGACAGAACAGAGAAAACTGTCAACGTCTCGAGGACAGAATGTGTTTGGTTGCAGTGGACAGAACGAAAAAATTGTGTCAATGACGAAAATGGCCCTGGTCCTTAATATGAATAGAAATATGTAATTCATTGATAATGTCATTACGAACAATTTGTATTAGTTAATAAATTGACAAATAATAATATCAATTTCAAATTAAGATCAAATAATATTAATAATAATAACAATAATAATAATAATAATAATAACAACAACAACAACAACAACAACAAAATTAATATCATTAATAAAAAAGCTCAAAATGTATAATAATAATAAATTTGAATTATAATAAACACAAATATTATATATATATAATAATAATAATAATAATAATAATAATAATAATAATAATAATAATAATAAATACAAACTTATGCTTAATAATAGAGGGCAAATCTCTGAAGATCCATTTTCCTCAAGAATTATCTGGGTTTTACTAATATTATCATTCTGTTTCATTATCTTAAGAAACAACAACTCAGAAAAGTTCACAACAATCTCATTAAACCAGTTCATGTCATCTTGCTTTTGCACAAAAATTGGAGAAAAAGAAACCCCATGGTTGATCCAATACCAAAACTTTAACGGGTTTCAAGACTAGTTCTTGAAAATACGATTTCTCATTAAAGAGAGTTCACATTGCATATGACAATACTACAACAACAAAGACAAGTGACTTGCCTCAAATTTACATGTAACTTCCATGGCTTATCCATTTTCTTAAGCTCAATAGGAAGTGGAGTTATTGAAAAGTTGTAAATACTTAGTACTAAGCCAGACTGAGTTTGAGTCTGACAAAATCCTAGATTGCTAAGCTTGTCTTCAGTGCTTCATTTACCAGAGGTAGTTAGTTGTCTCTACTCTGTGATTAACATCTCAACATCACCTACCAGAGCAGGAAGCTGCAGAGTTTGAAGACAAAGAAGAAAACAATTTAAGATAAGTCGAGAGAAGTAAAGGGGTCAACTTTAAAGTAATCGAATTGCTAGTCGTAGAATATTATTCCCATCAAAATTATGGTACAAATGACATTGATAGCATTCAGAGGCTTTTATACAGTTATCAAGGAAGAATAAGCTCTAAATGTGACCCCTGATAGAAGCTATGTTCTACAGAAATTGTGCTACCAGACAAATTTCAACTAAGGCTTTCCGTAAAACCTACAAAATCATGCATGCAATAGAGTTTAAAACAACTATCATCAGCATGAGCAACAACAAATTAGCATTGCCTTTGGCTGTAATCACCTCCCTTAAGCCACCAATACACTCCTAGCAAATGAAACTCACTACACTTTTTTCCTTCTGGGATCTCACAGAGCATTCCTTTTGCCTCTTAATTTTTTACTTCTTCCTCAAAAGACATCAAAATTTAATGATACTTTATTCTTTTGACAACCTCAGTAACTTCAATGCTAATAAGTGTTTCCATAATTTCACAAACATTTGGAGAATTCTAATATGGCTGTTAAGGCAAATGAGAATGGATACAGTCGGACCCACAAAAAGATGCACAACCAACAAACATAACTAAGAGATAACCAGAACAATCAACTATAAGGCCATGATCAGCGGTCAAAAAACTGGAAAAAAGACATAAAATACGTTCAGAATCTGATCCAACAATCCACCACAGGAACCAGACACCTTATCCTAACAAGAATGAACAGTTTTAAACTGATCAATGTCAAGTTTCTTGTTCATGATTCCAACCTTGAAGTAAATCAACCCAGAAGGAGGCAAAGCAACCTTGATCTCATCAACATCAAACCACAAGAACAACCTCCGCACCTGAATCCCTTTCAGGTCCGTGATCGACCCATAACTCAACCTACCCGTGATTTGCTTATAGTAGTACACCAAGTAATCAAATTGAACATAGCAAGGATTCTCGAACAAAACCTCAAACCTGCCATCATCTGCAAGTGAGTAGTTACAAACCGTGCTAGTTAATAAACCACTCGGGAGGCCATACTTGGCAAAACATCAAACATAGAAAGTGGGTCGTTTTCTGATTTTGTGATAGAGAACAAGAGAAAAGCTGAGAAAAAAGCAAGACTCAGATGGGAATTTCGATTCAAATGAGCCATGGTGATGGATTAATGAGGTTTAGATGAAGAAAGTTTGGAACTTCAGAGCGAGACGCGAGGAAGGTGAGAACTTTTGGTTTCGAGATCTTTTGGAGTGTCTATTTCTAAGTTGTGGTTCGGTAGGTTTGGGTAAATGAAGACAAGTTGGATTCTGTTCGACCTTTGTCTTACCAACAAGAAGACCTACAGGTGAAAATCCACACTGCCCATTCAAGACAACAAATCGCAAAAGAACAAGAGAAGGTGGAGCAAATTTGGGTGCCCAAACAAATGTTGACCTAACGGGGACAGCGACATTTTCCAGCGAATGAAACCAACTATTTTAATTGAAAAACCTTGCGAACGTCTTCGGGAAGACAGTCCCACTGTGTGACAGAGAAGCCTATAGCGGTGCCAAGCGTGCGACAGAGGAGAGATGGGCGTGGGAGAGACAAAAATCAGGGGTAAGTTGGACAGTACCTTCGTTTTTCATACGGAGACAGAGACAAGGGACTTTTGTCTTTCGCTTTTGAAATGGACAGGATTAGTTTGTCTCTGTCTACTGGTGACAGAGGACAAAAGAACAGAAACATCAACCAAACACGTATGGATCACAGGATTATTTTGTTTTGTTATCTGTCCCAATATACGGGACAGTAACCATACACGGGGTTAAAGAACCTATATTCCACAGATAGAATCTAAACTAAATTAAGCAATATAACCACTCCTATGTCACTGATATATTCCATACTTATCTCACTTTCCTCATTTTTATGCTAATGACAAGTATAATCCACGAGACAATATCTCTCACAGTCATCTCATTAAACAAAATGACTACATCCCCCGTAAATGCAAATTTACTACACATGAACGTTAAACCCAGCAATATGATTTCCCTAAAAAACTCCAGACTTTGTAACTAACTCTTGAACATATGTTCCTAATTCACCCATAAAAGGTTAACGTAAGTAGCCATAACAATGGGAACATAAAATGATTGGACAAAATGTTAGATAACCAATTGTGAACATAAAAACTAATTAACAAACATAAATTGTGTCAAAAAATTAAAAGCCTAGTTTATCTCATTCTAAAATCGTCTACACCATTTCAAATGCTCAAATGAGTTTTCATGAGATGAAATATTACTCCAAGGAGTCTAAGAAATAAAGACTTGCCAAGTATCTTTCTATTTTTTAGATTGATGATGCTTCCACAATAATGTATATAACATAAACATAAAAAAAGATTTAATTGAAATAGAATTAGAATATTAAAGAAAATAAATTAAAATAGAAGATGAAAATATTTTAAAATTGAAGAAAATAAAGTATAATTGAAGAAGGAAGTTTAAGAGACTCTTTAAATTCAAAATACACTTTTTAACAACTTAAAAAACATTATTTATGGTTTAGAAAACTAATTGATATTAATTAACTCATCGATTTTTTTTCCACGTTGAATATTAAAGTAAATTGAACTTGAAAATTGAATGGTTCATGATAATTGTAGTTGAACAAACTAATCCATTTTTCTTTGTAAAAAACTAAAATAGATCCTTAATCCTAGCCACGACAAGAAAAATTAGTTCTAGAAATAAAAATTACCGACAAAAAATACTAATTTTTCGTAGGCAAACAAATTTGGCGATGAAAATTACCAATGGAAAGGGTTGTAGGAGAAATGGTTGTAGGTAAATTTCTCGACATAATTGTAATTTCATCACTAAATTTTTTGACAGTAACACAATTTCCATAAGTAAATTTATTAACGGAGCTACAATTTTCATGTCTAAAATTACGGACAAAATTAATATTTCTATCTTTAAATTTGTCGACGGGATTATAAACAATATCTATAGGTAATTTTAGTGACGGATAAACAATATTCGTCGCTAAATTTACCTACGAAATATATCATTCTGTCGGTAATTTACCTACGAAATATAGCATTCCGACGGTCATTTACTTAAAGAACATTGTAATTCTATCAAGAAATTTACTTACAGTAATTTTAGCTACCATTTCTCACTTCCCACTTAAATTTTCTGTTGATAAGTTATTGATTTTTTCTACATTTAATTTCTCTAAATAATATAAACTTAATTGATAATATAATGTAAAAATTATCTTGATTAGTAATATAATATAAAAATTATAATGTACAACAATAAGTGTCTTGAAAATAACTGTAAATTAAGAATTCATAAAAACATAAGAGTAACAAAATATCAAATAAAATCCATTCAAGTACCGAAATATTATAAATCTAAGCTATGCAGTTGATGAAGGTGGATGATTTAACTGTTGTGATGAGGTGCTGCCTCTCCCCTTCAATTCATCAATCTCATTACGAAACTAGGCTATGTATTCCATTAATTATCACAACTGAGTTGCCAACATCTCCACTGTGCTCTCAAGCTGAACGACTCTCTCATTGGATGCCGACCACCTACTAGATCCAATTCTACTAGATGTGGAGGATTGTAAATGGCATGTGTTTGCAAAAGAATCTAATCCAAAAATCCTTCGACGACGGTCCCTACCACTAACTACATCAAGATATGTTTGACTCTCATCGTCAGTTTTAGAGTTTTAAGAATGTCGTTCATTGCTTTTTTGTATTTGGTCCTATCATTATAATTATTTATATTAATAAGTGATAATTTTTAACTAATATTATTTATCAAATTAATATTAAAGTATAAATTTTACATTCATTAAGTTATTTGCATCGGGTGTTGACGAAGGTCACATCATCATGCTTCTTAGTGTGAGTGTGCAAAAAGAGTTGACGTAGTGTAGGCTTCCTACTTATAGACTTTTTCCCCATTAGAATAAAGTGTTATAAGTGAACTACAACATACAAAAATTTCGGCAGAGTTTCCTCTATTTTTATGATATTTATCCCTATTAGACAAAGAAAATTTCTCAACAACACAGTCATTCATGAATACATACATTTATAAAATTATCATTCTCCATAATACACATAAATTTTCATTATAAATTTTATACATCAATTTACAATGAAATCAAATTTGATACATCAAAGCACAAAAATCAGAATATAAGTGTAAAGTTTAGATACTTACAAGTTTCTCTGCATGCTCCTAGTAGGTAATATATCCTATAGTGTGTATGAGTAGACTCTCTTCCTCTGGTCCTCCCTGTCTGTTTGCATAATTGCGCTCTAAAAATGAAGATTGCCTTAGGTATTGCCCAGTACTGCTACCAACGACTCCATATTTCTTCAGATATAAGGAGGTTGTATATTATTCTTGTGTATCAAACCAAGAAAGTCTCTATAATGTGCACGGGCTCACATCTCCCATATATCATAAATGACAACATTGAATTTTGAATCTCAAAAAAATCTTTTTGAAAAAAAAGAAAAACATATTGTAAGTACTTTTAAACTACAATATTTATCTAATTAATGTATAAAATTAGATAAAATAAAATAGATTAAAGAATTTAGTTTTTGTACCTCAAACTCTTGATAATAAAAATCCTTTGTCCCCTAAAAGATATTCTTCCATATATAGCCCTCAAGTTCTATCTTCTTTATGAACTTAGATGAGATATGTCTGGAGCACGTTCCAGATAGAACCAACCTAACATATAAGCTATTTTAGATCATTTTCAAATTAAAACCTATAACTTTAATATAAACCTATAGCGTTATATGTATTACAAAATTTTTAGAATTTTACTCACAATTTGTTGACAATTGTAATGTAAATTCTTCGATCAACTCCCTTAGCTTTAGGCTGGAGCCCGTCTCCTTTAGTCGCAATGCTTACCCCTAATATCTCTGTTGGTATAGATTCAGATTCTAGTGTGGGAGTAGGGGTGCTGGATAGTGTAGTAGTAAGTAGGCAATATGACTCTAGAGGGATTGTAGGTAAGGAAGGTGATGCCTCATCTAGATATGCACTAGTTGGACATGTAGCACTTGATTCTATAACATTTGCAAAATGTAATGCTTCACCTGGACATACACTGGCCCCTCCAAATGGTGGTAACCTGACCTTTGGCTGAAACATATCCATTTTTCTCTTTTGTGGCATATTTTTAACCTGAAATTCAATTTTATTGATTATTCCACTAATAGAACAATATAAATGAAATATATAACAATATATTGTTGATTCAATAACAAATTTATTCATATAATACTCTATTACTTACTCAAATTAATCGCTATCATCACTTAATTGTAACTCAAAATCATCATCATCTTCTTTTTTTGAAGAATTAGATCAAAGTCAGGCTCCTCTTTAGATCTCTCGTCCTCTATAGATTCTTCATCCTCTCTAGATGAAATTTCATTTTCATTATTTGGAATTCAAAGGTTCATTCTCTTCATATATTACACATGCATTTATTTCATGAAGATCTTCCTAAAATGATTCTCTTTGAATTCTCCTTTTATATGTAATTCAAAAACACATCTAGGTTTTACTTTGCCAACAACCAACCAATGTGACTTATCTTATCTTAAGCTAGGAAAAGGATCATAATACACTTGGGTTGCTTACATCGTCAACATGAAAGATTCAAATTGTCTAAATCTTTTTTACTTGTTGATTTCAATTAGATTTTATTGGCTATGGACTTTTGTTCTAACATTAGGAGTTGGATCAATCCATTCACACTTAAATATCACACTCTGTTTTATTGGCAATGCAGGGTACTCAATTTCAAGTATCTCAATAATTTTATCATAGTAATCCATCAATTTTTTCCTATATGCAAACCTCACTATTTACTGTTGTCATGCTATGACCATGATATTCTGTATGAAATTTGTATCCATTAACAGAATACGCCAGGTATGATTTAACAGTTCACAAAGCTCCTTTCACAAGATCACATATGAACTTGTTCTCTATTAGATTTTTTAAGGCCTACATAAAAAATCATATTAAATAGTATAATGTCATTTAAACACTTTCATCTAATAATTTAACCATTTCAATTATTTTAAGTCAAAACTTATATATTTTTCGAACTATCGAGGAAAGTGGCTTTCAATTTCTTTATTGATATCATCTTGTGTTTTTTCGAGCATTAGCTCACGTAACCATTCCTTGTATATTCTAAACGAATTATTATGTATTTTAGTTATGAATACCTCTCACCTCAAAAACCCAAATAATCAATTTCAAAATTAGCTTAAACTTACTACACAAAAGGTTGAACTGCTTAATAATTCAATAAAATATAACTGTAGGCGGCCTTTATTTCTTCTTCTGTTAACATTCTTCTTGTTGAGTGCCCATATGTTCATCTAGAATATGTGAAAATGGATAGGTTACCATCAACATCACCCTTTTCACCCTTATCGTCATTACGAGGAACTTTTCTTTTTCTTGTGTGCATATGTGACTCAAAATAATATGAACAAAATACACTTGTTTCCTCTACTAAATAATCATTACATATTGAACCTTCAACTCTGGCCTTTTTTTTAAACATTTTTCTTCAAGTGATGCAAATACTTACATTAAAAATAGGGTTATTACAATTACTAATTAAAACATGCTATAAGTTTTATTTAAATATTAACTATAATTGAACTGGACTAGTAAGTTTAGCCTCGTGTGCTAAATGTACGGGTAGATGCTCCATACAGTCAAAGAAATTTTGAGGAAAAATCCTTTCTAATTTGCAAAAGATAACTGAAATTTTCCTTTCTAGTTTTTTCATTTTAACCAACTTTATTTCAGATGATGTTATGCTTTTGAAAAACAAACTTAATTTTGTTATAGCTTCCCAAACCTTATTCAATAGTAACTCCCGAAATGTAGTTGGAATTAGCCTTTATGTAAACAAATGACAATCATGACTTTTCTTCCTCAATAATTTGTACTTCCTCATGTCCACGCACTTTGCCAAGTTTGAAATATAACCATCGGGAAACTATAGACTTTTCAACCATTCATACAAAATTTCCTTTTATTTTTTTGTCCAAAGTGTAATATGCTTTTGGATATTTACCCTTGTGAAGATCTTTATCTTACTCATTCCTTCGACCAAAAAAATTTCAAATCAACTCGTGATTTTGCATTGTCCTTTATCCTCTCTTCAATGTTCATTATGGTGTTGAACAAATTGTGCAAAACATTTTTTTCAATATGCATCACATTTAGATTCTGACATATCAAATTAATTTTTCAATATGGAAAATCCCAAAAGATACTTCGTGTTCTCCAACCAAAGTTTTTACTAATGCTTCTATTAACTTCTTCAACGTCAAGTTCTATAACTTTCAGTAACCTTAATTCATCAATCTACTGCAATATCTCTTCACCAGCTTTATGAGGGGGAGGAGTTGTTTGTACCATCATATTCTTAATGAACTTTTGTTTATTGCGTCTAAATGGATGATTTGGAGAAAGATATTTTCTATGGTTGTCAAACTAAGATGTTTTGCCCTCATTAGGGAGATAAACACATCAGAATCATTGCCACGATAAGGGCAAGCCAATTTCCCTGCTATGCTTCATCTAAACAACATAGCATACGTAAGTAAATTACTAATAGTTCACATCAAAGCTGATCTTAACAAAAGATTTTGTTTAAGAGACACATCATATGTCGCCACACCAAATTCCTAAAGATGACACAATTTAGATACCAATGGTTGTAAGAATACATCAATTCTATGCTTTGGATTTGTAGGCCCTGGCATAATTACCGTTAAGAACATATATGCCTCACTCATACATATCCATAAAGGCAAATTATAAGGAGTAATTATGATTGTTCATGATGAATATTGTTGGCCGAATTGACTAAAAGGTTGGAATCCATATGTCGACAATCCCAATGTAATATTTTGACTTTCGGCTGCAAACTCAGAATGGGTATTATTGAAATGTTTCCATGCAACTACATCAAATGACTGGCTCATTATCCCATCTTCTTGTTCATGTTCATTATGTCATCTCATGTGAGATGTAGTAACATCGGAGGTATATAGTCTTTGAAGTCTCAGAGTTAGCAAGAAATAGTACATATACTTCCAAGGTACTGATTTTTGCTTTATAGTATGCTTTCTTGGTTTCAACCTAGATTGACGACAAAATTTGCACTATTGTAATTTCACATCATCTTTCCAAAACAACATACATGCCAAATTGCAACAATCAATTTTGTTCAACTGGCAACGAAAACCCCTAAGAAGTTTCTTCATATTGTAAAAATTATCAACCATTTTATGATCAGGAGGTAATGATTTATTGTACCAAGCAAAAATTTTATCCAAAATTCAATAAAAAATATGTCCTTTAGACTTGATGTTCAATATTTGAGTAATTGAAGATAATTGAGTCATGGTCTCACAATTTGGCCATAATTCTTAGTCGGTTGCTTTCAGTAATTAAAATTTTTTTTTTTGCATTTGGGTTTGGTTCTTCTATAAGATTTTTAATATTTGGTTGAAAGATATAATTGACTGCATCATAAACTATTTGGATATAAGGATTTTCGGTTGCACCTATATCATTTGTTATAAATCCAATCCCCCTTCAAACCTATCTACATTTATTGATGAGTTTACTTTATTACCCCTTGTGGTGCTACAAATTAATGGCTCCCCATGTCTTGTCCACTTAAAATAATTTGGAACAAACCCCTTTCTGAACAAATGGACATACACTTCATTAATAGGAAGAAAATGAGTACGTTTTCACTTTCTACATAGATATTTGATTTTTGGACCATCTATATATGCAGGTTGAGAACATGCATAGCCAATAAAAGCTTGAACTCCCTTAAAAAACTCAAGATTGATGAATCATCGAGTGTTAATTGTCTACACATCCAAGATCTATCATCATTACTCATTTCTACAAAATTGTTATTTAAAAAAGTGATTTCATAGTTAGATATAATAATCATTATGTTAGTATCCATATTAATCTTATAGAACATTTAATCTTTAGTTTACATATTAATAACAACACAAGAAGAAAGTATTGTATTATAACATATGCATAAATTTCTGTAATGTCAAATGACAGGGAAATATTTTAGGTTGCATGTGATGTTAATTAATTTCAAGTATCTACCGTTCACGTTAACAAACTAATGGCAATATTTGAAGAGGACTTAATATAATTATACTATTTCCTCATCTGTACAGTTATTTAAGCATTACATGATCGAGTTGTTTATGTTAAGTCAAAATGACTTCACGCCTAATAATTTTGATGACATTCAAATAATAATAATATTAAAAGTTGTTGAATCGTTTTGATCGGGAAGAAAGTAAAACAAAGTGGAAGTTGAAGTAAGACAAAGCGGAAACTAAGACGAAAGAAAATGAGACGAAGCAGAAGCGAAACTAAGATGAAAGAAAATAAGACGAAGTGGAGACAAAAGTAAGATGAAGAACCAATACTACATCAAACAGTTAATTAGTTTGAGTTAGTTACAGAACTCAACTAAATAATTGTTTCTACAAGATTCAAAAATCATGAAGCAAGAAGAAAGAAGCAGTTATCTAGAAGCAATTGAAGACGAAGGCTATAAATACAAGTCGGAGTCGAAGATTAAAAAGTTAGTGAATTTTAAAAGTGAGAGATCTTAAAAAGTTTATGATCTTTAGCAAACACTGTATTCATTGTGCGAAACACAAGAGCTATCATTACTATAACAGAGCTCGCAATATCTTTCTGTAAGAAAGAAGAAGAGCTGAGAGCCTGAAGAGGATAAGTGAGAAAAACAATACTTGGTGTAAGAGACTTGAAGAGGCTCTGTGAAAAAGAATACTTGTACTTATGAGAAGAATAGTGAAATCTCAAAAAGGTTTCTAAGGACTAGACGTAGCCCACGGTTTAGGGTGAACCAGGATAAAATCATTGTGTCAACATCTACTCTCTAACTCTCACCTTTCAATTTCTGTTGTTTTATACAAGTATATAGAAGTTAATTGCAATACACTGTGATAGTTTACTTAATAGTTTTTGAAAAGGTTATTTTTCAAAGGAATTCAAAAAGGGGATTGTATTCACGAAAAAGAATACACAATTCAACCCCCCTTCTTGTGCATTTTTTGTATTGAACATAAAGTCTATATTAACGTGTGATTTACGTCAATTGGTATTAGAGCTCGGTTTCCAAGAACCACCGTTACAAAGTGTGGATAAAGATCCATGGTAGAATCACACACTTATCTAGCTGAAGGTGCCTCCATCACTAGACCTCCTGCGTTCAATGGTGAAGATTATCATTATTGGCAAGACAAGATGTGGCTCTTTATTGAATCTACACATATTGACCTTTGGAAGATTATCGAGAATAGACCGGATATACCGATGGATGATGAAGGGAATGCCATTCCATGTACCAGATGGTCAGTTGATCAAAAAGCAAGATTCCAGCTAAATTTAAAAGCCAAGTTCTTTTTAAGTTCTGCCCTAAGCAGAAGTGAATACGATAAAGTTCATGGATGCAACATTGTGAAGGAGATGTGGGATACTCTATCCATCGCACATGAAGGCACCAATCAAGTGAAGGAATCCAAGATAAGTATTCTTGTACACTAGTATGAGCTATTCAAAATGAAGGAAGATGAGTCTATCGATCAGATGTTTGGACGATTTCAAACTATCGTCAATGGACTTAAAGCTCTCGGGAGAACCTATGATAATCAAGATCATGTTCGAAAGATTCTTAGAAGTCTACCGAAAAGATGAAGACCTAAAGTCACCGCATTACAAGAAGCTAAGGACCTCAGCATATTAAATCTTGATGAATTGCTTGGATCCTTGAAGATATATGAAGTAGAGCTTGATACAGAAGATAAACCCAGATGGGATAAATCTATAGCATTGCAGGCTGGACAAAATAATCACAAGATTTAGAGAAAGAGAAGTTCATCGTCAAAAGCTTTGAAGATTGAAGAAGTCAAGAATGACAACTCCAGTGAATCTGAACAAGATTCAAGCGAAGAAGATGATGGGTTATCTTTTATCTCAAGAAAGATCAGACGTGTGTGGAAGAAGAAAGCAAGAGGAAACAAAGAGTTTTCTTTCAAGAAGAATAGACAAGTTGAGGACAAGAATGAGAAAACATCTGTCATTTGCTACGAATGCAATAAAACTGGACACTACAAGTTTGAATGTCCATTGCTGAAAAGAAAACCAAAAAAAATAGAGAAAAGAAGAAAAGTATGATGGCAATATGGGAAGAATTGGATTCGTCCGAATCTAACACTGATTCAGCGGGATCAGTTCAAGCAAACATTTGCTTGGTAGCTAAAAGAAAAAGTGACGAGGAGGTAACCTCTAATTTTAATGAATTACAAGATGCATATTCACAATTATTAGAAGATTCCCATGCCATACTTAAGCAGTATATATTATTAAATAAAAAGTTTGTAGAAAACTTGAAGAACACGCAAGTATTGGAGAGAGAAAACGTTTGCCTAAAGAAACAAGTAGACGATACGAAGAAAAAGATAGCTATAGATAGATCTGATGAAATCAGTCAACTAAAATAAAGAATTAACATCCTTTCAGCTGATCTATCAACATTCACTGAGAGTACAAAAAAATGAATGACATGCTAGGAAGATACAGACACCCTAATGATAAGAGT
>JAOQMP010000003.1:14969349-14980189 GCA_027563575.1 Erythroxylum pedicellare | reverse complement strand
AACTTAGTTTTAGGCTTCTTGTATTAAATGCCTTTTATTCTGAATTATCTATGAATCAATTGGGTGACTTGGATTTAGAAGATAAGGGAATTCCCATGAACATTGGGTTCGACTTGCTTAAGTGAAGTAATTCCTAGATTAATCCACTGTTACAATTTTTAGTGTCCAATCTAATTGAAATTCGATACCTTAGCCGATTTTTGTCATTTGATTAAATCTAGTTGTTTTTTAATTCATACCTTGTATTTTTCAAATTTTCTTGATTTTCTTACTTTATTTTCATATCAAACAATTCTTGATCTTCCGAGTAATTTTTCATCGTTTAATTTAATTGTCTTGCGTGTTGGAATTCCTTTGGGTACGATATCCAGTTCTTACCATTTTATATTAATTGTCAATGGGGTGCACCTGCCTCTAGTTGTTCTAGATAGAATTCAATTTATATTTTTTTTGTTTAGATCGTTGTTAATGGGCATTTTATATTAATTTTAGATACATAATCTGTTAAACTCTTGTTCATTTAATGTTTAAACTACACTAATTATGTTGGACTCCGTTTCCAGAGCCCAACTATTTGGAAGTCATAAAACATGGAAGTATTTCCTTGTAGGGCTATTTCGATGTAATCTCCTTAACCATCATCAGATTATTTGATACCATGAGTGTTGGGCCCCAATTTCGAACTGTTCTTATACTGAAGTAATATTCTGTTTCTTGATTTCCATCCAAAAATTGAAATTCTTAGAAACTAAATTAAAATTATATTTCTTCAGATGATTTTTATACTTATGTCTCTAGTTTATACTGAAATAAGAACTATCTCATTAGAAGCTCTACCGATTAATATATCATCTAAATACCAAGTATGTTCAGTAAAATCTCCTATTCATACTCTTCCAACCGATACCCTTACTTTATTTCCATCATTATTTTTAAAATAAATAAATAAGGCTATAAATTTCTATTTAGATATATATAATGTGTTAGGAATCCAATGCTTCAAAAATCAGGTCATTTGGAGTTCGGATAACAAAGTTATGGCTAAAAGAGTCAAATATGTTTAGAGTTGGAAAACCCTTCGAGTGTGATCGTAAGGAACAAAAGTGCGATCGCACCGATAAAGGTGTGCTCGCAAGGAAAGCTGGTGTGATCTCAAGGAGAGAGATGTGATCGCAAGGAGGGAAGGTGCAATCACAAGAACAGTTGGTGCGATCGTGAGGGTGCTTGGTGCGATCGCGAGTGAAGTTGTCCCGCATATACATCCTCTGCGACATCACTAGCTTCAAATGATCATAACTTTCAACTTCGATATCCAAAAATTACTTACTATATACCGTTGAAAAGCTACAAAGATAAGATAAAACTTTCAAGAGACACTTTTTTCTAATTTAGCCTAAATTAACCATATTTTCCCCTAAATTCCAAGCACAAATTTTTCCTTTATGAAAACTTGAAATTTTCAATGAACAACTTGGAATGTCATGAGCATAACCATTCAACTACCAACTTTACTTCATTAAACTCCCTAATCTCCACTCATTTGACTCATCACTTACAACTAATTCTCATCATTCAGAAAAATCCTATCTTTCTTTTCTATAAAATCTCGCTTATATAAATATATATCTCAACAATTCATGCTCATAATTCATCATTTCAAGTTGATAACTTCTTCAAATATACCTAATTTTAACTCAACATCATCCATACACAATTCATATTTCATTAACATCAAAAGATAAGAATTTTTACAAAGCTTTAATAGGAGTTTCAAGCCACAATACATCAATGTCCAAAATACACAAGATAAACCAATAGTTCTTGAAATGCAACTAAAGCCTTGTTTTCTTATAAATTTTTTTACAAAGCTTTAATAGGAGTTTCAAGCCACAATACATCAATGTCCAAAATACACAAGATAAATCAATAGTTCTCGAAATGCAACTAAAGCCTTGTTTTCTTATAAACTAACATAAAACACAAAATGATGCAACTTTGGGGTGATGTCTCGACTCTTAATCACTCGATCTCTTTCTAATCACCTGAAGATGGGAAAGAATGGGGGTGAGCTTGAAAGCTTGTGGGTAACAAGTTTATAAAGGAAAAATAAGCAAAACTATTTGAAATATTTATTTGTCATAGTAAATTCTTATTGAATCATAAAATGCATAGTTCTCAAATTCTCAATCAAATTCCCAATAAAACAAATCATGTATGCATCAATTTTGTCAACATATCATGATAACATAAGCATATCAGAATGGTTTAAGTGGATCCAAAACAGAATATACTACACATTTCCACATAATGGTCCTGTGTAGCCGTGAACAGAACATACTATCACAATCCCACATAGTGGTCATGCGTAGCTGTGAACTTAAGGGAGTCCATAAAGGAGCTTCATGCCACTAGCAGGTAGGCAAGAGAAGCCTTTGGTCAAAATATACTTGATTTAACTTAGGGGACCACCACAAACCCACATAACATGTATTTTATGACTTAAAAACAAATTGCCCAAAATGTCATTTTTCTGAAAACATGATTTTATTAACATTTTGCCACAAAGGCATATTTCAGAAACACAATTGTCCATGAACATGAAATATGTCACATGCATTTCCATAAACCAAATTCATATACCAAACATATAACAATTTCTTAAATCATTCAAAAGCAATAATGCAACAATTATGAACCAATTTGAAATCATTTTACTTTCTTGCTTTAAAAGAAAACATTCGAAGCTTATTTTCTCTATTATAAACATGTACCTACCTTAAATTCCTTGCTTAAGAACTTGCTCAAATATGTCTCTCCTCTTGCTCCTCTTGCCTCTCTTGATTCCCTTAATCAATGGCAAAAATCCCAATTCAATAGTTACTTCAATTTAAGAACCCCCAAGACACATATGCATAAAATTGATCCTAGAAAGCCTAAACCCATGCATTACCTAAGCTTCATGAACCAAAACTCTTCCAAAAATCCAAAAGATTCAAAATGGGCTTACCTTGATTCTTCACCAAATGAAGAGTTTTTTTTAGCTCTAATGAAAGCTCTTCTCTTCCTCTACCTTTTTCTCTTCTTGAACCAACTCAAAATCTCTCTTGAAAACTAAGAAATAAAGAAACCCTAACTATCTTCCTTCCTTTCTCTTAAAGAACTGAACTCTCCTCTCTTTCTCTCTTCACTTTCGTTTCTTTTCTTCTTTCTATCTTCAAGTCACGTTTTTCTTCCTCTAATACGCAAGACAACACTTTCCTTCTTCCACTTATACCTTTAATGAGGGTAAAAAGTCAACTTTGCCCTTCCTTTCATGCCTTAGGTCTTTTATACTTAAGTGACATTCCAAAATTGCCCTTATACAATCTTACTACCTTAATTTAATTAACACATGCACTAAAGTCCTACTAACATTGACATAATAATTGACTTCAAAAAAATTAATCTATCATGACTTGCGACACATAAAGAGAGGAATGAAGCATGGAGATTAAATAGGGAATAAACAAATAGTAGCAGTTGGTAGTGGCAGGAAGAGAGAAAATAAAGAGAGTGGTGCGTGAATAAGGTTATTAGATGATAAACCTTATTTGTCACATCAAGACATAGGATGGAAAGGAGGGAGTTGGAAACAATATTCAATACAGAGAAGAATTGGTGGGTGGCGCAAAGAGAGCAACGAAAACATTTACTCTCCAGTACTCACGCTACACCACCAGTCAACATACTCTCCACTCACACGTTGGCAGCTGGTGGCAAGAAAACAAGTGAAAGCATCTGGTGGTAAGAGAAACGTTGGCAGTAACTAGTCGCATAACCTAGAAGAAAAGGCAGTTGGTGGTAATAAAACAAAGAGAGCAAGAGCTAGCGGTGGAGAAGGAACGTGTGTGAATAGGAGTGGACCGCAACTAATTATTTGTCATGTCAGCCTTCATCCAACAATACAGCAACGCAACCCTCCTTCAATATAAGTAGTCTCCATTCATACAAGCGACCAAAGAAGATAGCGACCTGGCCAAAACTTTTCAATCCCAGTAGCGATTTTGATGGGAATTAATTTATTTTTATTCCTTATTTATTTTAATTCTGTGGATTTAATCAATGCAACCATATATTATGACTATGATTTATATTACATTGACGAATATGTGTGAGTAAGTTTTTTTTCAGTTAAGGTTAAAATTGATATTGGATTAGGATAATTTTTGTGGTATTGATATTTGCTTGATTGAATGGATATTTAGTCCTAATTTAGCTTGATCACCTAGATTAAGGCCTTAGATGATTGAATGTCACAACCAAGGGGATTTAAACTGTTGAAAAATTAATCAAGCGATATACTTGAGACTAAAGGGTAAGCCAACCTTAGGATCTTATGTGAGGATACCTAGGATTAACGAACTTAGATTTAGGCTTCTTGCATTGAAGGCCTTTTATTCTGAATTATCTATGAACCAAGTGGGTGACTTGAATTTAGAAGAGAAGGGAATTCCCATGAGCATTGGGTTCAACTTGCTTTAGTGAAGTAATTCCTAGATCAATCCACTGTTACAATTTTTAGTGTCCAATCAAATTGAAATCCAATACTTTAGCCGATTTTTTTCATTTGATTAAATCTAGTTGCTTTTTAATTCATACCTTACATTTTTCATATTTCCTTGATTTGCTTACTTTATTTTATTTTATTTTCAAATAAGTCAATTCTTGATCGTTCGAGTAATTTTTTATCGTTTAATTTAATTGTCTTGCGTGTTGGAATTCCCTTGGGTATGATATCCGATTCTTATTGTTTTATATTACTTCTCGAAGGGGTGCGCTTGCCTTTAGTTGGTCTAGATAGAATTTAATTTATATTTTTTGTTTAGACCGTAACAAGTTTTTGGCGCCATTGATGGATAGATTCCTTATTGTGAGTCATTAGATTAGACGGTATTAATTGTCTTAGATTTAATTCTTGTTTCGTTGTTTATTTGCATATTTTAGTTGTTTGTTTGATTGCTTTACTTCAGGTGTGTTTTATTTTCCTTTCATAGCTCTATTATTGTTTGCTTTTTATTTGTTCATTTTGTTTATGCTCACTCGTGGTCAAAAGCTCAAGAATTTACTACTAGATACTGAGATAGAAAAAATTGCTCGTAGGTTGCGTAAGGAAACCAGATGGCCTCGGAGTAGTAACACAGGAGAAAGGATTAGAGAAGAGTAATTTTTAGAGATGGAACAGCATGAGGAGGGATTGATACCACATACTGAAGGGAGAAGGGATTTGACTATAGGGCACAATAATAGACCTATGCCTCCCATTATAAGGTCGATGATCACAGCTGCAAGTTTTGAGATTCCTCATGGCATTACATCCATAGTGAGAGTATCTCAGTTTGGACGATTGCCTTTGGAGGATCCAAACACCCATTTGGAGACCTTTTTGGATATTTGTGATTAGTTCAAGCAAAATGGAGTATCAGATGATGTGGTGAGATTAAGGTTATTCCCATTTTCTTTAAAGGATAAGGCCAGCGCATGGTTGGCCAATTTGTAGTCAGGATCGATTACTACATATGATGAGATGATGAGATTATTTCTAGCTAAATTTTTCCCTACTGCCAAGGTTGCAAAGATGAAGAATAAGGTCACTTCCTTTACCTAATATGAAAATGAAAGTCTATATGAAATGTGGGAGCGATTTCAAGATATGTTGACATAATGTCCTAGTCATGGGTTCTCCATATGGATGCAGGTTAATACTTTTTATATAGGAATGACCCCATTGACCAGGAGTACCACAGATGTTGCAACAGGAGGTAGTTTAATAAGAAAGACACCAGATCAAGCCTACAGCTTGATTGATGAGATAGCTACTAGCAGCTTTCAGTATCATACAGAAAGGCATCCCATACGACCTACAGAAGCTCATGTAGTAGACAATACAGTGGCTTTATCAGCTCAGATGGATGTTTTGATGAAGAACCTGGATAATCTGGTGCACAGTGTGAGAGGAAGAGCTAGTTCTTCATTGAGGAGTTATGTTATATACGAGCATTGTGATTGAGATTCCCATACATCTTCTGAGTGTCTAGTGGGGAATCCTTTTGCTTAAGAGACAGAAGAGGATCATTATATGGGCAATTATAACAAACAAAGAGGGATCCATATTCTAACACCTACAACTTAGGGTGGAGGAATCATCCAAACTTCTCTTGGTGGAACGATCAAATGGCACAACCACAGTCATCTAATGTTTAGAGACAGCCACCTCTAAGTTTCAAGGCTCCTAATCCTACGCCACTAGAAAAATCTAATCTCAAAGAGCTACTCTCAAAGTACATCTCCACCACCGAGGTTAGGATGCAGAACCAAGAATCTTCTATCAAAAATTTGGAGAATCAGATGAGCCGGATTACAAGTTTGTTGAAGTAAAGACCTTCAAGTTCATTGCCTAGCACTACTGAGGCCAACCCGAGAGAGCATGCAAAGGCAATCTTATTGAGGAGTGGCAGACAACTTGAAGAAGTTAAGAAGAAGCAGAAGGATAAAGAAGTGGAAAAGAGTGAAGAAGAAGAGAGTTGGGAGAGTGGAAAGGAGGCCAAGGAAGCACCAGCTAAAAAGGAGGATCATCTAAGGTTATTTCCTGACCCCATCACATATCTGGTAAGACCTCAGACTCCTTATCCTCAAAGGTTGAAAGGTACGCAATTAGATAAGCAGTTTAGTTGTTTTCTTGAAATATTTAAAAAGTTGCATATAAACATTCCTTTTGTTAAGGCCATAGCACAGATGCCTTCTTATGCTAAGTTTTTTAAAGAAATTTTGTCTAATAAGAGGAGAGAATGTGATAGTTTAGAACTATATAGCTTAATATAATTTTTTTGGCCTTGCATCCTTGTGTGTCTATATATACATATATGTATGTACGCAATATATTGAAAGGTTCAGAACAAAACAATCCAAATGGCTGGAGAAAAACCTTCAAGGTAAGATTCACTTGTTTCGTTTGTTTTTCGTTTTTGGGGCTTTCACTTTTCTAGTTTTTTGTAAAGACATATAAGAGATTGGCATTGGATGTGGGAAGAAGCAGCCTTTTCATTACTATTACGATCTAGGTTTCTACTATATATATATATATATAAAGGAAGCCCGACGAGGAGGAGGAGGCCAATGATGAGTAGGCCAGCATCTTATCAAACATGTATAAAGACAAGGAGAGAGAGACGGAGAGATAGACAGTGAGCGCAGGGCTGTTCATGGAAGAGCTTCCTAGTTTACTCATGTAGTCCCAAAGACGGTGGTGGGCATGGAAGAACTTCCTAAACCTTCGACTAGTAAAATTCCTGGATTACTTTAATGTTTCTCTTGCATGCTTTTAGATTTTCTCAGGGATGTTGAAGCAAGATAAAGCAATTGAAAGCGTCTCATCAATATATGTGAAAATGTATGCAATCCATTATGTTGACAACATATCCCCGAAGATTCGCTATTCAGTGAAGATAACAACTAGTTTTATTGTTTTGGTAATATATGCATGGCATGAGGACACCGCCTCAGCCCCAATGCCCAGTTCCTAGGTGCGCACTTCCACTTTGTGCTTCTTAAGCTGTTTCTTTGGGTTCGTAAGTTGTTTCTTTTTAAGCCATCTCCCTTGAGCTAGCTACATCCATAAGTTTGTATTGGTAATGGGTGCTTATTTCTATAGTCAGGAGTTTTGTTATGTACTGGTGGATGATCTTAAGTTGATGAGGGGGATGAAGCTCGTGGGTTTTCCAGCGTAGGTGTAGTTTTTGCGGTCACAAGTACATGCGAGATCTAGTTCCATTTACTCCCAAACTCTGTAAAAGGGGCTGGGTTCTCCTTTTTTAATTAACTTTGGCCTAAAAGCCAAACTTATGGCTAGATTTCGACGGAGCTGGAACATTGGACCTAGCACTGCTCATTATGGCCAAACATCTTTCACTGACGTATAGCTTCTGAATCACCAAAAGTCCCCTCTGTTACCCTCTTTGAGCCGCCTGATAGGTCTATTACGTTAAAAGAGAGGCGTTCTACTATTCCTTTTAAGTACCGTTGTTCGCCCACTTTAGAACCTTATGCAGCTATTTATACAAGACAGTCCCTTGGCTTTTTTCCTTTTAACTTGACTCTTCAACTTTTTGTTGCAAAAGCCTTCTAAAGCAGAATCTACAGTTGAGGCTTTCTGGGTGACGAAGCTTTTACAAGCGTGGTTTGTTGTTATTTCCTTTTCCTATTGGTCCTAGGTACTTGCATGGGCATTGAGTCTTCAAATTGTTTCCTACGTACCCTTCCTATATACGTTTCTGTCTTTCATGCCTGAATCAATTGTTCACTACTGCTGAACATTCTGTCACTGACTTCTTTTTTATTAGTATTAGTCCTTTTTTTAAGATTGTTAGTTGTTAGGTACTATTATTATTATTATTATTATTATTATTATTATTATTATTATTATTATTATTATTATTATTCAACTACTTTTATCCTTTTACTGAGTTTCTTATTACCTTTAGTTTTATCATTATATTCTGTAGTATTTTATTATTTGTTGTAATTATTACAGATTTTTATTATCTCCTTCCGCGGTAGGGTCTATTAGTTGTAGCGTTCAAGGAATTCTTAAAAGAGTACGTGCGGGAAACGTAAGAGACACGAGGTAGGAGGGATGTAGTCAGATCGCGCGAATGGAATTAATACAAGTGAGTCGGTACATGCAACATTCAGGAATTCGGACGGAGGTGATGTAATAAGGATAGGCTCGTGGAACGTAGGGACCCTCACGGGAAAGTCCTTAGAATTGGTAGAGATTTTAGATAAGTATAGGATCTAAATAGCATGCATTCAGAAGATTAAGTAGGCAAGAGCTAAAGCAAAGGTGAAAAGGGGTTCAAATTATGGTACTCGGAAAGTACGAGGAAGCAAAATGGGGTAGGTATTTTAGTGGACAAGGGACTAATGAACAGACTTGTGGAGATCACAAGGGTCAATGATAGGATAATGGTGGCAAAATTTGTTTTAAGCAGTGTGGTTCTCAATATAGTATGTGCATATACACCTCAAGCTGCCGCAGACGGACATCAAAAGCGTACATTCTGGGAGACGCTGGAGGGGTTGTTTTTACAAATCTCTAATACTAAGCAGATCATCCTAGGAGGGGATTTTAATCGGCATATAGGGGCTGATTTAGACAGTTATATAGGAATGCATGGGGGCTTCGGATACGACACTAGAAATGATAGTGGGGTTGATTTATTAGACATGATCGTCATTTTTGAGTTAGTAATAGTAAATTCCTTCTTTAAGAAAAAAGAAGCGCACCTGTTGACGTTTCAGAGTAGCACAACCAAGATGTAAATTGATTGTCTCCTTGTCAGGAGAAGAGCCAGATCATGATGCAAGGATTGCAAAGTACTCCCGGCAGCATGCCTATCTACCCAACATAAATTGTTAGTTTTGGATATAGGAATCAAGGGTTGGAGAGCACAACTGGTGTCCAAGCCATGCCACAGAATTAGATGGGGGAGATTAAAGGGGACATGGTGGAACATTTTAGGACTCAGGTCAGGAATAATGCACCATAGGGTGTACGTGGGGATGCAAACAGGATGTGGCAGGGAGTAGCCCCTGTAATGAGAGAGACTACCACTAAACTCCTATGGGTTTCTAGAAGACGGGGTGGGGTCTGAATGGAATCTTGGTGGTGGTTTGATGAGGTCCAGGGGTGGTAAAGGCAAAAAAGAGAGCATTTAATGATCTACTAGCAAGTGTAACAGAAGAGGAGCGGGTAATTAATAGAGTGAGGTATAAACTGGCAAAACAAAAGGCAAAGAAGACTGTCTCAGTGGCCAAAGGAGAAGTGTATGAGAATATGTACAGGGATTTGGATACGGTCAGAGGAGCATAAAGAATTTTCAAGATATTGAGAGCTAGGGCACATGAGATGGCAGATTTTAACCAAGTCTACTATATACTTGACAAAGGGAGACAAGTACTCACAAATGACCAAGCCATCAAAAGGAGATGGAAGAGGTACTTTTATGGCCTATATAACGCAGACATAATGGTCGACATAAAGTTAGGGGAACCTCCCGTGTCGGGACTTTGTCTAAACAGGAACTCATGGGGGATGATCACGAGGGAAGAAGTTACAAAGGTTTTGAGGGGGATGGGTAGCCGGAAGGGCTGTAGGACCGAATGGCATCCCTATAGAGGTATGGAAGCTAATAGGAGTTGTCGTTATTGAGTGGTTCGTACAGTTCTTTAATGATTCTCGTGTCAGCCAAGATGCCTGATAAATGAAGATTGAGTAGGGTAATCTCCTTATACAAGGCCAAAGGAGACATTCAACAATGTCAAAACTATAGAGGCATCAAATTACTGAGTCATGCAATGAAGCTGTAGGAGAAAGTAATTGAAAAGAGAGTACGGAGAGCGGCTTCTATATCAACCAACCAATTCAGATTTATGCCTGGTAGGTCCACGATAGAAGCAATAAATCTCCTTCAGAGACTAATGGAGTGCTACAGGGAACGTAAACGGGACTTGCATATAGTTTTTGTAGATTTGGAGAAGGCGTATGACAGGGTGCCTAGATAACTCATATGGTAGTGTTTAGAGGATAAAGGCATTCTTAGGTCTTACATCAGTGTAATTAGGGATATGTATGAAGGAACATTGACTAGTGTAAGGACAATAGGAGGCGACACAGAGGCATTCTCTATTGGTGTTGGACTACACCAAAGCTCAGCTTTAAGTCCGTTTCCATTCACATTAGTGTTAGATGAACTTACCAAACATATTCAAGGAGAGGTACCTTGGTGTATATTATTTGCTGACG
>JAOQMP010000003.1:14945741-14969249 GCA_027563575.1 Erythroxylum pedicellare | reverse complement strand
TTGTTTTATACAAGTATATAGAAGTCAATTGAAATACATTTTGATTGTCTGCTTAATAGTTTTTGAAAAAGTTATTTTTCAAAGGAATTTAAAAGGGGCTTGTTTTCACGAAAAAGAATACACAATTCAAGTCCCTCTTCTTGTGCATTTTGTCTGTTGAACGTAAAGTCTATATTAACGCGTGATTTACTTCAGTTTACTTGTAGATAAATAAATCATGCTTTAGAAACATTAAACGAAAACCCATGTCAATGATTAACATGAATAAACATATACATTAAAAAAATAAATTTGAAAAAAAAGACAGCAAATTGAGTACCTTTATACTCCAGAAATGGAGAAATGAACACCTAGTAGAGAGAGAGAATAAAATAAATAGCCCTTGAGATTTGGGATACTAAAATTCTGAGACCTAGTGCACTAATTGAAATTCAAAGAAGAAAGAAAGTTTAGATTGGAACAATCATAAGTGGGCTCTAAAAGATTATACTAGGATGAAACGGTAAGTCTATCATTGCTTTTGTTTCATATGGAACTAGAGAAAGGATCATCATATCACATATATATGCATCTTTATCAACTTCAAGTAAACAGGGAAAAATGTAAGTAGGACATCATTCTTTGATGGTAATAAGTACTTGCATTGAAAATATAGTATGAAGTTTTTCTCATGAACAAAGAGGTATACTTCTAAAACATTATAGCCAATGGACCTTATGTCCCTGAAAAGGAAGTTAAAGTAGACAAAGTGAAATCTACACTTCCTAATAGTAAAGAAGAGTGAGATGCCAATAACAATATGCTCATTTCACTGAATACTTAAGACATCCACATTATAATTCATGCATTTCGTTAAAATGAATTTAATAAGTATCCATGTTTAAGTTGGTATATGAAACTTGGCATACTCTAGAATTCACATATGAAGAAACTAACCAAGTTAAGAAGAGAAAAGTTACATGCTTACATATTAATATGTACTCATATAGATAAAATGTGATCAAAGAACATTAAGCATGAGCTTTATATTCAATAATATTATAAATTCTCTTAAAGGCTTAGCCAAATCTTATATTGATATTGATAAGATAAAAAAAAATTACTTAGGTCTCTATATAAAGCTTAGAAAACTAAGCTGAGATTATTTAAGTAGACAAGCATTTGAATGTCTTATATTAAAGGAGTTTATTAAATCTCTCTTCATCTATAAAATGTGTCTAAAGGAGACATAATAGGAGGAGTTGGCTACAAAGAAGAAATTGGAATTTAAAGCTCAAAAGGAATAATCAAGTGATGAAGAAGAGACTTTATCAAGTGATGAGAAGGATATTATATTCATCGTTAGGAAGTTTAAGAAGTTCTTGAGGAAGACACAAAATTTCAAAAGAAATGTTAGTCCCTAGATAGCATACAAGAGAATTAAGTAAATTATATGTGCATAAATTTTAGACCTTTTTTTAAACTTAATGAATTAATCATCAAAACTAATCTATACACGTATTGTTTAATCAAAATGTAGCCTAAACAATATGTTCCCTAACAATTCTCCTTGATTGCTATATAAGTATAACCAAATATAACTCAAAATATCCTTTTCATTACGCTTTAAACGTAAATAATTATGCAATGTATATGCTCCTAAGCATTAAAATAAGTACATTAAGGGTCATTAATGGAAACCTAATGACTACCTAGAGTTTTGATCAAAGTAGTATATTAAGTTTCCAATTAAAGTAGTATTAGTATTTGAGACTTCCTAGTTAAAGTAGTAATAGTTGTTAGTTTTTTAACTCAAGTATGAATCATATGTGATCATATATAAAGGGGAACAAAATTCATCAACAAGATGTAGAGATTTATGATATTTATTTAGTTTAATCCAAATTAAGAGATGTTTCTTATCCTTTACACTTTACTAAACAAACCCAAAACTTATAAGATTTTACTTTGTAGACTTTTAACCTTTGTATGTTTGGTTCTTGGTTCTTTATATTCAAAAGTTGGTATTAGATCTAGGCTTTAAATCAAGTGTTTATCCATTTTGGTTTCTTTTTTTTTTCATTTGTAATATTCCTAGTTAGGGTTTCTTCTTCTAGTATTCATTCTTAAGTCTCTCTCTCTTTTTTTTCTTATTCTTAGTTGGGTCTTCTTGTTTCTAAGATGTCATTAAAATTGTTTCAATCATCTTATTATTTCCTTTTCTTTATATTGTATTAGTTATATATATATATATATATAAAGGAAACAGTAAGGTCAAATACGTTAAGAAAATTTGTGTATAAATTAGTGTTTCTTTAGGAAGATTATAAGTATGCCTTCTAAAGATGATTTAACACCTAAGGAAGAGAAGGAAAATGTGATCTTTCTTTCTTTGGCAATGAAATAATAATTTAGGAAGATCAAGGCAACGTATAATGATGTAAGAGAGTTTAAAAGTTATGAAAAGTAAAAAAGTGAGACCAAGAGTTCTAAAGGATATGGTTCAAATAGAAAAAAGGGGAGAAAAATGTTTCAAAAGAAAAGGAGTGAGTGTCATAAGAAATAAAAATAAGCAAGTGACCTTATATATAAAGGGAAGAAATATTAAGAGTGCTTGTAATGCTAATGAATTTAACTTAGATTGTTTGAAATTTGTTTACTAGATGAGAATGAAAAATACTATCTAAAGTTAATAAATGGAGTAGGTGATTATTTTTTATGCCTGACGATTGATTTTGGGTACACATGAAAAAAAGAAAGGTCCCTAATTTAGAAGAGCTTCAAATGTATCCTTAAAGGAGATGATCCATTTCAATTCATTAAAAGAATCAATGAGAACACTTATAAGCTAGACCTTCTTTGTGATGATTTAAGGCTAAAACCTTTTGAGGAGAGAGGAAATGATGCAATCATATATATATGTATGTAAAGGAAACAATAAGGTAAAATAAGTTAAGAAAATTTGTATATAAATTAGTGTTTCTTTAGAAAGCTTATAAGTATGCCTTCTAAAGATGATTTAACACCTAAAGAAGAGAAGGAAAATGTGATCTTTCTTTCTTTAGCAATGAAATAATAATTTAAGAAGATCAAGGCAACGTATAATGATGTAAGGGAGTCTAAAAGTCATGAAAAGTAAAAAGTGAGACCAAGAGTTCTAAAGAATAGGGTTCAAATAGATAAAAGGGAGAAAAAAGTTTCAAAAGAAGCGGAGTGAGTGTCATAAGAAATAAAAACAAGCAAGTGACCTTATATATAAAGGGAAGAAATATTAAGGATGCTTGCAACGCTAATGAATTTAACTTTGATTGTTGGAAATTTGTTTACCAGATGAGAATGAAAAATACTATCTAAATTTAATAAATGGAGTAGGTGTTTATTTTTTTATGCCTAACGATTGGAGTAGGTGTTTATTTTTTATGCCTAACGATTGATTTTAGGTACATATGAAAAAAAGGTCCTTAATTTAAAGGAGCTTAAGTGTTTGCCTAAAGGAGATGGTCCATTTTAATTCATTAAAAGAACCAATGATAACACTTAGAAGCTAGACCTTCTTTGTGATGATTTAAGGCTAAAACCGTTTGAGGAGAGAGGAAATGATGCAATCATAATAAGTACTTTGATTATTGATCACATTAGTAGGTTATGAAGAAGGAAGATGAGAAAATTAGGTTAAAAATGGAAAATGAAAAATGAAAAAAAACATAGCATTATGATTTACGAAACTACACCTCTCCTCTTTCCTTTAGATTATTCCTACCATCTGTTACTTTTTAATGTTTCTTTCTCTTTTCTTGTTAAAAGAATTAAAGAAAGAGGAAAGAATCAATTCTCGGTTTTTGTCTTGGTAGTAAATAATGAGGCATCATTTTCTGATTGAAAATGAAAAAACTGTATAAGATTTTTTTTAACGGGGTCTTTTGATGCAATTCAAAGTTGTTACTTTCAAACAGAAAAGGATAAGAAAAGGAGATGGAAAAGTAAGGATGAAAATGTGCAACAGTAAGGAGATGCAATCAGTACTGGGTAGATCACGAACTCAAGAAGACGTCATAGTTAGCTAAAGTTCCTAAATACGTTCATCATCTTTCTTGCGCTAATAATCAGATCACATGTTTATATACCAATTCAATTAACACCCCACATCAATTTCTCCTCAAACCCTAAAATAAATCATTTATCAACCAATCACAATATACTGAAATAACAAACAATGACCCATTGACAACTGAAATAAACCCTTATAACTCAATCCATTATAACCAAACTAACAAACATAAAACCATTTAACAAAAAAATGGGAGTAGAAAAATAAATCCAAGAGCAGAGCATAGACGACTAACCTCGATAGACGGTAAACCTAAGATAATGGAAGCAAAACAACCTCGAAGATGATGAACGACAAAGATGGAAGAAGACGAAAATAAGTGAGAGGAAGAAGACAAAAACCAAAATAAAAGGGGAGGGGGGCTTCAGTATTGTCGATTAAATTGGAAGGAAACGTCATTTCCTTCCAATTTAAACGATGTCATTTTCCTTCCAACTAGGTCAATGTCCTACTTTTGGATATTTTCAAGCCTATCCAACGATGTCCCAGACTTCTTATCTCGCTGACTAGTTATGGTCAAAATTTCCCTTCCAACTAGGGCACACTTCAATATCTATTATCTTAAATTTTGCATACTGTTAGGTTTTGACATCTTTCTTGTAAGGCTATCTAACCACTCCATATAGGTGGTTATCTTTTCGATGTCTTTCTTGTAAGGCTATATAGTAATGGTTGTTTTTCAATAAAAATGAGAGTTTATTCCCCTCAATTTCTTATCTCCCTCATAAAATTCATCATCTATAACAAAGACAACATAATTATAAGTTGATTTGATAATAAAAAAGATTAATATAAAAAATCAAGAAAATAAAAATAAAGAATTAAATATTGGGAGGAAGTAAAAAATAAATTTAAAAAAGATTGAGATAAATCGAAGAAAATTAAATTTTAAATTTTAATATAGAAGCAAGTTAATAAAATTAATCTTCCAAAAAGATCATTAGTTTTAGCAAAAAAATATTAAGATTGAAAGAGATTTTGAGATTATTATATCAAAAAATAAGTGAAGAAGAATAAGAATAGAAGAAAGTAGAAAAGACTATGTTAGAGAGAGAACAGAAAAAGAAATAACAATAGGCTTCTATTTGCTTGATAACTCTTTAAGAATTAGAATATATCTTTTATATCGATTTGGAGATCTGCTCAATCAGATATCTTTTTTATATTATTTTTATTTGTATCATAAAACCTTATCATCCATCTCCACCATAAAGTGCATCGAAACCTGCCTGAACTTATTGGTCTACACGTCACTTAAGTCAGATATGTATAGACATTTAACCATCATTTCTCAGCTCGGATCTACATTGCCATATTTACAAGATTCTAATTTCGTTCTCACCTTGATTAATATTCTATTTTTGGATATTCCTAAGTCGATCTCACAACATCACAGACTTCTTGTCTCGAGTGTTGCTACGAGTTACTATCAACTTTTGTCTTCCTATAGAGCATCATCTTCATTGGTCGTTATGCGATTGGTTTTCAGATGACAATGTTGCTTGTGTATGATGTGGAGGTTACTATGATAGCAAAGATTGAACTTTTTACGGGCTTGGGGTTTGAGTTTAGGAAGGTTACTCAAATGGTGGTAAAGATTCCTGGTGATGTTGGTTTATGCCCTTCAACTAATCAATGTAGTTGTAGTTTAATGACAAAATATTTAGAGACATTCTTTATCTTATACACAATTAGATATATATGATAAAGTTCAGATAATTATACATTAAAAATGAAATTATAATGAGATTATAATTATGAGATTCATATTGCATTTATATATTATCCCTAAATTGTTCCTAATCATTGTTCTATTAAGATTGGATATTAATAAAACGTTAAAAACTAGCATACGATATATTTTTTCTTATAAAGCAATTAGTCAATCTTATATACTAAAATATAGAGATACTTAAACAAACATGTAAGTAGTTGTTAGAGAACAAGTTTACTAAATTGACCTAGTATGAGAAATATATTTGGAACATCACTTATATGTCAATGGAAATTCTCATTGTGATGATTATATAAGTTATCTTTTGACTTCAAGTCTCCAAACTTATCTTGTATAGGGATTGCTATATTGTGATACTACTTATAACCTATTCTAATAATAGGTAGTTCAGTTAGTAGTCATTGGATGTAGCATGAACAATATTGAGGTATTTGAGTGATTAAAACATGATTCATCACACTAAAGTAATTATGGTGAATGTTCTGTTGTTTTCGATTAGTATTGATTTGAGAAATCCTTAGCCAAGGTGGAATGATGTTTTATCAATATTTACAAATGTCATTAATTAAATCAATAGCTTAGAATCAAAATGATGGAAATGGGTGATTGGATCATCTAAATCTAGGTAAATTATACGTAAACAAATACTAGTATCATCTGCAACAGTGTTTTGATATGGAAAGATATTTTCGTAAGAGATAACATCCTTAGAAATATCAATCTTTTGTAATTCTAGATCATACAACTTATACGCCTCTTGTCTAACTAGATAACCAATGAAGACAACTTTAAAGGCTCTAAGTTCAAACTTATCTTTATGAGGAAAGTTATTTGAGGAAAAACATAAACAACCAAGGTTTTGAGAAAGGGATAATCTGGTTCTTTATGAAAGAGGATTTTATAAGTAATTTTCTAGGAAATAACTAATGAAGGAAGCCTATTTATGATATAGGTGGCTATGAGAATGGCTTTACCCCAAAAATGAATAGGAACATATGATTGAAACTTCAAAGACCTTGCAACTTGTAAAAAATGTCTAGGTTTTCGTTCTATAACTCCATTCTATTGAGGGGTATAAACACATGTTTTCTGATATATAATGCCTATAGTGGACAATGAAGATGTATAACATATACCAATAAACTCTGTACCATTATCTACTCTCATAATTTTAACAGATGTATGAAATTGGTTCTTGACAAGATGGAAGAAGTTGCGAAGTGTTTGAATTGTTCATGTGTTTCTACTAAAATTATCCACAATGATTAAATAATAATGGTTTACATTAATTGAAGCATGTTTTGAAGGATCCCATAAATCGACATGAACATGTTCAAAATATTCGATTGAATGAATGGTATTGGTTTGAAAAGGTTGTCTACGTTTCTTGGACAAATTACAAACTTAACATGAATATTTATTTTCAATAAAAAGATCCTTTATTCCATTCAAATGCTTCATCACATTCATAGATGGATTTCACAATTGTTGATTTCAAGGATCAATGGTATTTACGAAGTTAACATAGAGACTTGGATAAAATTTTAAGGTGTACTATTTTATGGTTTCAGGATGATAGGAGTTGGAATCTAGAATATACAATCATCCTATCACTTTTCCTATTGCCAACACTTCATCAATCGTTTGGTCCTATATTATGCAGAAAATAGGTTGGAAGTTAAACTTCATATGAGCTGTAATGGTGACTTTATTGACAGATAGAAGATTGAATTTGAAATAAGGAATATGTAAGCAATCAATCAACATCACCTATATGATGAACAAGCTTAATAGATCCATTTGGTAAATGAAAAGTGTAAAATCATTCAAAAACGAAGGGTTTTTTCATCAATTTTAGATTTACATACATGTGGTTTAAGGCTCCTGTGTCAACTATCCAGGAACTAAACTTAATTATCTTAAGTGAACTAAGAATATGACTAAGATTCATACCTGCAAAATCATCAAGATGTGAGAAATTCACTGTATATTTTGCAACTCCCACTTTTCCTTTTCCTTTGAAGAACTTTTCAACCTCCTATTGTATCAAAACTAAAACATTTGATTTCCAATCTCCATCTAAAATTGTTCCATTTGCTTCATTAACCAAATTCACATATGATTTCATTTGTGAAACTTATGCTTACTTCTTTCAATTTCTAAACTCTTAACACCATTGAATATGTTTTATTTACACTAGGTGATGGATCCATAATCAAAATTTGATTTCTCACATTATCGTAAATCTCATTCAATTGCATCAGAAACTACATTAACTTGTTTTTATAGTAACGTTTTGCAATTTGTTTCCCTACTCCACATTTACATCAGATCCTTGAAGTTGCATTAGATTTCCATCACTATTTGCTCCTTCTGTTTCGAATATAAAGCTTGATTCTCTCATATACTTAGCCATAGATGTTGAATACAAGAAGAAAACAGTTATGATTTAAAAGAGATTTCATGAAACTGTTTCCTGCTTTAATATCATGTAGAAAACCAATCTAACTCGTTACTTTTTATTCATTATCATTTTGTTTATATACATTAGCTAGAAACAGTTATTTGTATTACATACTCGATCTTCATTTTGAATTAAATTACAAGATAGCCTACTCTGTAATTGAAGAAAATAACAGTCAACGTCAAAAACTAACACTACTACTCTGTTTTAGCTATTTCAACTTCTACTTCATATGTAGGAATATTTCGTCAATTTCTTCAGTAGTTGTAACAGTCAATAAATCGTTGTGGGGTTGGCTTTTTTTATTATTACACCACTCCTAGTCCTAGCCCTGCCTACAGATTCAATGCCCACCTCTTCCTTAATCGCCATTTTTTGTGTCCTCACGACTCTACCACTTTAATCAATCTAACAAATGCACAAGAGAAAACATGTTAGTTTCGTGTACTTCAGTTCAGTAAAGGTGTTTTTGTTTTGAGGGAGAAAGTTGAATCCAACCTACAAGGAAGGGGAGTCATCCATTGCAGGTTGTGGTTGGAAGATAAAGGAACTTACACTTTTGACATGTATAAATCTAAAGCTCGATTGGTACTTTATTATTACGGACAAGGCTTCAGAACTCCACAAGCTTTCAGAGTTTATGGTTGATGCCACATTTGTCCTTTGTACCTAATAACTCACGTAATCATGTCCTTTCAAATCTGTGTACTTTAGTGGCATTGTAGGATATAGTATTTTTTTCTTATTTTATCAACAAAAGGATAATTGTAATAGCTAAGCAACATTTAGACTAAAAATAAATTCTCCAATTTAGTATGGTCAGTCTGTAGTTTGAGTTGATAAGATGAAAATTTAGTCTCCACTCTTCTACTTGTGAAAATCCAAGTCCAATATCGAATATGAATATTGAATTCAACTCCTTTTATGTACAAAAAGCATTGCATCCAGATAGGTTGGAATATTTTGTTGGTATCTTATCTTATAATAAGTCGTCAATTCTATTCTATTACACATTAATAAAGATTATTATTAATATCAATAAATGTTAAGCCATATGACATCTTGGGGATCATGGTGAAGCTATTGAGTTGGAATGATCGTAGAGATGATGGTACGAAAGCAACAGGAACATGAACCATTGGGCCCGCTTTGTTTTCGTGGAAGAGCACATAGGGGTCTACGCACGTGGACAGGTACACTCGGTTGTTCTGTCTGATACGAGAGAAAAAGCATACAGAAAGCCTGTTAGAAGGTAAAACCTAACTTGTACATCACCAATATTATGATCAGGTACAGACAATTCCTCTACGTAAGTAAAGTAGTGTCTCTTCCCCAGTCAATGTAAGAAAATCTCTTAAAGGATCAACACGCTGTCCTTTCTCTCTCTGTCACGTTTCACTCCCATGAGCAGTGAACTTCTTTCGTAATTACTACTGCACAGAAGAGTAGTACCCTCAAAATGCGTGCCAGGTTCTACCATAACCATCTATTTAATTTCAATGCCTAGCCCCGGGAGTTTTTATCTCTTTCTTTTTTACTTTGTATCGAGTGGAGAGATCCAACAATTTAGAGAGAGCGAGTTGGTGACTGGTGGGTCGCTCTCATTTTCTTGCTTTGTGTCACAAAGACCACTTTTCCTTCGTATCACCTCTTTTCAAAAAAAAAAAAAAGGAAAAAAAGAAAAGAAAACCATTAGTCGCTCCGAGTTGTTAAGGTCTTCCAAATTATGGAAAAGAGCGGGGTGGAGAAAAGAAAACTTCATTTACTTTATGTGGAATTGAATTTACGCACTGAGATGCTCTCGGTTTAGAAGCTTTTTCGGTTTCTGACGTTTTTCTGGGTCAGAAATGGTTTTACTCACCGACTTATTGACGGTTCAACAAATTCCTAAAAACTCGTACAAGTGGGATTGTAATACATGTAGATCCATCCCTTATTTGGATAAACTAGAGAAACAGTACGAGTGAAGCTTAGTTTCTATAGGTGGGGACCGTGGGGTTATAGAAACATTTGTTTCTGTCGCTTCCCTTCCCACACAATACAGCCACTTCTGCCGACTTCAGCTTTGTTTCTGTAGGCGGGGTTATAGATATCTTGTAGCACAATCAGTCCCCCACCATCGCTTTAATTACATAGACCTTCGAAACCAAATGTGTACACCGACTTCATTAGGGTTTAGGTGGGTCACCTTGACGTCTGTAATATCCATCAGGATCCATGCACATCATGGGATCAAATTCATGGATGTTATGGAGTACATCAACATAAAGATTTGTGAAATTTGTGTATAAATTTTCTGTTTTTAAGCGTAAATTTTTGGCTAAAATTGAGTGCCAAAGTAAGAGTTAATACTAACTTCATATCAGCGAGTAGTATTCTTACTTTTCCTTCTACACAAATTTAAAGAAATTTCCCACATAACTTGAAAAAACAATTAAATCTATGTCTAGACAAAATGCTGAAAATGATTTTTTAATGACCTTGTTTAAAGTTAGCATCGACGATGTTACTTGTCATCATTAACTCCCCTTCGGACTCAATTTCAATCTCTGCAAATCCAAATTAAGGAACAACATAACAATTAAGTAACAAGTGTACATAAGCATAACAAGATGGTTTTGGTTACTGTCTTGTCTTAAGGTTTTATTTCGACCAAACATAACTCTGTCAGATGAAGAAAGGAGAGCTAGTTAATGCCGTTTTGATTTGATGCTAACGTGCAAGAAATAACATCTTTTATTGAACCATGAATCTGAGGATAGCAGAAGTTACACCAAATTACTTTTCTTTTTTTTGTTAATCTTTTAGTTTTTCTTGTCGATGTTTTGTGTTTGGTCAGATCCAGAAGCTTCTTAAAAACTTGCAGGTATGCGTCCCTTAAAACTAGGACGTGGGTCTTAATTGTGACTAAACCAAATTAAGACTAACCGTGTTCTTGAAAGTTATAGATGGGGAGGCTCGCTTTTAACCTCAAATATCATCATTATCAGCATCCAACTTGAAACACGAAATCTGGGCTCCTAGCGTCAACTATGTTTCCATTGAAGTTTATTATTTTTTTAGCGAGATATAGAAACTTTTTCATTATCATTTCGCTGCCATTTGACATGTAACCAAGACTATTACGCTTAACCCCAAGTTTTCACAGAATTAGGGAAGAAAGAACGAAAGGGTGATGCTCAATTAAAATACATGTTGAGATAAAATTTCTTAAATAAAAGGTTCATATTAAAATTTAATTTAAACTCAATAGTATTAATAAGTTCAAAAAGAATTTTAATATTTTATAAATAGAATTCTCCAGTCCCCTCCCCTCTCTCCCTCTCCTCTTTCTTTCTCTTTTATCTTCTCTACTTTTTGTTCTTACAATAAAATCAATTGTTGTTGCTTTCCTCGTAATTTTCTCTTCCACTTCACAGATGACGTTACACATCTCTGCAAGTGCTTTCTCTTCACGTATTATTGGAGCACTACTTAAGATTGGCATCATTTCATGGTATAGAGTTATTAGTTTGAAGGGTCGACTGTTATTCATATTACGCCTCTAAATTAACTTGAAAGTTGGTCAAGTTTTGCTTCTTTTCCCAGGAGTCAAGAGATAGATTTTCCTGTTTCTATTCGAGTTTACACTGGCGAAAGAATGTTCAACCTTCATAAGGTATAAAAAATATAAATCAATAAAAAAAGGGGATAAATGAGAAGTGTAATTTTTGTATATGTATGCATATACAGGGCCTTAAGAATTTTGTTAACTGATATTTGTTTTGTAACGTGTAGCATCCTTTTTTTTCCCCCCAAAATGTGAATATTTCAAGAAAAGATTAATGGAAACTACTAAGGTTTAGTTGCCACTAGCTTTTCCCGGAGGACCTGAAACTTTCTAAGATGATTGCTTTGTTCAAGTTTAACATTTCCAATATGAAAAACTTGTGCTATGCCAAGACAAATTTTGGATTAAAATCTATAAGAAAAAAATAGAAACAAAGATAACGACAATTGAGCCATTTTAAAGGTTTTTACTGGATCTGCACCCAGATGGAACTGTTGTGCAATTCCTTGATGATAATATAGAGCTAGTAGTAGCCCCATGGAGTAACTATTTGATTTGAAGGTGGAAGAGTGAACTAGAGAGGAGTACCTGTCATTCAAATTTTTGGCTTGCATAAAATGCTAGGTATAAGAGGTATTTTATAAGGAACTTAGGATTACTCTAGAAATGCCCATCAACTTTCTATCTTACTAACTTATTAAATGCTCTCTAGAAAAATTTAGTACTCTAGGCATTATCTGCTCACAAGACTATTCTATAAATAAATCTTAGCCGTACATTGTAATTCTATAATAAAAAGATATTTTTTAAGAGAACTCTAGAAACTCTAAAATTCAAAATATATGTTTATCACTCTCCCTTAATTTAAACTTTTCTTCATCATCTCAAGTCCTAATCTTAATATTTGAAAGTCTTCGAACTTATGTGCCTTTGTGAAAAATTTCCACAACTTACTTTTGTGTCTTCACGTACTTGAGCTCCACTTCCTTGCTTGCAACGTACTCCTTAATGAAATGATATTTTGTATTTATATGCTTACTTTGATCATGATATATCGGATTCTTAGCAAGTGCTTAGGCGGACTTACTGTCAATGTAAATCTTTATTACTTCTTCTTGATCAAGTGAAGTTTCTTTAACAATTACTTTATCCAAATCACATAACAAGTACAAGAGGTTGTCGCCGCATATCGAATTCACATGTAGAGAGTGTGACAAGCGGTTGCTTCTTTAAACTCCATAAATATGCACAATTACCCATATAAAATATAAATATGGTAGTACTCTTTCTATCATCAATATCTCTAGCTAAGTCACCATCGCAACATCTTATAAGCTTGAAATTATTGGAGGAAGTATAAAATAATTCATACCCCAACGTACCTTTTAAGTATCGAAGCATTTATTTTGGTGCCTCCATATAAATTGTTGTAGAAACTTCCATGAAACGGCTTATACTCCAACAACATAAAGAATATTGGGCCTTATGCATGTCAAGTACCTTAAGCTTCCTACAAGACTTTTGAATAAAGCAGGGTCTTCATTTTCTCCTCCTTCAAACATTGATAGTTTCGTTCCACACTCTATGGGTGTGTTCACCAAGTTGAAATCAAGTGCCTTGAACTTCTTAAATACTTCTTTGACATATTCTTCTTGAGACATAAAAACTACTTCCTCTATTTTATTCACTTCTAGCTCTAGGCCTAAATGGTAGGACATGAGCCCTACGTCGATTATCTCGAACTCATGAGACATCTCCTTCTTAAACTTTTCAAACAATCTCAAATTGTTGTTAGTAAAGATGAGATCATCCACATAAAAGGCAAACTAGCAATTTGTCTCCATTATCATAGGGTTTCATATAGAGAGCATACTCATTAAGGAAAAGAACAAATCCATGTTCTTGAAAATACTTGTCAATGCAACTATTACATGCCCTTGGTATTTGCTTTAATCCATATAATGCCTTTCTCAACTTCAAGACTTGGTCTTCATGCCCTTTGATCACGTATCCAAGTGGTTGTTCAATGTACACTTCTTCGAGATAAATGTTTAGGAATGCTGACTTCACTTTTAGTTGATAGATTCTCCATTTTATTTAAGTCGTCATTGAGATAAGCAATCGAATAGTCTTCATGTGAGCAACTAAGGTAAACACCTCTTTGTAGTCAATGTCATACCTTTGCTTGTAGCCTTTTACAATGATCCTTGCTTTGTATATTTCTACTTCTCCTTTTGCATTTTTTGTACACCCATTTGACTCCTATGGCTTTATGACCCTTGGGAAGATTTGATAGTTCCCAAGTATCGTTCTTATCAATCAACTTGATTTCTTCATCCATAGTTTGTTTCCATCTTTTATCTTTCGTGACTTCTTCAAAGCTTAATGGCTCACCAATGACAAAGAGGCAATACAAATCAAAAGTTACTTCTTCGGTTTTAGCTTAAAGATCATCAAGACTTCTCATTCTTTTTGGTCCTTCATTTGAACTTTCACCTTGATTATTAAGTGTGGGTAAAAGAGGTGGAGTTACATCTTGTGTTGGTGCCTTAACTTCTTCTTCTTCCTCAACAAAGTATGGAATAAAGTTAAGTTGCTTTCTTCTTTTCTTTCCCAATTCCATGCTTCATCTTCATCAAATTCTACATCGCGACTCACCACTACCTTGCCATTGATTGGGATGTACGACTTATAGCCTTTTGAGTTTGTGTCATAGCCAACAAAGACATGTTTAACACTTTATGATCAAGCTTGCTTCTCTCTTGTTACGGGATGTGCTTGTAAGCAATGGACTTAAACACTCTTAAGTGATTCACGCTGGGCTTGTGTCCACTCTATGCTTCTAGTGGTGTATGATCCTTAATACTTGATGTTAGTGAGCGATTAGATATGTAAACTACACTAGAGACAATTTCAATCCAAAACTCTTTAGGCATATTCTTAACCTTCAACATGCTTCGAGCTATATTAATGGTGACAACTATGGAGCTTGGGCTATTAGGATGATTGTTCATCTTGAAGCTCTAGATCTTTGGAGGTTGTAGAAGAAGACTATAAAGTGTTTCAATTATCCAAAACTCCAACAAAGGCACAGCTAAAGAATCACAAAGAGAGTAAGACAAAGAAGTTCAAGGTGAAAGTTTGTCTTTTTTATAGCTGTGTAAAATGTGATTTTTACAAGAATTATAAATCTACAATCTGTTAAAGATATTTGAGATTATCTCAAATCTAAATATCAAGGTAATGAAAGAACCAAAGGTATGCAAGTGCTCAACTTGATCAAGGAATTTGAGATGCAAAGCATGAAGGAGACATAAACTATTAAACTTTACGCTAACATGTTGTTAAGCATTGTTAATAAAGTACGACTTCTTAACAAGGATTTTCCTAATGAAAGAATTGTGTAGAAAATTCTTGTCATTATACCTAAAAAATATGAATCCAAAATATCTTCATTAGAAGAATCTAAAGATTTGTTAAGCATCTCTTTGTGAGAATCAGTAAATGCTTTGTAGGCATTACAACAGAAAAGAATGATGAGACAAGAGGACGCAATACAATGTGCTTTTTGTATAAAAAAAACCCAAGAGGAGGCAAGATAAGAAGAAGAAGAAGAATATAAAAAAAAAACAAAGAATTTGAAGGCTCCAACAAGCATCACGATTAGGCTTTTCCATCTTATCCACAATGTAAAAAGACAAATCACCCTCAAAGAAAATGTTGGTAAAGACCTGATGTCAAGTGCAAAAAGTGGTAATATGGGGCATATAGAATGAATCTATAAGTCTCAACTTGATGAGGCAAAGGAGTCCATAGATTAAAACCAAGAGGACCAACTTTTTGTTACAACATGTTTTACTATAAACAATAGTTTTAGTGATTCTTAGCTAATAGATAGCAGTTATACAAACCATTTGACCAATGACCAGAACTTTTTAAAGAACTTGAGAAAACCATTATTTCAAAGGTAAAATTTGGAAATGGTGATTTTATCTCAGTTAAGAGAAAAGCAACTGTAGCTATTGAGAGTTTGAAACATTTGAAGAATATCATAGATGTTTTATATATGCTTGCATTGACGAAAATTTGCTTAATGTTGCATAGCTAGTTGAAAAAGGATTCAAAGTCATATTTGAAGAAAAATGGTGCTTGGTCAAAGATGCAAAAGTCAAAGATGCATTGAAGGTGAAAATGAGAGCTAAAAGTTATGCTTTAAACTTGATAGAGGAGGAGCAAATAGCTTTTCTAAGCATTATAAGCAATGTTGCATTATGGCACAAGAGGCTTGGACATTTCCCATGTTGCGTGTCACAAAGGCTTACTTCGGACTCGAACTTTCACCGCAAGTTGTGCCCACCTTCGTACGATAATTTCGCTTAGGTCTGCTTAAGCAAGATTCAACCTTCTCACGTGAATGTCGCCGAACAAATCCGTTAGCCCTTAAACACCTCACACGCATACAAGTGTTTAAAATGTTTCTCTCACATACAAAATAACACAAGTGTATAATAGAGTAAAGAAAGCAATAAGAGATATATATAGTCGAAGCTAATCTTTCGTTAACCCTCAACAAAATGTTACGAAAAGATACAAGTACCTCCTTCTCGAAGCCCTTACAAGGAACTCCCTACTCGAAGCCCTTACAATAAGAACTCCCCCAAAAGCTATCAACTCTCAAAGCTCTTTCCTCTGAGTGATTTCTCTTAATAAGTGAACTACTCAATAATTGAATTCCTAGCTCTCAACTCTAATGATCTATTTATAGGCTCCTCTTGCTTAGAAAGCAAGTTCAAGATCTTTAAGGGTCTCCACAATCCTAGTTGATCCTATCAACTAAAGATTACATTGCAACACACCGACCAATAGGAAGACATCCCCTTTCCCTTAGGTCTCTTCTAATTGGCTACATTATATCAGAATCTAATTAAATAATGATTACATGCCAACTTGGAAGATTGCTTCCATATTTTTGAAGATCTCTACTATCTTTAGATGATTCTCCCACATACTCTTTATCTTTTAGATTTGATGAATCTCTAATGTGATCTTCAAGTTGATCTCACCACGTCATCATGTACCACATCACCTATAGTTGCCACGTCACTATTGATGTGTTTTCCAAGTCACCAAGGCCTATCTGCACATAGGTCCATCAATGCACGTCCATCAACATGTCTATCTTCCATGATTAAGCTCTCTCATGGTGCAGTCTCGTCACTCCACGACTAAGTATAAGTCACAATCCGAGTTAGTATAAAACCTCGCATATTTTATATACCTTCAACCTGCCTCACCGAAGTTAAATGCTTATGCACCTTGTCACACTCGCATGCCTTCGCGCATTCTCACGGGGTCTCGCTTGCCTTTGCACATTCTCATGCACCCTCGAGTCTCGCATGACTTAGTTCGCCAACTCCGTGTAGCCTCGCATTCGAATCTCATGTCTCGTTGAGATTTCTGCCAATGCTCACCTATGCGTGCCCACGAGTATCAAATCTCGCATACTCTCAAGATCTTTGCCGATATTTCCCACATCCCTTGCCTATTTCTCAAGTTCCTCGAGTTTTGCTCACCAACTGGTAAGACTTCACCTTGTTCCCTCGTCAACATGCCTTCCTCATGCTGACCTATATGCTAAGCATTGGTCAAGGTTCGCCAACACTCTAATGATCCCGCAGCCTGAACTTAAGGGTTTAACAAACCATCCCCACTATAAGCATTTGACGCCCTCATCAAAATAATATGTGGGTACTCCACCACGAGTGATTCCCTCGAAGACTCCTTTGCCAACTGTTGAAGACTGGAGCAAGCCTTCTCTTCTATTGGCAACCTTCCCATGTGCCACTTTCTTTTTCCATCGAGATTGTTTTTGCATGGGTCCTCCTTGAAGAGGCTCATAACATTCAGATAGGCGATTTTGTTGATGGCTCCTTCCCCTAAGTCATCTTCATCATTCCCTCCTTTGTCCTTCGCGACTATGGAGCTCAGATGCTCCTCTCCCTTCTTCCTCTTTACGCATTCTCGAGCATAATGCGACGCCTCACGAATGAAGTATGCAACCTTTTCCTTTAATTGCTTCTTATGTTGAGAAGATTCTCCCACCTTCTATTTGCCTTTCTCCTTGCCATCCTAGGTTCCACCATTTTTCTTGCCCTCTCTGCTGGGTAGAATTGGTGGTGGCAATTGAAAATCTATCAAGGCATCTACTTTCGCTATTGCGCTAGGGAGGTCCTTTACGTTTTGCCTCCGAATCTTCATTTGTGCCCAACCTTGTAAGCCGCTAATGAAGTTAAACAACTTGTCTTCCTCCAACATGTTTCGAACGTCTAACATCACCGATGTGAACTTCCTCATATACTCCCTCACCAAGCTGTCTTGCTTAAACCCTTTCAAAGCTTCCCTCATGAGCCATAAAGTGTTATTGGGTAGGAACTAATCCGTTAGCTCTTTCTTTATCTTCTCCCAACTGTCGATGGGAGGTCTCCCCGTACTGATGTCGTTGGAGGTTCTCGTTCTTCACCACAGCTTGTTATCACCCATGTATATTACTGTGATTGACATCTTCTCCGAGTCCGCTACCTTTGTCGCTACAAAATTATGCTCCATGTCCCACATAAAATTTTTGAGCTCCTTAGCACTCTGCTTGCTATCGAAAACTTATGGCTCTCGCACCTTCATCATAGTGCTTTCCACTTGGACACCCGTCTCGTGCCTTGTCATCGCATGCTTGAGGACCAATAGATCGTAGCTTATCTTCTCACGAGCCTTCATCTATTCCTCGAGCGCTCTCATAGTTACTTAAAGCTCCCTCTCTAAGGATGTAATACGTTCCAACAAAGGAACTACTCCCTCATTTGTCAGGGCTAGGGACTCAAGAATCGCCTCTATTCTGGTAACCCTTTTCGTCAGAATACTTCCACCAGCCATCGTTTTAGATTGACTCTGATACCAGCTACCACAAAGGTCTGCTTTGGACTTGAACTTTCACAGTAAGTCACGCCCACCTTCGTACGACAATCTCACTTAGGTCCATTTAAGCAAGATTCAGCCTTCTCAAGTAAATGTCGTCGAACAAATCCGTTATCCCTTGAACACCTCACATGCACGTAAGTGTTTAAAGTGGTTCTTTCTCACACAAAATAACACAAGTTTATAACAGAGTAAAGAAAGCAACAAGATATATATATATATAGCCAAAGCTGATCTTTCATTAACCTTCAACAAAATGTTAACAAAAGATACAAGTACCTCCTTCTTGAAGCATTTACAAGGAACTCCATACTTGAAGCCATTATAAGGAAGTCCCTACTCGAAGCCCTTATAATGAGAACTCCCCAAAAAGCTCTCTCCTCTGAGTGGTTTATCTCAATAAGTGAATGAGTCAATGATTGAGTTCCTAGCTCTCAACTCTAATGAGCTATTTATAGGCTCCTCTTGCTTAGAAAGCAAGTTCAAGATCTTTAAGGATCTCCACAATCCTAGTTTATCCTATCAACTAAAGATTACATTGCATCACATCGATCAATGGGAAGACATCCCCTTTCCCTTAGGACTCTTCTAATTGGCTACATTACATCAGAATATAATCAAATAAAGATTACATACCAACTTGGAAGATTGCATCCATATTCTTGAAGATCTCTGTTATCTTCAGATGATTCTCTTACATGGTCTTTATTTCTTAGATTTGATGAATCTCTAACGTAATCTTCAAGTTGATCTCACCACATCATCATGTCTCACATCACCGATAGTTTTCACGTTACTGTTGATGTGTTTTCCAAGTTACCAATGCCTATCCGCACATAGGTCAATCAATACACGTCCATGGATAGGTCCATCTTCCATGATCAAGCTCTCTTATAGTGCAGTCTTATTGCTCCACGACTAAGTACAAAGCACAATCTGAGTTTGTATAAAACCTCAAATATTTTACATGCTTCGACTTGTCTCCTCGAAGTTAAGTTCTTATGCACATCCTCGCAGAGTCTCGCATGCCTTATGCGCATTCTTGCGCACCCTCGGGTCTCGTATGACTTAGTTCGTTAACTTCGTGCAGCCTCGCATCCGAATCTCATGTCTGTCCAAGATTTCTGTCTACACATGCCCACGCGTATCGAATCTTGCCTAATCTTGAGATCCTTGCTGATACTTCCCGCATCCCTCACCTACTTCGCAAGTTCCTAATATTTTGCTTACCAACTCGCAAGACTTTGCCTTGTTCCCTCGCACGATCCTACAGTCTGGATTTAGGAGTCTAACACTAAGCTTCTTTTTATGCAGAAGCATGCATTGGTGAGAGGTGTTGAATACCAACTTATTACAGCTTACACACCACAATAGAATGGTGTAAATGAGAGAAAAATCAAAGTGTTATGAAAATGATAAGGTGTATTCTTCATGAAAAGTAACTACCAAAGAAACTATAGACAAAGGTTGCAAACACTGCTGTATTTTTACTGAATAGGTTGGCAACCAGAGTTTTATCTAAAAAAACTCCATTTGAAGTCTGGTTTGGTTACAAGTCAAATTTCCAAAACCTCAATATTTTTGTTGTGTTTGTTTTTATTATTTGTAAGATGTTAAGAGGGACAATTTTGATTAAAAAAAAAAGGATGAACCATGTGTTTTCATTAGTTACATCAACACTTTTAAAGCTTATAGAATTTTTTAACCACAAATTAGAAAATTTCTTATAAGCAGAGATGTTAAACTTATGGAGGACAAAACAATGGAGTTGGGAGAAGCCAATGAAAAAACAATTTTCAGAAGTTCTAGAACACTTTGATGATGTTGTAGATGACATACCAGTCAGAGGTATAAGACCCTTATTTGAAATTTATAAAAGAAGCAATGTTGTTGTCCTAGTTAGTACCTGCAAAATTTAAAGAAGCTGAGATGGATGACAAGTGGATAGACACTATAAAAGAAGAGCTTAGGGTGATTGAAAAAATGACACATGGGATTTGGTGGACAAATCGTAACATAAACAACCCATAGGAGTTAAATAAGTTTGTAGAACCAAACTTAATGGAAATTGTTCTATAAATAAATACAAGGCCAAATTAGTGGTGAAGGGATATGCTCAAGTATTTGGGGTAAATTTTTAAGAAACATTTGCTCCAGCTGTACACCTTGATATGATTAGAATGTTGCTAGCCTTAACTACGTATAAAGGATGGAAAGTTTACCATTTAGACGTAAAATCTGCTTTATCATATGGTCATTTACAGGATGTGATATTTTTGGAATAGCCAGAAGGATTTCAAGTCAAGGGACAGAAGGAGGAAGTCTACAAGATAAAAAAAGACCTTATATGGTCTTAAACAGGGTCCTAGAGATTGGTACAACAGAATTGATGATCATCTTCAAAACCTTGAATTCATTAAAAGTCTAAATGAAGCCACATTATATGAGAAGCAATAAAAAGCTAAATTAATCATTGTTTCTGTTTATGTTGATGATTTGCTTATAAAAAGAAATGATGAGAAGCTAATAAAGAAGTTTAAAGATGAAATTCTCCAAGTATTTAAAATGACTGACTTTGGCTTAATGACTTTTTTTTTCTAGGAATAAAGGTGAAGTAAGATAAAGATAGAGTCTTCATATGCCAAAGGAATTATGCACGAGAAATAATTAAAAAATTTATATAGAGGATTGAAAAAATCACTACTACTCCAATAAAACAAAAGGAAAATTTCAGCAAAGATGATGAAGCTGATAAGGTGAATGAACTTCATTACAAAAGCCTAATTAGTTGCTTAATGTATCTTACCACAAAAAGAACTAATATTATGTTTGAAATAAGTATGCTTTCAAGATTTATGCATTGTGCTAGAGAAGTGCATCTTCAAGTTGCCAAAAAAAATTGTAAGATATGTCAAAGGTATTGTAGAATATGGAATTAAATACACGCACAATTAGAATTTCAAACTTTATGGATATTCTGATAATGATTGGGAAGGTTCGGTTGATGATATGAGAAGTACAACAGGTCATTGTTTCAGCTTTGGCTCAGGGGTGCTTTCATAGTGTTCAAAGAAACAAGATGTTGTGGCTGAAAGCACAGTTAAGACGGAATATGTGGCAGACACTACTATTGTAAATCAAGCAATTTGTCTTAGAAGTATCCTTGCCGTTTTACATATGGAACAAAATGAGTCAAATCAAAAATTTGTTGATAATCAAGCTGTTATTTCAATCTAAAACAATCCCACTTTTCATGACAAGACTAAGCATTTTAAGATTAAGTTGTTATTTTAAGGGAAGTGTAGAAAGAAGGTGAAATATGTTTATTTTATTGTACAACCGATGATCAAAGTGTATATGTCCTAACAAAGGCACTTCCAAAGGCCAAATTTGAAGAATTGAGAAGCAAATTAGAAGTGTGCAGCTACTTAGGGAAGGAGGAGTGTTGAAAACGTGCCTAAGTATTTGTAAATTGGATTAGGATGACTTTATCTTTTAGAATATTTTTATGTTTTTATCTTTACAATGACTTTTTTTTGTCTTTTTAAGGTTAAGGAATTGTTATTCATGCCTAAGAATAAGGAATGTATTTGAATTTTTGTTAATCCTTATCTCTAAAGTCTAGCTCTATTTAAAGAAATCTACAAAGAAAGTTTAAAATGATCCTTCGTATAGCTTCTTGTCTCCAATTTCATAAATAAATTCATACACTAATAACAACAAACTTCTTAAGAATGACTAATAAAGTTGTTTCAGTGACTACAAGTTTAAGTTCAACTATTGTTCTAATACCAAGTGATGGTTTGATATTGGATTCATATGATTTTGCATGCATCTTTATAGCAACATTGTGCTGGTGATAAAACTCGAAGTTCAAACCTGAAATGAAATAAAGTTCCATAAGAATTCAAAAACTTAAACGAAAGAGAAAATGGGAACGAAGGAGTACACAACCTCAAACAAAATTAATAAAAGAAAAAAAATAATATTATTATTGTTAAAAGCAAGTAATAATATTATGATTTTTTGCAAAGTTGTTAAATGCCATGAGAGTAAGTAAAGAAGTTAAAGAGAAAGAAAGAGTATCTGTGTGTGAGAGAGAGAGAGAGAGAGATCCCTTAAGTTTTTTAATTTTCAAGTCTGACTTGTTATATATGCATAAAACATATGTAGGAACCATAAAATAGCAAATATTCTTTTAGAGTTGTGACAGAAAAATTAAGTTAAGATTAATATTGAATATTTATAAAATGTTAGAATTTTTTAATATATTGAATTATTTGAGTTTAAATTAAAATTTAATAACAATATTATGATTTGATTTGTTTAGTTATTTGAGCCATAGGGCGCTTACCTTAGAGGATTGGTTTTACATTAATCGTCAGTTAGTGTCACGTCTCACATAGCATGACAGAGAGTTATTGGTCCAGTTTGGCAAACAATGAATTATATTAGCTGTCAGCTGATAGCTGATAGCTGATTATATCAGCTGATTTGACCAGCAGATAAGATCAGCGATTTATTAAAGATATTTGGTAAAATTAGTTGTTTAGTATTAACTGTTGATGTTTAAAATAACTTAAGAGGGTATGATTTTTTTAAAAAATTATAAGGACATGAATATTATATTTCTTAATATTTCGTTGAATATTCTTATAAGAATTTAGATTTAGATATTTAATTTTTAAAAATTAAGTTTATAA
>JAOQMP010000003.1:14913990-14936068 GCA_027563575.1 Erythroxylum pedicellare | reverse complement strand
TATTATTATTATTATTATTATTATATGTTCTTATTAGAGTTATAAGCTTAATTTTTGTAGAATTTAATATCTAAAATCTAAATTCCTATAAGAATATTGAACGAAATGCTAAGATATTTAATATTCATGTCCTTATAATTTTTTTAAAAGTCATGTCCTCAATAGTCATTTTACATTAACAGCTAATACTAAACAACTAATGTTACCAAACATCAAATGACAAATAGTTAATGCAATCAGCTAATCAAATCAGTTAATAGAATCAGTCATTAGCTAGCAGCTAATGCAATCAGTTGATTGCCAAACAGGGTCGATATATAGTTGGTATTATAAATACTGGTCGGTACCTACTAGTACTAGATGAAACATGCCGGTACTAACCAGTATTTATATCCGGTACATTAACACTCTATTTCATGACCGATACGGTACATATTACCCAGTACTAACAGTTACGAAACGAAATTCAAAAGTTGTTTTTAATTGTCCAGTTGTATAAATTAATTATAGGAAATTCTAGGCACCATTGCCTGATTGCTTCATAGTTTGCCAGATGTACTATTTTAATAAAGTTTGATATATATCCTCAATCTGCTTGCCAATGACCGCAGAGCTCGATTGCTAAACATCTTAAAGGGATGATTGTCAATTTCACTACATAAATATTGCTAACAGTGATCACCCGAGATAGAAATGTAGCATGTCGTTGATTGGTACGAGAACACATCTGTAGGAGATACTGTAGCTTTGGACGGCAATGTGCTCTAGCTCAGGGCTTCTAAAAGGTTCCATCTGGGCTCATATTAATTTATGGTAGGGAGCTGGGGCTCTAGCAATGTAAGCGACCCAAATCTAAGGTAATAAATATTTGCAAATGGTTAAGGTTTTGGTTTATATTCTCATTTGTAATTGTTTATCAAATTTTAAAACACATTCTTTTCTCAAATAGTCTAATTTATTTTGTTTTGCATGTATTATATTATTTATCTTACCTCTGTAAATATAACAATCTTTAATTATATTTATATTTCTCAATCAAAAGATAACTTTTTACTATTTATTTTTATTGATATATCATAACGATTTGTCATATAAAGAGTGACTAGTTTTATGAAGGGAGTGCGTGATGAATATCTTCGGTTACAACACGTGAAGATTTTATGGTGACTCATTTATTAAAAATGTATGCATCAATTCTACAGTTAAATTGTAAATTCATCTTTCTTGGCTTTTATATAATAATTTTATAAGGATCATACCTATTTTTAGAAAATCTAAATGAATCAAAAAGAGTAACAATATAGTCTAAGCGCAATTTGAATAACATATTTTTGAGATCTTATTTGGTTTAGTAAGAAAAAGAAATCATTGTCATTTTTTTATTTAGAATTTTGTTGTTTAGGTTTTAATTATATTTGTAGTAATAAGCATTGAATTGTTGCATTATCTTCTTTTTATGTTTTATTTCATTTCTTGATAGAGTCGGTGAGTTATTTGAGAATTCTTTTATCTTTTTTTGCTATATTTGTTAAATTATAATAAGAAGATGAAAGAGGTTGCTAAAATTTTTGTAAAAGTCCAACAAATAAATAATATATATCTTTTTTGCAATTCAGATCATGCACATAGTTTAAACATGTCATATTTTCCATCTTTTTAAATATATTAATTTGATTATCTATTTAACTACTAATTGTGAGGCATCATTTTCAAATTATCTCTAAATCTAACTTTTGAAATCTTTTAGATTCATAGCAAGTTATAATTTTATAATTAGGAGAGGGTGAGAAAATAAGCTTTTTTAATTGTTATTAATATCTAGTTTTTTCCTGTAATCCTTACAATTTTGTCTTTACTATCACAAAAAACATCAAATTATTGACAAATTTTTTTTAATTCCCTTTTGATTTTAAATATTTCATATTTTTTCTTTTTTTAGTTTTATATTTTGACAAGATTAAAGCCTTTTTTTTTTCTATAACTTATTAATTCTTAATAAGTTAATTTATTATAATGTTAAATGATCAGTATAATTTTCTCTTTTTTCTCTATCTTCTCCTCCAAATAACAGGAGAAATGAATTCAAGAATTAAAATTTGAAAGGATTGATTAAAATCTTTTCTTAATATAACTCTTGTATGAAAGATATCATTATAAAATTTAAAATCAAATAGCTTTTATATCTTAAATTTGATAATAATATGACATTTATTTCCATAAGATGAGATAATCCTATACAAAACGTAAGGAAATTATATGAAAATATTTAACTAACTATTTTCATATAAAATATTTACTCCTTAATTGATTCTAGTTGTTTTTAAGATATCATATCATTGTGATTCAATTAAGTAATAACCCTACTGATCTTTTAATTACCTTGAAAATTTATTATTAATAAATATGTTATAGTATGATCAAACATTCCAAATTGTATTCTATCAACATTGATAGTCCTTGTCATTTGTTGTATTGTATTTAATAGGCTATTTTCAATCATGTCATCTATAATCAACTTATAAACAAATTATGTTTTTATTTGTTGTAGTATATTAATAGTATAATTAAGAGCAATTATCGTACGAAAATATGACTTTTGAGATTTTTTTAGTATAGTTTATCTAATAAAAGAGAAGGTTGTGTAAAATTATTGACTTATGAATTACCATATTGTTTTATTGTATTAGTAAATTTGAATTAGATTCTTGTGAAGTGCTACTTATTAAGCTACTTTTCATTCGAGCTTAAATCCTAGTTTATATAGGAATATTAGTTTCCATTGTGATAATATATTTAGCTTTTGTGATGAATAAGCATTAAAGTTTCAAAGAAGCTGTTTTCATTTATTAAATTTAACAGTCTTGTATAGCTACAAGAAACTATTCACTATTCTTTTTCTACATTGGTGAGAATTAAAGGAAGAAATTTCATAAGGTCTAAGCATGGGAGATCTATTAGCTGTCTTTTTAGCATTTTCTCTATTCTTGTAAGTTAATATCCTATAATTTATAAGTAACTATCTTTATAATTATTTTGGTAAAAAATGTTTTTAATGTCATTCAAGTTGATTTCTTTGTTGTCGTTTGTATTTTAAGAGGATATGTTATTTCTATGTTATGTTTATGGTACATTTGTAAATTAAAATTCTCGCTTTAGAGGAAATTTCTCAAATTGTTGTTATTATTATTATTGTTATGATTATGATTATTATTGTTGCTATTTTTATTAATATTATTATCGTCGTCGTCGATGATGATGATGATGATGATGATTATGATTATTAAGATTATTATTGTTAAGGTTTTTGCTGAAAGGATATCTAATATTATTTTTGTAATTATATTTCAAACCAATTAAATAAAGTAATATGAATTTTATAGTTTTATATAAAAGTATAATACGTTTCTTAATTTTTTAATTAAAGGAATTTATTTGAGTGTTAAAGATGTTAACCTCCCATATGGATTAATTAATTCTATCAAAACATTTTTATGTTCCAAAAATTCTCATGGAAGGCCCTTATGCTTTTTGAAAAATCTAGATTAAAGGTAAATTTTAACCCCTAAGGTTTAAAATAAAATTTAAGTTAAACCTTAATATTTGTCAATGTTCAAAAAATACTGTAATATTTCTAAAATTTTGTAATTTGGCCTTTAAATTGATAAAATATTAAATTTCTATTAGTCATACTTATCTGTCAAATTTTTAAGAGAGGGACTAACGTTAGCAACGTAAGTAGCTGACGTAGGACTATAATATACAAAATCTTAAATTAAAAAATAATAAACTTATGATTTACAATAATCATCTTATGATTTATAAATTTAAACAAGCCATCAAATTATCCCAACAAGTAATTAAATCCAAAAAACCCATTTTTATAAAGATTAATGCCTTGACAATAATGCTTTATCTTTTCTCCATCATCAAATTTATTTTTAATTTGATTTTTAATGGGTTTTCCAGTTTGGGTTTGTTCAAGCTTATATTTTGTTTAAAAGTCTCTTCTATTTCTTTGTAAGTAATGGTTATAATGTTTAATCTTATGCTTCTTGGCTAGTGGAAATAGCTTCAACCTTGAATTGAACAAAAACACCGCATCTCCCAGCTTGAACTCCTTCTTGAGATGAGAATCATGTTGTTTCTTCACCTTCTCTTTGTAGAGTTTAGCATTCTCATATGCGTTGAAGCAAAACTCCTCAAGTTCATTTAGTTGTAAGATTCTTCTCTCACCTGCTCGTATCCATTCAAAATTTAAAGATTTAATTACCCAGTAAGCTTTGTAATCAAGTTCCATAAGAAAATGGCAAGTTTTACTATACATATGTCTAAATAGAGTTGTCCTGATTAGAGTTTTAAAGGTGGCCCGATAAGCCCATAAGGCATCGTCCAACTTTAATGTCCAATCCTTTCTTGACCCACTCACCGTCTTTTCCAATATTCGTTTAAGCTCACGGTTGACGACATCCACTTGGCCATTTATTTGCAGGTAGTATGGGGTAACAACAGGATGGTGGACTCAGTATCTTTTAAGAAGAGCATCAAAATATTTAAAACATAAATGTGCTCCTCCCTTACTTACAATTATCGTTGGCACCCCAAATCGGTTGAATAATCGTTAATGAATTTCTGAACAATTTTTCCATCATTTGTTGGAGTTGCCACAACTTTGGCCCATCTTGATACATAGTTCACTCCTACTAAAATATATGTGATCCCTATGGAGGATGGGAAAGGATCCGTGAAGTTGAGTCCTCACACATTGAAGACTTTGTAACTTGTTGGATAAGGGCATCTCATCTCTTTTCAAGATATTGCCCACTCTTTGATATCTATTGCACTGTGCCATGAATGCTTGAGCATCTTTAAACAGATACGTCCAATGGAATTCGAGTACTCGAGTCAATGTTTTGTTCATGCCATAATGTCTAACATACAGAGCTTCATGACACTACATCAATATGTCCGACATCTCCTCCTCTGAAACACTCCTTTTTATTATTCCATCAGCATATGTTCGATATAGGATTAGATAATCCTATAAGTAATGGGTACACTCATAATAGAATCACTTCCTTTGTTAATGTGATAACTTCGAAGGGAGCTTACTGTAGGCAATAAAATTTGCTATATCAGCTAACTATGGTGTCACCATATTATCAAGTAACATTAGGGTTTATCAAGGAATCGCTCATTAATATCATCGCTCTGTTCAGTTTTTGCTCCTTCTAGATGTAATAAGTGGTTTGCTACAACATTTTCGGCTCCCTTCTTATCTTGTATTTCGATGTCAAATTTTGTAGCTGTAATACTATCGAATCAGTCTTAGTTTCATGTCCTTTTTGGGAAAAAGATATTTAAGTATAGTGTGATCAATAAAAATGATCCCCTTAAACCCCAAAAGATACGATTGAAACTTGTCACATGCATAAATCACCGCTTGTAACTCCTCTCATTAGTGTTGTAGTTCAGTCGTGGCCCAGTTAATGTCTTGCTTGCATAATATATCGCATGCAACTTCTTATCCTTCCGTTGGCCTAACACGCAATCCACAGATTGATTGATAGCATCACACATGACTTCAAATAGGAGTGTCCAATCTAGTGATGTTAAGATTGATGCTCATGTCATTGCCTTCTTTAATTGATCAAATGTAGATAAACAATTATGATCAAATCAAAAAGACACTTCCTTAACTAACGGGTTCGTTAAAGGTCTTGATATTTATGAGAAATCCTTGATAAAACGACGGTAGAATTTTGTATGACCTAGGAATGCTTGTATGCCTTTTACATTGATGGGTAGTGGGAGCTTCTCAATGACTTTTGTTTTTGTTTTGTCCACTTCAATTCCTTGATGCGATATTTTATGCCCTAACATTACTCTCTCTTGCACCATGAAGTGGTATTTTTTCTAGTTCAATACTAAATGTGATTCTTCACATTTTGGAGTACTATGTCCAAATTGATCTGGTATTGCTCAAAAGAGTCTCCAAAGATTAAAAAATCGTCCATAAAAACTTCCATAATATCCTCAATGGTATCCCTAAAGATAAATATCATGTGCATTTGAAATGTAGTTGGAGCATTATAAAGCCTAAAGGGCATTCGTCTATAGGCAAATATATCATAAGGACACGTAAAAATAGTCTATTTTTGATCTTTGGGATTGATGAATTTATGATTTTATCCCAAGCAACCATCTTGGAAGCAATATAATGAGTGATCAACCACTCTCTCGATCATTTGATCTACGAATGGGAGAGGGAAGTGATCATTTTTAGTTAGCTTGTTAAACTTTCGATAGTCTATGTAAACTCTCCAACCTGTGACTGTTCTTGTCGAAATTAGCTGTCCATTTTCACTCTCCATAACGGTCATTTTGTCTTTCTTAGGTATGCATTGTACCAAGCTGACCCATTCGTTATCAGATATTAGGAATACGATACCCGTGTCTAAGAGCTTCACTACTTCCTTTTTCTTCTAAAAGCTTCATTACTTCCTTTTTGACCACTTCCTTCATACGAGGATTCAACCTGCATTGATGTTCCCTCACCGCTCGACTTCCTTCTTTGAGATTTAATTAATGTATAACAACATTTGGGCTTATACCTCTAATGTCAGATAACTGTCATCCCAGGACCTTCATCCGCTTCTTAACAATTGTTACCACCCTGCTCTCTTGTTCCTTAACCAATTGATTGGAAATGGTGATGGGTAGAGTGTGACCTTCACCTATAAAGGTATATCTGAGGTGTGTGGGTAGAGGTTTGAGTTCTAGAGTTGATGATTTCTCAGTAAAAGGTGATTTGGTTGCTTCAGTTCTTAGTAATAATTCTTAGTGTCTCAGAATACTCGACTCCTCCATCTTTGTGTCTGCATCAAACTCCGCTTCATTCACCCTCTCAGCTTCATTATCTATCTCAACTTCCACAAATCTAATTTCTTCAAAGTAGCTCTCTTTTTGCTCTTGAATACTTTCGTCCATTACATCAATTTTCATGTAAGCATTGCTTTTTTTCAAAATTTTCAAGGCATTGTTCATGTTGAATCCGAAGGGTTGCGTTTTAACTGTTTTTTCTCTTGTCTCCTAACAACCCAACTTTCACATTGTAAAGAACCTCTTTCTCCTAATTCATTTTTAAGCACAGTACTTTCAATTATTAATAAAATAATTATGAAGATAAGATGATTGTGGGGAGTTTCAATTTCTAACTCCAATGTTACCAATATTTTTGGCCAACCTTTTCTTATCCTTGTAGATTAGTGTGAAGGATACTCCTTCCTCCAAGTAAAGTGTGTGTGTACAATATTGATCATATTTTTTATTTATTATTAAACAGCTTTAAGTCTCTTCTTAAATTGAAATGAAAATACTTAAGATGTTCATATTTTCTTCATTTCTAAATCACAAAATCTCCCATTTGCTTATAAAATGAACCATTGATCTAAAAGTTCATTGGCAGAGAAACTTCTCTACGCATCCAATTCTGGTCCTTACCTATTTAACTAGCATAGTCAAATGAGGTATTCCCTTAAGAATTTAGTTTTTCATTACAAGAACTAGTGAAAGTGGTTAAACTTGACCTTGAAGCCCATTTGCTTTATAAATTAAGGTACAATATATAGATATTGGTTACAAGGATGTTGACATGAGGTTCAGCTTGATCTGTAATTGACGCATCAAAACATATGGTTTGAAAAAGGGAGTTTTAGAGGGCATTCCATAGTGCATCAAATTAATGGTTTCCACATGTAACATAAGATAACTTGGTACAAACCAACTGAAGACTACTTAAAGAGTTGATGTTAACAAGCAACAAAGGAAATGTTCATAAAGGAACAACCACAAGATTGAGAAGAGATTTGATGAAGGGATTCAATCATGCAAAGTTGGAATTTGATATGCAAGAAAGAATAAAAGTTCTTTAATTTTCCAAATCATGACTTAACGCTTAAGGATGGAAAAGAAAATACTTAAATTGCAGGGCTGTGGTGGGTCTCGCTTGAAATGTTCCTGTCAAAAACACCACCATTTGCTTGTCACAAGACACTCGTAGTAGTGATAATGCTGAGATGAGGACATTCATATCGGAGAAAAGGTAAACAAGCAGAAGAAGTAGGGGAAGAAGAATATATCTCCGTATAAAAAGCAAAAAAGAGGATAAAGAAATTGGAAAAGAAATAAAATATTTTTGTGGCCTAATCTTTTAGAAAGGATAGCGCACATGGCTTGGGTCCCTAAACAACTCAAAGTTTTGCAGAAACTATGGCCTCCTAGTCTTAATATCAACAGTGAAACGTCTGAATGTTTCGTTATCACGCTTTCAGTATATATATATATATATATGTATATAACTCAGCTGGTTTAGATTTATCTATCAACAGAAAATAGAAATAAAAAGCTAGATATCAAGTTGACAATATAGATGGCAGTAACATTGAAGGATATATTTTATTTCGCTTCTATACAAAGAGAGAGAGTTGAAAAAGAAATTGAGAAAAGGCCGGGCTAAGAAATTCTTTTGCCCTCGTGTTCCAGCATTTCATAATATGGTTATCTGGATTCAATGAGGCAACATGTATGCATGAAATTGAAGTTTACATGTGGGCCTGCAGGTACTTTTTCCAATAATTTGAAGCTGCCACCTTCACCACATCAAGTTCCACCATGCCTCAGCTCTCCATTACCATTATTCCAAGTAACAATAGAAACTGCATACCTGGGCAGAGTTGCAAAATCCTTCCACTAAATTTGCTTTATAAAATGATGCCAATGTCATGTTACTGCGCCCTTTTATGCAAAACGCATCCAAGTACATGGGATATATGTAGTCGGATTGCACTTGGAGTGGAAGGGGAACCACATGGACTCCTTTGTTTTATTTTAGATTTAGGTGATGATAATTATGAGAAGGAACCTTATACAAACATCTATATCGCAAGGAAATCAGGGCAAGATTCTGCTTTATCCAAATCATATTTTGTCATCGTTGTGCAAGATTTACCATTTTTTTTAATTCTATACACTTGAATCTTGTTACGTCCAAGAATCTCTCTTGTTTCCAGGTACATATAACCAATTACCATGATATATGTGCACGTTACCGTAAGAAAAGTAAGAAAACTCTACGTTAGGTTTAACATAGAGATTAAAAAGTAGGTATGTTGACATAACTAGAGATACATAGCTCTGCTCTCCTACAACGTGAAAATAGGTTGACACCTCAATTCTCTGTTTCCCAATCACGCTGAGTGCTAGTGCGTGCTCAGACATTTCTCTTAGTTGATCTCTTGGAAGTTCACGGACCGAGACAAAGCTGCAGGGTTGGCTAGCAACGCAGAAGAAGTATCTGACCCTTTCAAACTCAAACCTGTTCTTTCAGTTTTTGATTGGAAGCCCTTAAACAGGTCTCCCCCATTGATAAAATTAGACCTATCATTCTTGATACCAAGTGTTGCCCATATAGAGCTCTTCGCAGCTTCATTTGGATCATCAATCCTCAAAGTCTTTGCAGCCACAACACTTCTGTCTGAACTGTTACTTGTTCCCGAGGAATGTTCTGAGGGATATGAGTTAAATATGCTACCATCTCTTGAATGTTTTCCCAGTGGAGAAGTGGGACTAGTGCTTGGTGGATAAGATTGCGGCAGGGAAAGACGCGAGGGAACGTTCCGAGGACTCGAAAGAGTGCAGCCCCAGTAAGTTGGTTCTGGGAAAAATGGCACCGGAAATCCTGATGAGCATAGAGAAGTTTGAGGCTTTACGAGGTTCCATGGAGGGCCTGAGGAACATGATACTTGAGTGGGAAAGCCTTGAACATTTTCTTCTAGTGAAACACCATTACTTCCTCGATCTGATGAATTCGAGGCTATCCAAGACGATCCACTTGAATGATCGTCTCCAATATCTGCTGCAACTCCACAAGAAACAAGGAATCTATTTTGACCAGTCCTATGATACCCGTTTCGACCATTCTTTGGTGTCTGCTCCGATAGGCACAAAATAGAAGCAACAGACTCGCAGAGACGGGAATCAGAGCCAAAGGTAAGAACAGTCCCATTGTTTCCCCAACAGGAGTTACGTACATCATCAATTGTCTGGACCTGAGCTGTTTCGAAACCATCTGATAACATTATTTGACGATAATGCGAAGCAGAAGAACTCTTGTTCTTTCGCCTACCAGCACCTACAGGAACATTCCTCATGGCTCCCCCCGCAGTCCAGTATCTTTGACAGTTTTTGCAGAAATGACGAGGCTGGTTAACGTTGTAATTGTTGTAGTAACAGAACTTGGTGTCCGTGCTATTACAACGAGGGCATGGAAGTATTTTATCAGGCTTCTTTAAAGTCTTGTATTGCGAGAGACTAGTCTCACATTCCTCAACTTTTTCAGGGCATTTCAATAATGAATTGTCTGTTTCGACTGAAGGGGCCTTAGGGTTCTCAGTAGTGCCTGCTGACGCCGTATGCTTTCTGGAGTCCTTCAGTAACGAATTCAAAGTACCATCTTCCTGATTATCATCTTGGATTTCTTTCTCTGATGATTCCTAATGTACGAAAATAAAGTTTCAATGGGAAAAGAACTGAAAAACATAGCACAATTAACTTGAATTTTCAATTTTCATGTAAAACCAGGTTACATTCCTGTCCGGAAAAATGATGAATTTTTCTTAATTATTGTTATCAGCTGATAAAAGGCCATTTAAAATACCCTTTCTTTCAAATAGGAAAATGGAAAAGAACAATGTTATGAATTCTCTTCAGGTCTCTGTTTGTAGATTATCCCAACAGTGAAAAACTTGTATGGAATTCCCATCTTATTGTTAGTTGTAGCGATTGGTCGCTTAAGCAAAATAAATCAGTGTAGTGATCCCAACGTTTCCCTAAAAGCGCAAGCAGACAGATCAGGCCACAAAAAAGGTATTGGGTTAACGGAATTTAATAACTCCAAGACAAAGCGATGAACACATCTTGAAGTTATCATAAACTATTATCCAGAATCACAGAAATAAGAAAAGTGACTTCAAGCATCTATTACCAAATATCATTTGAAAACTGGACTGCCTAAAAACAAATTGTGAGATTTTTGAAAAAAAAAAAACACTGCAGTTTCACCAGGAATGCTAACTTCGAGCATTTGAAAGGAAAAGTTGCTGCTGAATGTATGATAAGTAAAGCTTCAATTGGAAGCCCAAAATTCTCTAGTTTATGATTAGACGGTTGACGTGATGCGACTTTCATGAAGTTTGGTTAACCCGGAAAGTACAGAACGAGAAATGAACTTGACTGAAAAGTTATATATTTCGATCACCAGGGCAGGAAAGAGCAACAACTAAAAATGCTCTCAAGAGTTTGCCATGGCCTCATCCATTGTTTCATTTCCTCAAAATTTTGAAATATTATAAACTAATTAAGGTCGAACCATCAAAAACTTCATCATCTCAAGAAATGGTTGCCCTCACAACCGCACGCAGCATGCAGATATTTCAACTTGAAAGCATGAAATCTCAAGCAGCACACAGAAACAGACACAACTACATACCCTGCAAACATCCCGCTCTTCCACTTCCTTTTCAGACACCTTCTCTCCTAAGCAAATCGTATTGATGAAACAATCGTTCTCATCTGGACGCACATCATCCTGTTGGTTGAGTGACAATATCGGAATGGTTTTGCCAAATAGCTTTATCGCCGTGTCTTTGAAATCCGACATTCTCTCTTCTTCTTCCTGCGAGTTCTCGCTAACGGTGGATACTAAACAAGCATACACACACACAGTTCCTCTCTCTATCTGTCTTCTGAGTTGCTAAAGTCTTAGTTAAGATTGTCTTGTCTTTGTATGCATCTCTTCGGTACGGGGGGAGGGGCGAGAAGACTTTCAAGTCAGTGAAGAGTAAATATAAAACTGAAGGGGAGATTCCATACGGTGGGTTAATGCCACATCAGACAGGAGAGGAAGTTTATGAGCCACATGTTTATGTGGCCTTTACGATCTTTCCTTGTATTTGATTCCCCCCATTTGCTTATAAAGATAGTGCTCTACTGTCTCCTACTCCCCTTCCTTTTTCTTTGCCAAGTAAGCGATTTTTCTCTTTTTCCTGTCGCTATGTTTTGGTTTACTCGACTTCCTTTTAGTTGACTGCTTCTCACTTTCCTCAAAGGTTATTTGTTTTGGGAACTCGAAGAAGAAAGAACGTAAAAATGGAAGGTCAGGCTTTTTAATGTTCTTCATTATCGAAGAAGCAGACTCATCGTTATGGGAATTCAGCACATCAATTTCAAGATTACATTGATTTAGGATTTCTAACATATTAGTTAACGATAATAACACCAAAAATAAATAGTTTTAGACTGGTGTGACTTAAATTTTATATCAACTGATGTTTTTCTTTAAAATTAATAATTTCACATGACATGTTAGGATGAAGAGTTATTATCGTCCAAGTTTGCTTGCACGTCGAATCGTTAATTTTGCAGTCCTCATATAAAATAAGGATTAGAATTAAGGCCTAATGCATTTATTTATAATGTGATGAAATTATGATTACACATTTAATTGCAATTTTTTTATTCATTAACTTGCAGTCAATTTCATGGATTGTAGCCTCCAATCGGATTCCGGGAAACATGAGCGACATCACTTCAACCGTTACCCCATATGCAAATAGACGTGATTGATACCTCCAACCGTGGATGTCTCATGGTAGAGACTCGTCATTCCTGAAATCCCTACCCCAACGCTCAATAACACCTTTGCTATTTTTCATCACAATTCATTCAACGAGCAATGATACGGGGACATAGTTTGCCAACAAATGGAATCATGCATAGGCTCCGCCGGATATCTATTCAAATATAGACTTCCAAACACACAAATTAGATTTTGATTACTGTGCTTGCATTGTTGAAATTATTAAGAAAATGAATACAACTACATTTTTTGTTTTTCTATTTTTAATGTCTTTTTTTTTCAGAATTTTAATATATATAAAAGAAAGAATGTTAATTGGAAGAGAATTTTCAGAATTTCAACTGTTCTTATCGTTGCCTATATGCCTGCCTTACCATCCATCCTTTTATTTTATATAATTTATGCATAAATGTAATAAACATAGCTTAACGCTAGAAATCGCCGTCTGTGGGAATCGAACCCACGACCACATGGTTAAAAGCCATGCGCTCTACCGGCTGAGCTAAGACGGCCACGCAAGCAGGATTATTAGTAGGCCTTCACCTAGAAGAAATTGTGAAGTTACATCCCTCCTTCGTTGATGTTTGAGAATTTATTAGAATCTCTGTTAGAGTTTGTTACTGTGGAGTTTATTTGTCCTCTTTGATTTTTTTTGAGATTTTTTCTACTCGTAATTTCTGATCCCTACTATATTAGATGATTATTCTTCACCTCTTATCCTTTAAGGACCTTCTAACCCAAAGTAAGAAGAAAAAAGACAAAAGGAGGGGGTGAATTTTATAAATAAGAAAACCATAGTATTTTTTTCAAGAAATATTTTGAGCTAAAAAACATACTAATCTCTAAAAACATAAACATATAATAAATATGAGTTTTGAATTTGTTTTCATCAATTATAGGCATATTTGGATCAAGGATACGTTGGTGTTCAGTTAGTAAAAAATCAAAGTCTATCAGAAACGTCATTTGAGTAAGATGACAGCTGATCAATACAACGATCAAATCTACCCTTCGTGAACCAATAAATTAGATACCGCCCTATTTCTCTTCAGGTTAATTCCCTGTATATACATATCCATATTTAAGAATTTAATAATGCCCCACCTCAAACTGGGCTACTCTATTCAGTATATACATGTAAGGAACTATAGGGTCCAGTATTATTGACTTCTTGTGATCATGTTATTAAAGAAGGTTACATATCTCATTTTCTTGTTCCTTAAGAGGAAACGAAGCCTACCTGCAAACAAGTCCTTTTATGGGAGAAGTAGACACAAGTTGCAGGCAGCTTTTAGGTTATGGGTTTACGTTACTGAGCTTTTTGTAATGGATTGGCATGTACAGCTATTGAAAAGTTGAAGTGGGTTCCATCCCGGACACAATAAAATAAGAATAAAATTTTATTTAGTTTATCAAAAATTAATATTAATTAGTACATGAACACAATAAAATATAAACGTAAATTATATCTTATTATGTAATTTAATCTTTCTTTAATTTATTGAATCATTTTAAAATTAGTTTGTCGAAATTATCATATTCTAAGAAATAACTCGCCTTTAATAATATTTAATTTATCGAAAGTTCAAATCACTTTAAATTTTATGACATAATTAGTGCATGAACATAATAAAATATAAATGTAAATGATATCTTATTGTGTAGTTTGATATTTTTTCTTGAAATTTTTATCAAATCATTTTTAAAACCATTTCATTGAAACCACTATAACCTATGAAGTATTTGACATTTAATAGTATCTACATAACGAAGCTGAGAGAACTCCACAAGTGATGTAAAAAGGAGTAAGCAAGAGTATTAGTGCATTTTGAACTTTATGCTTAAGGTTTGAATGTTTTAGTAATCTAATTGAAATAAAATTTTAATTTTAGTTAAATTTGAATTTGAATTATAATTAATTCTAATTAAATATCAATTGCGCTCAAATAAGAAATAACATCTCGTATTTATTTCAATCAAAATTCAATTAAGATTACAATTAATTCTAATTAAATATCAATAAGGCTTAAATAAGATCTAATATTTTATATTGGTCTTTATTTATTAAATATCTCATATTTAACCTTTAAGATTTATCAAACTTTACAATCAAACCCAATTTCATTAAATTATCTTTTTCTTTCTTTAGTCACTCTTTATGTGTGACTCATTAGATTCTTAAATATACTATAAATTGATATAAATTATAATTCTAAATAATATTTAGATATAAAAAATTAAACTCTTTTAATTTATCTCTAATTTTATAATTACATAATTTATATTTATATATTAAGATTGATATCTAGTAATATATCATGACTACTTAACTTAGAAATGTTAAAGTGGTTTGGACTATCCTTTCGTCCATAATTTTTCGTATAATTTTATCATTTTATCATACAATATTCTGACTAGACATATAGTATGGAATTAATATTTATTTATTTTTATTTTCAATTATATTAGTTCTCCATCATTAGTAGTTGATTTTATTTGTGACATTTGAAAACTATTTTCAAAGTGTTATTCTACTTTGACTAGGGATTATTCAAATCAATACTAAAAGAAAATAACATAACATTCTCCCTAATCACTTTAGTACGATAAGTTCTATATTGATTACTCAAATACCTTTATATAGTTCATATTATATCCAATTACTACATATTAAGCAATCTTTGACAAGGATAGATTATAAATAACATCAAAATACAACAATCCATTTATGAGATACATTGGAGATCTCAAACTAAAAAATCACTTATACAATCATCAAAATGAGAATTTTCATAAACATACAAATACTGTTTCAAATAAAATTCTCATGTCGAGTTAGTACAATAGACTTCTTCTATAACAAATATCCACATGTTTATTTAATTATCTTCATCCTTTAGTTTATAAGATTGATTACTTCTTTCATAAGGTACAAACATATAGTTCTTTTTATGCTTTATTAATGTCTAGTCTTAATAAAACTATGATCAGGAATAATTTAAGGATAATACATAGACGTAATATGAATTTTATAATTATGATTCCATCTTAATTTTTCTTTCAGTATGCACTTATCTCATGGAATTTATCTTACATATCAGTTAATTAAATAAATATACATAAGATAAAGATTGTCTTAAATAAATATGTCACTAAAATTACAACCAACTGATTAGTTGTAGGGCATAAATGAAAAATCTCCCACTTACGCTAAGCTAATCACTTAAGTATCTTAAACCATATTTTCATGAATAAATATACATAAGATAAAGAATGTCTTAAATAAATATGTCACTAAAATTACAACCAACTGATTAGTTATAGGGCATAAATGAAAAATCTCCCACTTACACTAAGCTAATCACTTAAGTATATTAAACCATATTTTCATATGAAGATCATGCTATTGTGAGGATATTAGTTTAGTTAGAGAATTTTTATAAGATTCTTCGTTATGAGCATTTGCTTAAATATTACAACTTTCATCTTAATTATTATTATAATTTAAAAAATTGCCTAAATGCATACTTAAATCTTTGATGAGATCTTAGCTTCTTTCATATGCCTAATAGTTCTAATGTTCTACAGTACATTACCAGTTCAATAATGTAAGGAACTATACCAAGTTTATTAAAGAACTTCTTGATTTAAATATTCATTTCTAATAAATGACATAATATTATGACTTAATTAGCAATTAATACTACATTAAAACCTTTACAATTCAAAATAATATTGTTCTAAGTAAAATATACCTTAGATAAGACTTACTTTTGTTAAATTAAAGTTAATATCTATGAGGTCTTGAACTGAAATATCAATTTACATGTGAAATAATCGATATCTTTGATACTTCTTAAGTATTAGACATCTCAACTACTAAACACTTATTAGTACATTATCTTTGTAATTATAACAGAATAGGTAAACTACTTTTGTACGTATCTCTACATATCTAGTTCCTAGAATTAAGTTATTACCTTTTCATATCTAATACGAGTTATTCTTAAACTATCTTACATTTATCAATTGAAAATATGAATTATTGTTCCTTTTGAGTAATATGTCATTTACATACTCCCACTAAAGAATGTAATTATACTCTAATGAACCTTCTTATGGACATAATAAATACATAATCATCTTTAAATACAAACTCTTTGAATTCATCATAAAAGTGAATCTTTTGTTTCTCATAACCTTTTGATCATACATCAAATGTATTGATGAAGGCACTAATTCTAATTGGATGTATTATTATGAGATTTGAACCTTTCAAACCTCATCTTACTCTTATTACTTATCTTGGGAACCATTTTTATATAACTATGTATTAAAACAAACATTTTATTCAGTGGGGCTTTAAAGATGATATCTAATCTTTTATATATATTTTAACTTTCTATTATCTAATTTAGTTATAAACTTATTGGATAATATATACTTTAATTAATTATCACGTACCAAAAATGATGTAGCAATATGCAAATTAGGGTAAAATGGCAGAAAGCGAGGATAAAAATGAAGAAACATATAAAAGAATCATTTTGATTATTATAAGTTAGGGATAATAGAAAAGGTTAGGCCCGATCTAGTTTGAAGTTTGAAGTTGAGGGGTTTGATACTTTATAACCAATTTCTTAATAAGAATTAATAGTAATGATTGCATAATTGGTGCGCAGTCTAGTTTGAAGTTAAGCAGTTTAATACTTTATAACCAAATTCTTAATAGTAATTTATAGTAATGATTGTATAATCATCACACAACTTTTCTTTCTAACTTTGAGAGCTCTTTTTAAACCTAACATATGTCAAAGAAATATGGTATGCTAACATTTAGTATCAACTTTACTAAGAAAAGATAATTTTTTTACATAGAACAAAATAAAAATGTAAAAAAGCAAGTAACAAGTTATATGATATAACAACCAAATAAAATTATGACTTTAATCATTTATTTGGTTACTTCCATTATTTTATTTAAAATAATAGTTCTCAGTACTATTCCAAAAAGATGATTCTAATATCTCTAGTGGGTTAGTATCAAATTTATTTGATCTTGAGTTACTCAACAAATTAACTTAACTTAAATTAGTGGCTCTTGAGTTACTCATCAAATGAACTAAATTGAAAGAGACCAAAACCGAAAACAAAAACAAAAAATCAAACAAACAAGGTTTTTTTAATACTAAATAGAAAAAAATGGAAAGAAAACAAGCTTTAAGGTTTTCAGTTTTGCTCATCGTAAAAGTGGAGAGTGTTTTTTTAACTAAGATCCAAGTGACATATATTATATGTGAATCAACTAGTTTGAGATACTTTAATATGAAATCATTAAACTTCAATTTCAAAGTATGAATTTACCTTACTGATTATCTAAGCAATAGGGAAGAAGACAATAACAACTAAAAGGATTATATCAGATAGTTTAATATTAACACTTAGTATGGGCCAAACATACAATAGGTTTGTGATGGGGAGCCCCAATACATTTACTATATATAGTTGCTAAGGTTTATTGTTGTATGCTAAAGTAAGTTGTGAAAGTTTGGATTCTCTAACCTATTATGAGGTTCACATGTTAAGAAAGACACAAAAAGATGTTAACAACATCTGTTGATTAACTTTTGAAAAGGTCGTTGAGAAAGCTCGAAGGTTTCGGTGTTGAAAAGCTCCTTTGAAGATATGGAAATCAAATTAGCTGTTTTTTTTGCATTTTCTTCATTTATTCACTTTCACGTTTGATCCTGGGCTAGTAACTAAGGCTCCTATTACGCATTGGAAGCGTATTAGTTATAATGTACAATAAGGGAAGAAATCTCAACAATTAATTCTACATCTATAATTAGGAATCTAAGAATACATTTACAGCTGTACAATGCCAAAAGCTATAAATAAAAATCTCAACACTCCCCCTTAAGTTAATGCATAGATGTCATGAATGCCCAGTTTGTCAAGAAATTTTGAGAACATATGATTGAAAACTACTTTGGTAAGAATTTCAACCAATTGATCCTTATATCGAATCCTGGGTAACTTTATATTTTTTTCATCCAACTTCTCTTTGATGAAGAACCTATCCACCTTAACATGTTTTGTTTTATCATAGTAGACAAGATTATGAGCTATATCACAAGCAAATTTATTGTCGCAATATAGACTAATTGGTTGCTTCAGTAGATAACCTAAATCATGTAAAAGTAGTCTAAGCCCCAAAGCTTTACATAGACTAAGTGTTATACCTTTGAATTCAGTTCTTGCACTTGAGCGTGACCACATTTTATTTTTCACTTCTTTATGTAACCAGGTTACCACTAACAAATGTAAAGTAGCTAGAAATTGATCATCTATCTTCTATTGATCTGGCCCAATTAGCATTTGTATACACATCTATACTTTGTCAATCTATATTTTTAGTAAACAAAATTCCTTTACTTGGAGGAGATTTTAAGATACCTCAAAATTCTTATAACTGTCATCATATGTTGTTCTCTTGGATTATGCATAAACTGACTAATAATGCTCAAAGTATAAGCAAGGTCAGGTCTTGTGTGACCCAAGTACATTAGCCTTCCTACAAGTTTTTGATATCTTTCTTTATTAGCTAGTATTTGGTTTACTTCTAATGATAACATCAAGCAACATCAAGCCTTCCTTAACTGGTGTATTAGTTGGTTGATATGCTAAAATACCAGTTTCTTGTGATAAGTCTAATGCATACTTTCTTTGGGATAGAAAAATTCCTTTCTTCGATCTAGAAACTTCAATCCTAAGAAAATACTTCAAGAAACCAAGATCTTTCATTGAAGATTCTCTAGACAAGTATTCTTGTAGTGTCTTCCTCTCTTTTGGATCATCTCTTGTTGCCACCATGTCATCCATTTATATAATAAGAGCTGTTATTTTATCTTGCCTTCTTTTCAAGAATAAATTGTAGTTAGAATTGCTTTGATGATATCCAAAAGTTATCATAAACCTTGTGACCCTTCCAAACCATGCTCTTGCATACTGCTTCAGCCCCTAAAATGATTTCTTCAATCTATAAACCTTTTTACTCTATCGTTCTGCTACCATACAATTTGCTGGAAGTTACATATAGATTTCTTTAAACAAGTCACCATGTAAAAAAGCACTCTTTATATCAAATTATTGCAAAGTTCATTCTAAGTTTGCAACCAGGGACAATAATACTATAACAGTATTGATTTTAGGTATGAGAGCAAATGTCTCTATGTAATCAATCCCATAGGTTTGGGTATACCTGTCACGACCTGATACCACATCGGGCCCATGACAACTGTCGTATACTCAGGCTAAGGATACTCTCAGTATCCTTAATCCGACTATGCAAGGCTTACTGAATATCCCCCTTTTTTTAAAAAAAATTTTTGGTAGCACAATGACTGTATTTTAAAAATCCCAAAACCTACAACCGATTTCAAACACACTTCTATATTCACATCCAACCACAACTTCAAGACTCTCTAGTCCACTCAAGGCAATCTCAACTCCAGGCAATCTCAACTCGAGATAAATCTCAACAATAATATCAAAAGTTCATACATAAAATCTTTTAGATAACACAAGGTAATCAAAAGTTAACTCACAAAATTATAAAGTGTATCTACATAAACATAGTTCACGAGCTATTAGACAATAAAATTACAAAATAAGAGACTACCTACATCCGGAAACATCCCGAAAATGTCAAAAAGCCACACGATCCTTATAGAGCTTTGAGCCCACTAAATTAACCTGCATGGTTGGAAAATGGAAGGGTTGAGTATACTAGGTACTCAGTGAGCAGGAGAAGCATATATCACAAATAGAATTGATTCATTCCAAGACAGTGTAGATAACCTATGAAGTGAATATATTTCATATAGAAAACACATAGGCCCAACCTATGACTTGATGTATACTGGTTAGGAACCATAGGCCTAGCCTGTTAACTCACTCAACCGGTAAAAAAAGGTCCTAGTTCCAGTACACAAAAGCATAAAACATCATACGTATCAATCAAATCTCGGTAGAAAACCCAATATTAGGATAAGCCAAAACAATCATGTATGCCACCACTAGTTGGCCATACTAATGTGTAACCCCACCAATACTCAGTGTTGGCTAGACTTTCATCTGTGGTGAGTCCGGACTATAGTTGACAAGAGCGTCATAACCCTAGGTGATGACCTCGTTGGTGTCCAGACCCTAGGTGTGGAATCACTCGCAAGTCCCATAGAAAGGTGTCGATATGGCGACTCGACTTTCATGTACCAGCGTCAAGGATACGGGGGTCGCTTAATCAGTTGTGCCTAGCACATGATTGGCCAATCGTCTCCTCACCAATCGTAGACATCATATACAATATTTAAGTATTAAAAATCAATTAAGGCATCAAGCCTTTATTTATCTGTCCAACCGATAAAATAAAAGCTTATCATGGCTCTAAGCCAAAAGAGAACAAAAACATGCATCATACATGACTCGATTATGCATATGTAAATTTCAAACATTTTCTCATAAAATAAAAGCCATCTTTTGTACTCCAAACACATAGTTGTTCAAAACAATGCCATTTATCAAATACATACGCATATTAGCATCCATTTGAAATTCAATTCTACCATACGTTGCTTAGGTTCAAAATTCACATATAAGTCATCATGCTTGTCTTAGGATGTTCTAATCCTATTTGCGAAAATAATGTTTCCCCAATCCTTAAAAGAAGATATACATTGTCTTACTTTAAAAATCCTCAATACGAGCTCCTTAATTCACAGCTCCCGAGCCTAATCCTTGCTTTGGTGATATCTTCTAACCCGTTGAGAATTTCTCAAATCTAATCAAACATTTGAGTTCCTTGACTCCAAATTAGCTTAGAACACTTTGGTTTGAGTTGAAAAGTCAAAAATATGGTAAAATTTTGGGTGATGGCCGAAACCCTCTTCTCCTCCTGTCTTCTCCTTTCTTCTTCTTTCTTTTAATAAAACTAAGTGTTTTAATATCAAATAAAGGGGTTGCACGGCCACACACATTAAAGAAGGGTCTAGAATTTGACTTTTCTTTGACTAAACATGATAAATTTACCAATTTGCCCTTAGTTATGTGAAATCACCATTATAACCTCCAACCTTTTCCTAAATTTGCAATTAAGTCCAAAATTTGAGAATGACCAAAATTTTTATCTTCATCTTGGTTCTTAGACTTTTAAAAATTGTAATTAGGCCCCTTAACTTTATAAAATTACAAATTGGTCCTCAAAGAATTGAAAAGGTACAATTAAGTCTTTTAACTTTTACAAATTTTGCAATTAAGCCCATATATACGTCAACTTTTCCACTTTAGCTTTCTAAGTGTCCAATGAGTCTATAAATCATATCTAAT
>JAOQMP010000003.1:14895897-14908879 GCA_027563575.1 Erythroxylum pedicellare | reverse complement strand
ATAATGTACTTCATATCAAAACAAATCCAGATGTTTGAATATATTAGGAACTCTCGATATGAACTAAAAACCATTATAGACTTCACTCATCAAGAAGAAAATGGAGAAGAATTTGGACCACCGCGAAGCTAGATTGCACCGTACACCGTACACCATACAATGTACAACGTAGATGGAATGGATGGTACCATTCATACACTGTACCCCATAGACTATCAAAACAAATCCAGATGCTTGAATATATTAGGAACTCTCGATATGAACTAAAGACCATTATAGACTTCACTCATGAAGAAGAGAATGGAGAAGAATTTGGACCACCGCCAAGCTAGATTGCACCGTACACCGTAGATAGAACAGACGGTACCATCCGTACACCGTACCCCATAGATATCCATCATTATAATCATGAATGTTGAAGCATATGAAGAACACTTAGTTCGACTAGATTTGTCTACTAAAGACATTATAAACTGTTTGATAAATGAACTCAGATTATACTATGCTGCAGAATTAGAAAACAATAAAGATATAGAATCATGAAGACCTTATTACAGACCTATAATGTACTTCATATCAAAATGTATGTGTCTATCTATATATATATATATATGATTTAAACATAACCATAAAGCTAGAAATGACTGATAATGGCATCACTTCATATTTATGGCTTTCACTATGGTAACGAGATCACATAAAATTAATAAAATATACAAATTGTATTTTTTATAACAGAGAATTAATAAAAATGTTAATCCAGGTTTTTTTTAACGATTAGGAAATTTTGAAATGTTTTTGAACAAGTTAAAACATTAGGTTTAAATTAAATTTTGGTAAAAATATTTGAGTCTAATTTGACCCTTTTTCTGTTTTTAGATTGTATGCAAGTTTTTGAAAATGAGTGAATTTTTAAATCTTAATCTTATTGTAATTGGTTTTGGTAATAGTTGTAAAATCAATTCTAAAATTTAATATCAATAATAATCAAATAATTAAATTACATAATTAAAGATGATTATGACACTGTTATTAGAAAATTAGGCTTAGATTTGGTTTCGCTCATAGTGGAATAAAATAAAACTTTTTTGTTTAAATTTTCAAAAGTCAAAATCATTTCAAAGTCTACTTGTAACAATATTTCCATGAATAAGTTTAAAAAAAAAACTCTCTAAGTGGTATAAAGAGGGGTAAGTCAGGAGTACTACCACCTTTGGATCCTATGTGTATTTTATAATAGGTTTGAACCTTGTAGCAATTTAATTAAAATAAAATTCTAATTTTAATTAATTTTAAACTAGATTTACAATTAATTATAATTAAATTCAATATCTCATCTAGTTCCTTATTTATTAAATATATTATATTTAACCTTCAAAATTTCTCAAACTTTTACGATCAAGTTTAACTTCATTTAATTACTTAATTCCTCCCTTCAACCATTCTTTATATGCAACTCATTAGTTTCATAAATATGTTGGTACTAGATATAAATTATAACTCTAAATTATATTTTAAGTTTTAATAAATTAAACTCCTTTAATTTATCTTAATTAAATATTTTTTTTACATAAATCAAATTTGGTATCTAGCAATGCTCATGATTTCTTAAACATTAAGAATATCAAAGTGATCTTAACTAACCTTTCTATGCACAGTTTCTTATATAATTCAATCTTGTTATCATATAATGCTCCGACTAGATATATAACATATAATTAGTGTTTTTTTCTAATCATATTGGCTTTCCACTATTAGCAATTAAATCTTTTAATGATATTTTAAAACTATTTTAAAAGTATCATTCCACTTAGCTAGGTATTTTTTGAATCAATACTAATCAAGAACAACAAAACATTATCTTTAATTACTTTAAGGTGATAAATCATATGTTAATCACTTAACTATCTCTATATATAATTCATGCTATATTTAATAACTATTGATTGATTTATCCTTGATAAAAACAGGTCATAATTAGTATCAAAATAAAATAATCTTTATATGAAATACATTCAAAATCTCCAGTTAAAAGATCACTTATATAATTATTACAATGAAAATTTCTATAAACATACAACTAATGTCCCAAATAAAAAATAGATCTCAAGTGACATAATTACTTATGTAATTATTACAATAAGAATTTCTATAAAAATGCAAGTAATGTTTCAAATAATATTCTCAGGTTGAGTAAGCTCTTTAGACTTGTTCTCTAATAAATATCCTACATAGTTTATGAGATTCGCTACTTCTTTCGTAAAGAAGAAGCATAATATGGACTAACCTTTTTGTACTTTATATATATCCAATCTTAATAGAAAATAACTAGGAACAATTTTAAAATGATATATAAATGTAATGTGAACCTTATAATTTCGATGTCATTATAATTTGTTTTACAATATAAGTTTATCTCATGAGTTTTATCTTATATATTAATTAATTAATTAAATATGCATAAACAAGAATGCCTTTAAACATTTATCTTATCAATTAATACCTTTAAACATTTATCTTATCAATTTCATCTTATATATCAATCAATTAAATAAATATGTATAAGATAAATAAGGTCTTAAAATAATTATGATAATTATAACTAACTAATTGACTATAAATCATAAACCAATACAAACTCCTAATTGGTTGCCTTTATATAATTTGTTCTCTAATATGTTCCTTGCTGATAACTGCAGATAGGTAGCAACACAATTCATGGTACAAATTTAAGGTGCCTGGTCGTATTTTCCTATATAACTTCCCATGCTTACCTCCTACTAAATAATTTTTCAATGAAACTATCAACTAACATTTTAATTAGTAAATTAACTAGCTATTTATGTTCAAAATTACTACACATTCTCATAGCACCTAAACTCATATTTTATTTATGACAATTTCATTACTAGAAATACAATCTGATCTCTATTCTTGCTTTAATGTTTAAAGTGTTTCATAATCCATCTTATAACTTTATATAATAATTATGAATATCTAATATTCTCTTTAATTAATGAAAGTAGTTTTACATGTATCTTAATTTTATTATTAATAATAACAAAATAATTTCATGTCGATAACTAAGCAAAAAAAAAAAACTAAGTAACAAAATTGAAGAGAGAATTTATGAAGCACTAGGAAATTATCAATATTGAGTAATTAGTACCTAGGTTCAAATCCCCTTAAACCCTTAACAAATTGATCTTTTATCATACAATTAATTTGTTAATATATTGGATCTTGGAGACTCCTATGATATGCTAATAGCTGACCTTGAGTCTACTAACAATTAATCCTAACGTCTCTAACTGAATCACTCATGTTAAATCTTATTAGATTTCATTATCGATTTATGAGTCCCTCTATTATGTTTGACCCTAATCTGAAAGATTTATGTCATCCTATCTCTACGATTAAAATCAACTCCTTCTAATTACGAGAAATCAATTCACATTAAGTTTTTTCAATCTCTACATATAAAATCAGATTATGATATAATAGTCTCAGGTTATTAGAACATAAATTAAATGTGTAATTAGATCACAATATATCAAACAACTAATTGCCTTAATAAAAGAATAAAATCATATTAAAGTATTAACATAAGGTTCATCTAACCTAAATATTAACTGGACGTTTAGTTATACATGATCAAATACAAAATCAAACATAAATTGAAAGAAAAACAAATAGAAAACAAAGGGTTAATAATTCTAATTCTCCTTGATTGACTTCTGTTGAGTATTTTTGCGATGTAGAGGTATGATCTTGTATTCCGATGGATCTGACGATAATTTCTTTGTATTTTCTACTTCTCTGGACCAAAATCGCACCTAGAGAATAAGTTCCATGTCTAGAATCACCTCCTTACATCTGCTCTATGACTCTTATCGACTACCTCCTTATTCACCTCCTAAAACGTCTCTTTATAATGAAATTTAGGATTTAGGGAGATGCACAATTTGATGTATGAATTCTCTAGATATCGTGAAAGTGCACGACCATGGGAATGTGCATGGGTATATACACAATTGTGCATTCCTTCATATTTTTTGATTCTTCATTTTATGCAGTGTTTTCATTTGAATTCTTCTCCTTTAAGTCCATGAAGGCAATTATGCTCCGTAAACACATTTAGAGCAAATATAAGTACAAAATATACGATAAAAGTGTAAAATATCGAGAAAATACATTAAATATGGGTGGTAAATTATAGTCAAATATCCATCTATCAATTACTTTACCATCTAAACACGATACATCAATCGATGACATTTCATCCCCTTCAGCAGACTTTTTGGAATGGAAAAAAACAGGGCAAATTAATCTACTATTGTCTCATCACAGCACTTCCCACAACAATCGTGTCTCTTACTCATTCTTGTGACACTGCTTGGAGTCTCTGGATAGCACTCGAGACCCATTACCTTTAACAAACGACATCTCAAGAATCACTCCTTCTTCGTTGTCTTCTCACCACTAGAAAGGGTGATTCCACCATTATAGATTATTTTAAGACCATTGCAACTTTTCAGTTAAAGATTTGATAGCAATAGGTGACCCAGTCTCATTCAATGACTTGATTCTCTTCACCATCAATAGGCTTCCTCCTGAATATGAGTCGTTCATCACTACCATAGAGAATCGTGAATCACCTCCATCCTTCTCCAAGTTGTGAGCCAAACTACTGCTTCATGAACAACGTTTGTGTCCTTCCATCAAATTCCACTATAATTGGCTTTCACGGCTCAACAAGGCACTCGACTCTCCACTCATGATGGTGGAAGACAACCTAATTTCTCCAACCATCACACCTAGAGCCTTAGGGGCATCGGGACATAAGACCTAAATAGTTCTTCTTTTAATTCCAAATGGGCTAGGCCATTTAATAATTTATAAATTCCTAGCCTAGATCAACCCACTTAGCTACCCCTCAGACCCAATCTCACTAGCCCGACCCATTTCTCCAACAGACTCGGTGTTGGTCCCTAGAAATTTTTTTAATGAATAAACATAATTAAATTAATTTGGGGTTTTGCTAGATTAAATTGTGTTGGAGTTAATTATCATGCTAATGTGAGCAAGATATTATGTTATAGGTTAAGGGAAATAAAGTGTCAGAATGATAAGATTTCATGAAGGGCGTTGTTGGAACATCAATTAAGTTATAAAGTCTTAAAGAATTGAAGGAAGGGTAAAATGGGAAGAAGGAATTGTAGGCTTGTGTTTTAGAAGACAAAAACGTTGGTGAAGAAGAAGAGAAGAGAGAGAAGATGAAAAATAAGAAAGAAAGTGTCAGTGATTGAGAGAAAAAAAAAAAGGAGAGTTGAGCTAGGTTTTAATTTTACTAAGCCTTCAAGAGAGATTTTGAGAGTTATCAAGCAGGGAGAAAGAAAGAGGAAGATTAGAGCTTCCATTAGAGTTAAGAAATACATCAATTGGTGAAGATTCAAGGTAAGCTTATGTTAAATATTTTGGAGTCAAAGAAAGGTTTTGGTTCTAAGAGCATAGAAAATACATGGGTTTAAGTATTCTAGGATCAATTCATGCATGGGTTTCTTTGGTTTCCAATTAGAGTTCTTTGAATAAGTTTTGTTAATATTGAAGGGAGGCAAGAAGAGCAAGAGGAGAGACATCATTGAACAAGCTTTCAGGCAAGGAGATTCAAGGTGGGTTACGATTTTATAATTAAGTAATAAGCCATCAATGTTTCTTTCAAGAAAACGAAAATAAATGGTTTCAACTACTTCAAAAATATGCATTTATTACTCTTTGAATGTTTTGAGAATGTGATGCATGTTTTGCATATAAATTTTTTTTGACATATGAAAATGATTTTTGAAAAGATATCAAGCTTAAGAAACCAAGTTCCTGAAATGTGCCTTTTGGGCAATATGTTTTGCAATTATGGAAATACATGTTATGTGAGTTTTTGGTGGTCCCTTAAGTTAAAACAAGTGCACTTTGACAAAAAGGCTTCTCCCGCCTACCCGCCAATGGCCTGGAGCTCCTTCAAGGACTCCCATCAGTTCAAGGCTACGTAAGACCATTATGTTGAAATGCATAGTACGTTTTGTTTTCGATCCACCCAAACTATCTTGATATGCTTATGTGCTCATGATAAATTGACAAAAGTGATGCATATATACTTTGCAATAGCATGAATTTCTACATTGGAAATGGACTTCATAAATGGTTTTGCCTATTACCAATTCTAAATTGTTACCCACGGGCTTAAGCTTAACCCCCCCCCCTTTGCTCCCCCGCATCTAAGTGATGAGCAAGATATCAAGTAGACAAGGGTCAAGGCATCACTCCAATTTTTATATATTTTTTATTTGAAGCTAACCTTCTAAAGCAAGGCTTTAGTTACATTTGAGCAAACCTTGGTTCAAGTACCTTTTGTATTTTTGGGATTGTAAGATATTAATGTATTTTTGGCTTAAAATGCCCACTAAAGCTTTGTAAAATTCATATTTTGATGTGAATGAAATACATATACATTATGGTTATTTATGGAATTTCAATTCTTTAAATGAAAATTTTAAGTTTTCATTGGGGTAGGATTCGTGTTTTGGCTTTAAGGGGAAAACTACTCTAACAAAGGCGATATAGGCAAATGTGCCTTTGCAAATTGTAGGTCTCTCTTTTAGCTTTCCAACGATATATAGTGTAGAATTTTCAGACTTCTGGGTCGTAAGTTATGGTCCTTAGAAAGGAGATGCTTAGGAGTATACATTAGTATCGTCTGTGATGACGTCATATTGTCTTTGATGACATCATTCATCTTAAGAGTTGTATCATCTGTAAAGACGCTTTGTCTTAAGAGATGCATTGTCTGTAAAGATGTATCATCTGTAATGACGTCATATCGTCTGTGATGACATCATTCGTCTTAAGAGATGCATCGTCTGTAAAGACGTATCATTTGTGATGATGTTAGATCATTTGTGATGATGTCATTCGTCTTAAAAGGTGCATCGTCTGTAAAGATGTATCATTTGTGATGACGTCATTCGTCTTAAAAGTTGTATCATCTATAAAGATGCTTCATCTTAAGAGTTGTATCATCTTAGGTTGACTTTTGCTTTGTCTTAAGTTGACCATCTATATCGTCTTAGGTTGACTTTTGTTTCGTCTTAAGTTGACCATCTATATCGTCTTAGGTTGACTTTTGCTTCGTCTTAAGTTAACCATCTGAATCATCTGCTTTACCATTCGTCTATCTTTCCGCTTCGTCTGTCTTTTGTTTTGTCTATCATTTTGCTTCATCTACTTTCTGCCTTTGTGACCTAAACTCCTCCTTCTGTACACTATTCGTTTGATGCTATCGTTTGCTCCATTTTTGACCCTTCAAATGATAGAATCCGCCTTCGAGGTCTTTAGGGAAATTTTAGACCTCAAAGTCTTCTTCTTTCAAACCATCCCAAGATGGTATTATCTGATATCCCAAATGACATTTATGCTAATTACCTTAATGTAGGTGCAATATGATTGCGGTTTTCCTACATAAATCTGTCCTGAAATAGGAGAAGGGTGTTGTTTTGATGTTTGTCCTATTGGGGGATCGCCACCCTTGTAGAGCACACGTTCAAATGTCACTTAGGATTTCAGACACATGAACCACGAGGGCGAGGTCCCAACACTTATGGTATCAGAGAGACTAGGTTTAAGAGTATCCTAGGCATGAAGTGGGTAGTTAGGACATAAAATGAAAATGCATTGTTTTAAAGTGAATAACTTGCATTGTTTTGAATTGTTTTACAAGATTTGAAATTGTTTTTATATAATTTGAATTGTTTTACATGATTTGAAACTGTTTTGCATAAGCTAAAGATTTTCAATGATTTTAAATTGAAGGAATGGAAAATGCCACCTTGAAAGAGATTTCGAGGAGCTGTGACTCGATTTAACTCTCACCAAGGGAGCACTGATGAATCCTATATCCCGCAAGATGCTTGAACACAGCCTGCTCCTGATTCTGAGGCACCTAGTGTGCAACATGAAGTGCCACTACCTCCTCCTCCTATGCTTGTTATGGACCTACGATTTTTTCAAGCCTTTGCTCAGGCTTTCACATATGCCATAGGGCAAGGGTCACAAATTTCGGTGCTCGCTTTAGTAGATAGAAGTGGACAGTATGATAAGCTCCGCAACTATGGAGTTGTGGATTTTTGTGGGACTATAAATCTAAAAGAAGTTGAAGCATGGTTGAAGAGGATCAAGAGAGTCCTGCTTCAAATGAAGTGCTCTGATGAAGAGAAGCTGGATTATGTAGTTAGCTTGCTGCAAGGGGATGCATTTCATTAGTGGGAATCAGTGCCCCACAGTCAGGTTATGCCTCCGGTGTTGTCATGGAGAGTTTGTGGAAGTGTTCAAGAAGAAGTACCTTTCCAGGTTTTATGTACAAGAGAAGGCAAGAGAGTTTCTGAATCTCATATAGAGGGACATGAGTGTGAGTGAGTATAAACTGAAGTTCACTAAGCTTTCCTGATATGCGGCCAATATTGTGGTAAATGAGGAGGACAAGTGCCGCAAGTTTGAGGGAGGTCTCCATCTGGGGATCAAGGAGAAAGTCTTGATTTATAATTTCTGTGACTACCAGTAATTGGCAGATGCCGCACTCCAGGCTGAGAAGCTGGAGAATATCAAGTATGAGGTAAGTAGGAAGAGGAAGAACCAAGAGCAGTTTTCCAGGAAGGGGGTGAGTGCTCCAATACCTGAAAGGGGTGTGAACAGCTCCCGCACACAGAGTGAGGCACGTAGTAGTGCCTCTACTAAGAATAAGCAAGCAAGGGCTGTGTCAGTGCAAGCCTCAACAGCAGGCAATAGCAGGGTGGAGAGGAGTAGGAACATGAACCCCCAATATGAACATTGTGGGAAGATGCACAGGGGAGAGTGCTTCAAGTTACTGGGAGTATAGTTTTGATATGGAGAGAAGGGACATATGATCAAAGATTGTCCCCAAGTAATAAAGCGGGAGGGGTCGCAGTTACAAGCCCCAAGGAGAGCAGAAACAAGGGGAACCAGACTAGTCGCCGAGGTGGGAAATTCTGGAGCTACAAAGAAGGCTAATCCCCTAGGAAGGCTAAGGAGTCAGGCTCAGGCAAGGGTGTTCGCTATGACTAGAGAGAAAGCTGCAGCTGCACCAGAAGTTGTCACGAGTATGGCTCAGTTATTTAACTCTGCAGTATATTTGTTGATTGATTCTGGCTCCACACATTCATTTGTTTTTACAAGCATGACATTACATGATGTTGATTTGGGGCCTTTAGGTAGTCCTTTGATTGTTAGTACTCCCTTAGGGAGAAAGGTGATAATAAGTCAAGTGTATAGGGATTGTCAATTGTTTATTGATGGTGTTAAATTTGTAGTAGATTTATTACCGTTGGAGTTGAAAGGCCTAGATTTGATACTGGGAATGGAAGTCATAGAGAAATATTGTGCAAAGTTAGATTGTGGCCTTAAAGAGGTAGAGTTTGATCTTGGTAATGATGAGAAGGTGATCTTCATAGGGGACCAAAGGACACCATCTCCCAAGATTGTTTCAGCTTTATTAACAAACAAGATGATGAGGAAGGGGTGTAAAGCCTTCTTAGTGCATGTTATGGACTGATGTGAATGAAGGGAAGTTAGAGGATTTTCCAATTGTAAAGGAATTTCCAGACGTGTTTTTAGAAGATCTACCTGGTTTGCCACCGGTGAGGGAAATCAAGTTTGCCATCAACTTGATTCCCAGAACCACACCAATTTCTATACCACCATATAAAATGGCTCCAGTTGAACTGAAGGAGCTTAAGGAACAGTTGGAAGAACTATTAGAGAAGGGGTACATAAGGCCAAGCTCGTCACCATGGGGAGTGTCAGTTCTGTTTGTTAAGAAGAAGGATGGAACGTGGTGCATGTGCATTGATTATCGGAGACTCAACAAGGTGACTATTAAGAAAAAGTATCCTCTGCCCCAGATTGATGATCTATTTGAATAGCTGTAGGGACCAAGGGTCTTTTCCAAGATTGATCTTAGGTCAGGCTATCATTATCTCAGAATTAAAGACTCTGATGTAAACAATATAGCCTTCAAAACACGGTATGGGCATTACAAATTTTTGGTTATACCTTTTAAACTGACCAATGCTCCAGCTGCTTTTATAGATCTTATGAATAGGGTCTTCAAGAAATATCTGGATCAGTTTGTTGTAGTGTTTATTGATGATGTTCTGGTGTATTCCAAGAGTGAAGGGGAACATAAGGAGCATCTCAAGATTGTTGTAGATGCTAAGGGAGAGGGAGCTTTATGCTAAGTTCAGCAAGTGTGAGTTTTGGCTTCATGAGGTAGTATTCCTTGGACATGTGATTTTGAAGGATGGAGTACATGTTCATCCGAGAAAGGTTAAAGTCGTAGTTAATTGGCATGCACCCAAGACAGTAACAGAGGTAAGAAGTTTTCTAGGTTTGGCAAGATATTATAGGAGATTTGTTGAGGGATTCTCTATGATAGCAACTTCGATGACAAAGTTATTGAGAAAGAATAAAAAATTTATCTGGAGTGAGGAATGTCAGAAAAGCTTTTAGAAGCTCAAGCGCAGATTAACAAGTGCTCCTGTTTTGATTTTACCAACTAGAGATGAGGGTTATACAGTGTACAGTGATGCCTTGAGAAAGGCTTTGGTTTGTATTGATGCAAGGAGACAAGGTAATAGCATATGCCTCGCAGCAGCTAAAGCCTTATAAGTTAAATTATCCGACCCATGATCTAGAATTAGTAGCAGTAATTTTTTCCTTGAAAATTTAGAGACATTATCTGTATGGGGTTTAGACGAGGATCTTTACTGACCATAAAAATTTTAAGTACTTACTGAGTCAGAAAGAGCTGAATTTGAGATACAGAAGGTGGATTGAATTGCTTAAGAATTATGATTTGTTGATTGAGTACCATCTAGGAAAGGCGAATGTGGTAGCAGATGCCTTGAGCAGGAAATCCTCAATAGCCCATGTTCAGACAGTTTATCTACCATTATTGGAAGAGATGGCTAAGCTTCAAATAAGTTTGAAACAGGAGGAGCCAAGTTGTATTCTTGCTAATTTCAGAGTGAGACCGATACTCACAGAGAAGGTTAGGGAGTTACAAGCACAGGATGCATAATTGAGGAAGCTCCAAGAAGAAATTCAGAATGGCAAGAAGTCTAAAGTGGTAATGAGGGATGATGGACTCATGACTATAGGGAATAGGCTTTGTATCCTAAATGTCAAGGAGGTGAAGGAAGAGATACTGCATGAGGCACACAATGTGCCTTATGCCATGCACCCAGGTAGCACTAGGATGTACAGAGATCTGAGAGAGCATTTCTAGTGAAAAGACATGAAGAGGGATGCAGCAGAATATGCAAGTAAGTGTCTAGTGTGTCAGCAAGTCAAAGCTGAACACCAGGTACCTTCAGGCAATTTAAGGCCATTGTCTATTCCTGAATGGAAGTGGCAAAGGGTGACTATGGATTTTCTGATGGGTTTGCCCAAGACCAGTAGGAAGCATGATGCCATATGGTTTATTATTGATCAGTTGATGAAGTCAACCCATTTTCTGGCAATTAAATAGACTGATTCTCTGCAAGTACTAGCAAAGAAGTATATCGATGAGATACTGAGACTGCATGGGATTCCAGACTCCATAGTTTCTGATAGAGATCCTCAATTTACTTTTAGATTTTGGGGAAGCTTATAAGAGGCTCTAGGGACTAAGTTAAAATTTAGCACAACTTTTCACCCTCTGATAGATGATCAATCTGAAAAGACCATTCAGACACTTGAGGGAATGTTTAGGGCATATGTGATGGATTTTAAAGGAGCTTAGGATGAGCATTTTCCACTGGTCGAATTTGCTTATAATAATTCGTAACATTCGAGCATTCAAATAACTCCTTATGAGGCGATATGTGGGAGGAGATGTAGAACTCCTATATGCTGGGATGAAGAAGGAGAAAGGAAACTAATAGGACCAAAGTTAATTCAGATGACAGTTGACAAGGTCAAGTTAGTTAAACAAAAGCTTAAAGTGGCCCAGGACAGAATGAAAAGTTACACTGATGCACACCGAAAGGAGATGGAGGATAAAGTCGGTGAAAAAGTCTTCCTTAAGATGTCTCCTTAGAAACGAGTCATGAGGTTTGGCAAGAAGGGCAAATTGAGTCCGAGATATGTGGGTCCCTATGAAATTCTTTAGAGTATTGGATCTCTAGCCTATAGGTTGGCGTTGCCACCAGAATTGTCACGGATATATAATGTCTTTCATGCGTCCATATTGAGGAGATATAGATCGGATCCCTCTCACATTATTCAGACCACTAAGGTTCAGTTGAGAGATGATATAAGTATTGAGGAGATTCTAGTGGAGACCTTGAAAACTAAGGAAAAGGTCCTCAGGAACAAGACGGTTCAACTAGCAAAATTCCTGTGGGGAAACCATTCTGTGGAAGAGGCCACGTGGGAGCCATTGGAAGCCATAAGGGAGACGTATCCACAACTCTTCCATGACTCAGGTAATAATTTCGAGGATGAAATTCTCTTAAGAAGGGAAGAAATCTTGGCCCCTAGAATTTTTTTTATGAATAAGAATGATTAATTTAATTTGGGGTTTTGCTAGATTAAATTATGTTAGAGTCAATTAGCATACTCATGTGAGTAAGATATTATGTTATAGGTTAAGGGAAATAAAGTGTCAGAATAATAAGATTTCATGAGGGGCATTATTGGAACATCAATTAAGTTATAAAGTCTTAACGCAATGAAGGAAGGGAAAAATGGGAAGAGGGAAATGTAGACTTGTGTTTTATAAGACAAAAACGTTGGTGAAGAAGAAGAGAAGAGAGAGAAGACAAAAATAAGATAGAAGGGAGAGAGAGTGTCGATGATAGAGAGAAAAAGGAGAGTTAAGCTAGGTTTTAATTTTACTAAGCCTTCAAGAGGGATTTTGAGAGTTATCAAG
>JAOQMP010000003.1:14882607-14895797 GCA_027563575.1 Erythroxylum pedicellare | reverse complement strand
CTGAAATTGTGCTTTGAGCTTGTTGGAGCGTGACCTTGTAATTGGACCCATTGGCATCCTCAAGTCTCCATTGCCTTGGTGAGTTGTATCACTTTTTACAGATGTTAGAGCTTCAAACAAATAAGCTTGTTATAATTATGTATTTTTGTATGAATTGAAGCATGCATCGCGAGTCCACTATAAAATGGTTAGGAAATAGTGGTATTCATATTTGTTGGAAAATGAGTGAGGAGATTTTGAATGTGCCATACATGTTGATCTTTTTGATTTGATGATAAAAATATTATGAGATGGTGTTAAAATGATTTTTGGATTTGAAAGATCTTAAAAAACATGTGTAGCTAGGTGCAGAAACTTTTAAAGAAAACAATAATGAGGACTCTATTTTCACTGTGTATATATATACACATATATGTGAGTTTTGAGCATTTTAGTGATGAACAAAAGAACGTGTTTAGAGTCGAAGAATAGTTCTAAGATGATGTTCTGGGCTGAGAATGAATGGTTAAAAATGAATGTTTGAGGAAGAAGTGAAGAAAATGTAGAAGTTGAAAAGTGCAGAAAATGTGAAAGCAATGAGTGAGCATGATTTTCTATTTTTTTATTATGACAAATGATAGATTATGATTTGTCTGTGATAAGTTGAGCTGAAATGAAATAGGAATGAAGAGGAAATATTTAGGAAATAAGGTAGAAGTACTAGAGTAAGCAAAAGAGATGAATTAAGATGAAAATGATGTTGAAGTGTTCTAGACAGGTACAGATGTAGTGTTTCTATTGAATATACATCTATATTGTTGCCATATCTTCATCTATAGACATCTAAATGGGATGATTTTAAGTTCATACTAGGTTGTAGATGTATGGCTATATTTTTCATTAAGGAATCAAAATTTAATTTTTCCACGAAGAGTTTCAAAATTTAGCTCGAAGATGAGTTTATCGATTCTGTCATTATTGGGAAGCACGAGGGTGACAATGGAGAAGCAATTGGAATTGCACGATCGTGCATAATGAAGGAGCAGTTAAAGTGGACTAATGTGAACATCCTTCACTCTTTTGGCTATAACTTCTTCTTTGGACCTTAAAATGACATCGCACTTAAACTATTGGATTTGCAACACATTGATCTTTATCTGCAAAAAAAATTATAACCATCTGAAATCATTTGGAAGAGATTGATTAATATAATTGGGACACAATTGATGAGGAGTTCTAGAAAATGATAACTAGAGTATTATCACTGAACATGCTTCGGTATTTTAGGCTTAACTTCTTACGTAGTTATCCAAATGGAATGTTTCTTAATCTGGATTAAAATAGAGGCATATAGATATAATTGTTATGAAGAAATCAAATTCAATTCTATCTCTATGGTTCTAGAATCTGACTTTAAGTTAGGTGTAGAATACTGTTATGGTTAAGGAAAGGTCTGAATTATTTGGGGTATAGCTTTTGGAATATTGAACCAAATTGAATGGTCTTGGTGTTATTAGAAACTTAAGACAGTAGGTAACATGTTATTAGAAGAAAGTTTTGCTAAATTATCTAATTTGTATTGTCTAATTGATCATGGAATATAGACCAAAGGCCTAGAATTTTGGAGAATTTATAAGAAAGAATGAGAGTTTAGATATTGTATGATCATATAATGTTAGAACAACAGTAGTGAATGAAAGGTTGATATTAAAGTGCCAAAGATATGTGTATAATAGAGATGAATGGGTTAATATGATTGAAGTTGTCATTCAAAAGTGTAAGTAAAGTGCATTTAGTAAAAGTGAATGAGAATTTGATTTTATTAGAGCAAATAATGCTAAAGTGAAATGACAAGCAATTGAGTTATAAAATGAGAATGAGAATAAGATATGAAGTTTGTTAAAATACCTAAGATTATCATTGAGCATGCATTGTACATAGTTCATGTACATAGTTGTGCATGAATAAATGCTTACAATTGTACCATTATTAATGTGAGTTCAACATGTGTCTTGCATAAATGGGTTGTGCAGGTTAAAAGTCCACATTCAGGCATTTCCAGAATTTAGAAGCAAATGTTAATCTAGAGCATACTGTAAGTAGACCTAGATGGACTCATTTCATTGTTTGTTTTGTTTGAATTTTTTATTGATTGACTACTGAATGCTCATATGAATCTGATTGATTGTGTTGAATTCTGGACAGAAGGTCCAATGATTGTGAAATGTGGATTAGATATTGAAGTGCTACTTGCATATAAATGTGACGAACTAAATGTTTCATGATATGATTGATTGAAGATGTGAGATGCATTCCATATATGAATACATAATCAGATAATGGGAGATGTGACTAGAGTAGCCACCGATCAGAGCTTAAAGCTCAAAATGTGAAAAGAGCCTCGAGCTCAAAAAGTGATTCATAGCTTAAAGCTCAAAGTGTAAAAAGAGCCTCGAGCTTAAAAAGTGATTCAGAGCCTTAGACTCAATGTTAAATGAGCCCGATATCCACAATGGATATAGGACAGTTTAGGCTCTCGGTCACAACAAAGTAATAAATGGAAAGTAGGTCTCATGGACACTGCATATGCGTAATATAAATGATTAAATTGTATTGAATGTGAAATGTGAAATGATGTCAATGTGATTTATGTGTTATGTGACTAGATGAGCCATCGATGATGGTCACTCAATGAGTTCGCAAAACTTACCCAAAACTTGTAAATATTTTTTAGGATCAGAAGAATACCCCGTTAGGTGACAGCGCGTGTTGAGTGCACTGCAAAATTTACCTGACTCTGCACACTAAAATTTATAGTTATGGTAAGTCGGGATCGAATCCATAGGGAATTTTCGGTTAATTTTCTTAATGAAATTAATTGATGCAAGGAAAGTATATGGGGGGTTTTTGAATTTTAAAAAAATTAGAAATTAAAATTAAAATTAAACTATTGAAAACAAATTAAGTCAAACAATTAAAAATGAGAAAAGTGTTGAGTATAAGTAAGGTCCGGTTCTAGGGTCAATCTCGGCCTAAACACAATCTAGCATATTCCTTCATTCTAAAGTCTTTACAATTCTTTTCGGACTATTGATCTGAGATTAATAGAATGCTCTACAAATCTCAATTTTCCCTTAAGTTGTATTTAATCAAGATACGATCATTAATTAAACCTAACTACCAAATAACCTAGGAAACGATCTTTAGATTCAACTTGGCAATCGCATTATAAGTTAGAAAATGATCAATATGGGTAGTAACCTCTTATGCTCGGGTTATCTAACCTAAGTCATGTTGTTCCTAATAATTAACGATCATTAGATGCCACTCACAAATATCACAAGTAACAAATACGAATTACAATCAATATTTTAGCAATAGGTTCGAAATAAAACGATTAAAATAATATATTAAGATCATTAATCCCAAACCATCCAAATCAATACCAATAACACAACAATTCGAAAATAAATCACAACTTTAAAATGACAGAAATAGCTTAACCATAACTTGGCGTCGATATCCCCATTGAACTGGTGTCAGGAAACTAGCCTGCCATCCTCATTTTTATGCTCCAAAAATGGGTCATATATGTCATGTAATACGGTAGTCTAATGTCGCACTCTCCCTTTAATGCTCACGGTGGGACAATTAAAATGTAGGAACAAAACGTCTCCAGCAGCTCCAACATCTCTTGCACAGTAGTGTCGCCCTCTTCTTTCTGCTCTGTTGATGTCCAGCGTCACCTTTTATTCTCCTTTTTTGCGCCAACTCTTTGTTCTTCATGTATTTCCCTGCGCCGGCATTGTTCCTATAGTAATGATGTGACAATTTAAAACCTCCCCTCACTTAAAAACCCTTTGCGTTGCCTATCTTCAGCATTTTTATAAAAACTCTACGTAGGCTGCGTTTAATGCTAACGCAGCAGCTGCGTTTCACCCAGCAATGCTGCATGAAACGCAGTACATAGAATTTTTTTTAATTTGTGCCTTTAACTAAATAAACGATTGTGCTCTAATTTGCTTTTAGAAAATTTTTTCTTTTTGGTCTAAAAAATATATCAATTCTAACCTAGCAGTCAACTCAAATTGAACACAAATTGATCATTTTATTTAAAAAATAGGATTGAAATCACATGTAAATGCATAAGAAAGTATAAGAAAATTCAATCCTATCAAATATTCCGATTGGAGTTCTTTTGAATGAGGTTTTGTTAATGTTGAAGGGAGGCAAGAGGAGCAAGAGGAGAGACATCCTTGAACAAGCTTTCAAGCAAAGAGATTCAAGGTGGGTTACTTTTTTATAGTTGAATAATAAGCCATCAACGTTTCTTTCAAGAAAATGGAAATAAATGTTTTCAACTACTTAAAAAATGTGCATTTATTAAGCCTTAAATGTTTTCAGAATGAGCTGCATGTTTTGCATATAAATTTTGTTTGACATATGAAGATGATTTTTAAAAAGATATCAAGCTTAAGAAACCAAGTTCCTGAAATGTGCCTTTTGGACAATATGTTTTACAATTATGGAAATACATATTATGTGGGTTTGTGGTGGTCCCCTAAGTTAAGTCAAGTGCATTTTGACAAAAAGGCTTCTCTCGCCTACCTGCAAGTGGCCTGGAGCTCCTTCAAGGGCTCCCATAAGTTTATGGCTATGTAAGACCATTATGTGGAAGTGCGTAATACGTTTTGTTTTGGATTCACCCGAACCATTTTGATATGCTTAAGTGCTCATGATAAATTGACAAAAGTGATGCATACATAATTTGCAATAACGTGAATTTCTGCATTGGAAAGAACTTCATAAATGGTTTTGCTTATTACCAATTATAAATTGTTACCCACGGGCTTAAGCTCACCCCCTTTTTCCTCACCCACATCCAGGTGATTAGCAAGATATCGAGTAGACAAGGGTCAGGGTATCACTCCAATTTTTGTATATTTTGTATTTAAAGCAAATTTTGTAAAGAGAGGCTTTAGTTGCATTTTGAGCAAATCATAGATTACATACCTTCTGTATTTTGGAACTTTAAGATATTAATGTATTTACGGCTTAAAATGCCCCATAAAGCTTTGTAAGACTCTTATCTTTTGATGCAAATGGAATATAATTGCGTTTTTTTATCATGACTCTCTTTTAAGTGTGTACGTTGCATTTTAAAGTTTCCATAAGGGAAAAGTTCGTGTTCGGACTTCAAGGGAAGGTCTAAATTAATCCAGGCTGATTTACGCAAGTGTGCCTTCTAGGAAGTTGTAGGGCTTTCCTTTAGTTTTCCAACGATATATATATATAGCCTAGAATTGTTAGACATCTGGGTTAAAAGTTGGGGTCATTAGAAAGGGAGATACTTGGAGTGTAAAGATGTGTCGTCTGTAACGACGCATTGTTTTTGATGACGTCATATCATCTATGATGACGTCATTCATCTTAAGAATTGTATCATCTATAAAGATGCATTGTTTGTAAAGATGTATCGTCTGTGATGACATCATATTGCCTGAGATGATGTCATTAGTCTTAAGATTTGTATTGTCTGTAAAGACGCTACGTTTTAAGAGATTCATCGTCTGTAAAGACGTATCGTCTATGATTACGTCATATCGTTTTTGATGATGTCATTCATCTTAAGAGTTGTATCGTCTATAAAGACGCTTCATCTTAAGAGATGCATCGTCTATAAAGACGCATCGTCGGTGATGACATCATATCGTCTGTGATGACATCATTCGTCTGTGATGACATCATTCGTCTTAAGAGTTGTATCATCTGTAAAGATGCTATATCTTAAGTTGACCATCTGTATCGTCTTAGGTTGACTTTTGTTTCGTCTTAAGTTGACTATCTGTATCGTCTTAGGTTGACTTTTGCTTCATCTTAAGTTGACTATCTGCATCGTCTTAGGTTGACTTTTGCTTCGTCTTAAGTTAACCATCTGTATCGTCTTAGGTTGACTTTTACTTCGTCTTAAATTGACCATCTGAATCGTCTGCTTTGCCATTCATCTGTCTTTCCGCTTCGTCTGTCATTTTATTTCGTCTGTCATTTTGCTTCGTCTACTTTATGCCTATGTGACCTAACTTCTCCTTCTGTACACTATTTGTCTGATGCTATTGTCTGCTCCATTTTTGACCCTTTAGACAATAGAATCTGCCTTTGAGGTCTTTATGGAAATTGTAGACCTCGAAGTCTTCTTCTTTCAAACTATCCTAAGATGGTATTAATATGATATCCCAAATGACAGTTATGCTAATTGCCTTAAGATAGGTGCAATAAGATTGAAGTTTTCCCAAATAAATCTGTCCTGAAATAGAAGAAGGGTATTGTTTTGATGTTTGTCCTGGTGTGGCCTCGTCACCCTTATGGAGCACACGTTTAGATGTCACTTAGGAGGTCAGACACATGAACCATGAGGGTGGGGTCCCAACACTAGGCCCTATGGTCTAATGCAATTAAACAATTCCAATCTATATCCCAATTACACTTTGCGACCCAAATCCAATCATTGGCCTCCAAAATGTCAAATTTGTAAAAATCAATTGGCCATATAGTTGCTATTTGTCACTTTAGCTACATGCAATCCAGAAATAATTTCTCCAATCCTCCCTCTTACCTAATAAAAATTCAACCTGCCTTCTCTACATTAAACCTTACCCCTTCACCACCTTTCTCTACTTACTCCCCCCAGTAAAATCATCGAATGACTTCAAGATACTATTGCTTCCTCTCATATGACACCCAACACTAATATTCTCAACTCAATTCAAGCATAATACTGTTTTGATCAAGTAGTTTTTGGTAATGGTACCACTCTACCCATAACTTCCAAAGTTTCCTTATCTTTACATACAAATCTTCAACCATTTCATTTAAATAATATTCTCATTGTTCCTAACCTTACTACCAATTTACTTTCTATTACTTAATTTGTTAAAAGTCAATTCGTGTTTAATTGAATTTAATCCCTCTGGTTATGTTGTGAAGGACCTTGCCATCAAAATTCCAATTCTCTCGGGAAACATCCACATAATCTCTACCCTTTCAAAATTCCTGGCAATTTCATAAATCCCTTGGCTTTTGTTGCTCAACATACTTCTTCACATCTCTGGCATCAATGTCTTAATCATCCTTGTTCTCAAATGTTTTCCAAACTATTTACGTCTGATTCAGCGTCTCGTACCCATCTTTATTATAATTCATATCTTCAAAGCAAAAGTTGTCATCTTTCTTTTCCTACATCTACTAAAGGATGTACTGCACCTCTTTAATTTATCCATTGCAACATTTGGGGACCATCATCATTGTTATCGTTTATGGTTGAAGATATTTTACAATTTTATTAATTATTTTAGTCGTTACACCCAAGTTTGTCCTCTAGATCATGAGTCTCAAGCATTACAAAAATTTGAAAATTTTAAATCCACTGTTGAGAACTTATTCTCAATAAAAATCAAAATGTTTCAATGTGATGGAGATTTTGAACTCGTCAAAGGATCATTTGCTACTTTTCTCACCACTTACGACATTTCTTTTCATATTTCATGTCCTCATATCCAACTATAAAAATGGTATTACTAAATGTAAAATTTGTCACATAATTAAAATAGGAATCACTCTTCTTATTCACAACTCTCTTCCAAATAGATTTTGGTTCAAAGTCTTTTCCACTGTTGTTTACATTATAAATTTTTTACCATCATCTACCTTACATTTCAATCTCTTCACGAACTTTTGTTTAACTCAACCCAACTTTAATCATCTTCGTGTTTTTGTTTGCACATGCTATCTTTTCTTTGCTCATACTAAAACTAATAAACTCACATTCAAACCAAACTCCTATTCCTCTTCTACCACTTCTCTATCTTAACTATTACAAACTCCACCATTGTCTAGTTCTTCCGACTCACTAGTCTTGACCATTTCTACCTTACCCACACCTCCTTTACCCTGTTCCATGCCTATTCCACCTATTTCTTAACCACCATATTCCTCTTCTCATCCAGTGGTCACCTGTACTTGGGACAACACTCGAATTTTAAAATCTTTTCCCTAAATATATTACTTACAACACTATTGTTCCTACACCAATTGGTCCAGACCTTACTTCTTTCACTAAAGTAAACAAATTTCCTCACTGGAAATAAGCTATGCTTGACGAGTTCAAAGCTCTCTGTCACACCAATACTTGATCCCTTATTCCCCCCCTCTAGGTGTAAATATTATAAGTTATAAGTGGGTATTCCATATAAAGCTTAACTCTGATGGTTCCCTAGACTGTTATAAAGCTCGAATAGTAGCTAAGGCTATGTTTGGTTAGGGGTTCATTAATGGAATGGAATGGAATGAAATGTAATATTATTCAATCATTTGAGAGGAGGGTTTATAATAGAATGGAATGTAGTGAGATGGAAGAGGAGGGTCTCATATTACATCCAATTCCATACTAAACAATAAAAATAAGAAACCTCCAATTTGGGTGGTTTAGGATGAAATGTAAAATGATAAACAATTTGACATTACATTACATTATAAACCCTTCATCCAAACAATACTTTACTATATTACATTATGAACCCTTCCATTCCTCCCAAACAACAATTTTATAATATTACATCTATTTACATTCTATTCCATTATAAATCATTCCATTCCATTCTATTCCATTAAAAACTATACGTCCAACCAAACATAGCCTAAAGGCTATTCTCAATCACCCAGTCTTAATTATACTGACATATTTAGTCCACTTGTCAAACCAACCACCATTCACCTCATCCTTACATTTGCCTTAGCTAAAAACTGGTCCATTTGTTAACTTGATGTTAACAATACTTTCTCCATGGAAACTTACAAAAACCTATTTTTATGCAACAACCACCTAGTTTTACTGACCTTCATCATCTTCATTATGTGTGTCATCTAAATAAAGCTCTTTATGGTCTTAAGCAAGTTCCTAAAGCTTGGTTTCATTGTTTAATTCATAAACTTACTGACCTTGGCTTCACTTCCTCTAAAACTGATACATCTCTTTGTATTCACTCAGCATCAACTTACACCATCTTTCTCCTTAATTTATTGAAACCATCATTGATGTTCTTTACTTTATTTTCACCATAAAAGATCTACAACCTCTTCACTACTTTCTTGGCATCGAAGCCATATTTATATCCACTGGCCTTCTTCTTACACAATCTAAATACACTCGTGAACCTCTTCAGTACATATATATTGACTCTTCCAGACTTGTCTCCACACACATTACCCATTCTCTACCACTTTCCAAAAATCATGGCTTCCTCTTTCTAATCCTGTTGAATACTTTAGTATTGTTGGAGCACTTATACCTTTGTCTAACTAGACCTGATATCCAATTTGATGTTAACAAAGTTTCACAATTCTTACAATGCCCTATTGATGTTCACTAGATAACAGTTAAATGCATTCTTTGGTATCTTCGATCTACCCTGTCCTATGGCCTACATTTAACCAAACATTCTACCTTAACCATCACTGCTTACTTTGATGTTGATTGGGCTCAGTGTCCTGACGATTATTGATTTACATTTAGTTATTACATTTTCTTTAGATCCTCTTTAATTTATTAAAATTTTAGAAACAACCTATTGTGGCTAGATCTAACACTAAATTAGAAGACAAGAGCGTTGCTCTAATTGTCATTGAACTATGTTGGTTGAATTCTCTACTTGGTGAACTTGGTTTCTCTGACAATAAACCACTTTTGTATTGTGACAACATAGGTGCTACCTTTCTTGCTACATATCTGGTCTCTCATGCTTCTACCAAACATATTAAAATTGATATAAATTTTGTTCATGATTTAGTTATGAAGAAATTTCTATTTATACGTCATTTATTGACTTCTCACCAAACCATTAGGTTCTACTCCGTTTTTTTGGTTAAATCATAAGCTCAATGTTCTCTCATACATTAACTTACAGGGGCCTGATAATAACATATCCTAAATCTTTTCAATTGTAATTACATTAGATAAACTCATCCTTATATTAACTTAACTTAGACAACGTCATATATAACTTGATCATTTTGTTTAGATTGATTCAATTACAAATTAATTCATCTTATCTAAATCAATATATAAATATAGAATATATTGTAAAGTAAATAACATCAGAAAATCAATACATTATACTCTACTTGCAACTTCTCAGCTTTATTTTTTCCTTTTAAAGAAAGAGTGCAAATAAATTATAAGAAAAATGATGTAGATTTAGGAAATAAATTAATAAAATATACATAAATAATCCTTGCAAATGTAGGTTTCAACTGTTAGCTCAAGCTTTATTTTAATGATTTTGATGATAAATATATAATATTTCAAATTGAAATTAGATTTATTTCCTTGTATAGATAATGGTATTTTTAAAAAAGAAAATAAAATGATAGGAAAATTACTTCCTTTCTTGTAGGAACTTTCTTAGTAAACTTTCCAAAACGATCTTACCTTTTCAAACAATTAGCCCTGAAATTTTTTGTTTTAGTAGAGATGATATTGAAAATCCAAAGTCAACTTGGAATTAAGATGAAGCAACGACTAGTTAAAGAAATTGACTATTTAAAAAAGAGCAACAATACTTGTGAAGTAACGAACATACACAGACTTTTGAAACATTTCAATAGCATCTATATTCTTGAGATTTATATTATTCTTATTGTGCCTTAGAAAGTGAAATCACTCCATTCAGAGAGAAATTGTTACTTGAGAACTTACTTTTGTTTTTACATTTTTTTGATCTTTTAGAAGCTTGTTATACGCTTCGATTGTGGAAGGTTGGAGAACCTTAAAAAATATGTACTTGTGAACTTAGAGAGGCTCGTCAAATTTAATACTAAAAATCTTATAGTGAAATACTCAAGTTGGATACTTGAGGACTAAACATAGGCTTGGTTGTTAGCTAACTAGTATAAATCTACTACGTCATTCTTTCCAGTATAAATCTACTAAGTCATTCTTTCTCTTTTCCTAACGTTTAATTTTCTACGTTATAAGTTTGTATTTTCAAGATGCTCTTTCAGTTTTTCAATAGGCTCCTTCTGTTTCTATAAAGGAAGTGGTTCTTTTCTTTTTAAGTGTCAACATGCTCCTATCAATTAACAGGCTTATTTTTATTTGAGCTTTAGCAGGCTCTTATCGATTAACAAACCCCTTTCTTTTTGAGTGTGGATAGGATCGTTTCGATTAATAGACTTCTTTCGTAATTTAAATAACTAACATGATCATTTCTTTTTAAACGTTAACAGGCCCCTTTCAAAGTTTAATAGGATCTTTCCATTTATCAACCCATTTTGTTTAAAAAGATTTTAAAGATTTAAAATACATTGCAAATTTTTTTCACACAATTCACCCCCCTTTTGTGTGTGTTTACTTTATCATCAACTTGGGAGTTAATCTCATTGTACATTATCTTTTTGAAGATAAGTAGGGATGGGACACTAAGTTGGAAAGTTTGGTCAATCATGAAGATTAAAAGATCTAGGCTTCGTTTGGTGAATGGCTTATCAACTAAAAATTAACTGATTGATTATGTATAGCTGATTGATCATGTTAAACAGTTGATCATTATGTTTGGTAATCATCTGATTGGGTTGGCTGACTGAACCCAATTAGTTGATTTTTAAAAAGCTTAGGAGGACCAGTGTTTGACCTTCAGTTGATAAAAAATGACAGATTATACTCTCTAAAGAATACTCACAAACAGTGACAAAGCCTGTGTTTCTTTTTTTCTTCGTTGCCTATTCCCAATCTTACAAGCTGCATGCAACTTACTATTACTACTACTACTATTACTCCTATTACTACTACTATTACTACTACTACTATGTTACGTATCTATCATTAATTTGCTACTACTACTACTACTATGTTACGTATCTATAATTAATTTACTACTACTACTACTACTACTACATACTCCTCCTCCTCCTCCTCCTCCTCCTACTGCTGCTACTATTACTACTGCTACTACTATTACTACTACTACTACTACTACTACAACAACAACTACAACTACTAAAATTTAAATTCTTATGAAAATATTGAAAGAATGTAAAATTAAATATCTAAAATTTAAATTCTTATGAAAATATTCAAAGAAGTATTAAAATATAATACGCATGTCCTTATCAATCTTTTTGTTAAGTCATGCCCTTATAAGTCTTTTTATACACAAACAACTAATACTAAACAGTTAAATTTACCAAACATCTTTAATTAACAACTGATATTATTCGGTGTTCAAATCAGCTGATACAACTCGCTATCAACTAACTGCTAATAGAATCAACTAACAACTAATACAATCTGCTGATTGCCAAACAGGGCCCTAGTCTTGATGGACAGGGCATTGTGGCCACAAATGCTTCGATACGAGGCATTTTTCTAAAGCAAACAAGTATAGACTGTGACTTGTGATGACACGAACATCGATGAGTTTTAAGTTTATGGATTGATTGAATTGTTAAAAATTTAAAAAAATTTGAAAGCTAGATGGGTTAATTTGATATATTATAATTTTTTGTTAAAGTTAAGTTATAGGACTTATAATATATATAAAAATATCAGTTAGAATCTAATATGATGGAGTTAGACATTTTCTGAGACAAAATTCTATCATCTTCTCATTATTTTAGATAGTTAAAGATTTTTTTGACAATCACTTTAAATAGTGACCTGTACTTTGTAACTATATTTGATATGCCTTTTATGACTTAATATAATTATTCTTTAAAAAAAAGATTTTTCTTATTTTTAAGATTGCTTTATTTTATTAAGATTTTATTTTGTTAATTTTTATATTTTTAAGGTTTCTAAAGATATTTGCATATATTGATAAAAAATCAATTTTTATTTTTATTTTTATCTCAATTTTTACTGTACTTTTCCTTAACTTGACATCCGAAATTTTTAGAGTGCATTTTCACTCATTAGCATGTAAAGAGACATCCTTTTGCTAACTCCATTCGAACTTGTAGACAAAATCAAGTTTATTCCCTCACCTTAAATATATTTTCATGTCTTAAAGTTGAGTTATCAAAGTTATAATATATATATATATATACTAATTGGTATCTATTATATATGACGAGGTTACAATAATTTTATCATTGTAAGACAATTTTCGAGCCAAAATTCTATCAAATGTTCATTATTGTAGTTTGTTAAAGATTTTTAT
>JAOQMP010000003.1:14821610-14852805 GCA_027563575.1 Erythroxylum pedicellare | reverse complement strand
TAGTGTATTACATATTAATATTTTTAAATTAAGAATATTATTTTTACTAGATTCAAAACTTAAATTTTTTTTAATGTCATTATTGAGGATTGGTGTGTTTAATACATATATATATATATAATAAACTTTTTTCTTAGTTTATGTCAAGATCAAAAGACAACTCATCGATTAATAGAAAATCTATGTAACATTTTAACCAATTATGATAGTCTTTCATCCTTAGATTAAATTTGGTAATTGATTTTATTAATTCATCTAGCGATTATAAAGAAGAAAGAATGTCCAATTAAAGAATCTTGATGTAGCTTTTGAATTAAATTCTAGTCTTATTCACTTACTTCTTACTTTTAGTAATTTTCGAAAGAAGATCCTTATAAGCATTTTAAGGAATTCCATATAGTGTTTCCAAACATGAAACCTCAATGTGTTAGTGAAGAGCAAATCAAAGTATATGTTTTTCCTTTCTTAATAAGCAATAAAGCTAAGAATTGACTTTGTAATTTGCCTTATGATTCTCCTACCATATGGAATGAGATGAAAAAGCAATTTTTTGAGAAAAATTTCCTTGCTTTATAAGTTGCTAACATTAGGAAGGACATATGTGAAGTAAGATAATTCAATGGAGACTTTATATGAATATGAAAAGATCCAAATAGCTTTGTGTAAGTTGTCCTTATTTGTCACACCCACACCTATATAGGACCCAGGGTAGACTACACAGTGTTAGCCTAACACCAAGGTACCAAGCTAACCCTAAAAGCTTATGTATTTTAAACCTACTTATTAACTAGCTACGATTTCACCTTTCACTCAATAAGAGATTCCAAAATTCAAAAACACATAATTCATTTATCATTAAACATTTCTTAAAAAAAATCCAATTCATGATTCACTACCAATGTCCTAAGTCCTACACAATAACCTAGACATTAGTAAAAACATAATAATCCAGACTACATAGTAAGCCCATCTAACCCTATGAAGTACATTGATACTAAAGTTATCAACTACTTAAAATATACGGAGAATAAAAACAAAGATAAGTAACATGGTCAACCTCCACTAAATTTCCCTCTTATTGCTGTTGATGCTACTGGCTAGTCGATCTGATAACTTTCTTTCCTTTACCTAAAAGGGAGGGGGAAGAGAGGAAAGGAAAATGTGAGTATTACACTTGGTGAAGGAAAATATTTTTCCTATGAATGGTCATGCATCAAAAAGTTCATTTTTATTTTGAAAACTATTTTGGTCTATAAAACAAGTCATAAGTTTCCTATTTATGTTCACACACAACCATATCTATTGGATATTCTACAACACTCCAATATAAGCATCATCCATATCAAGGAATAAGGTTGATTGTCACCTTTTACATCAAGATTTAAACAAGAAATCTATTCTTGAATTAAGCATCACCACAATTATTAAGGAAAAAGTTCATCAAAAACAGTTAATAAGATATCATTTCTTTAAACAAGCAATACCATATCAAGCATGAAGAACTCATGTAGCTCAATTTCATTACACAGATCTTTCATCAAGTTTTTATTCATTTCCAGTAACTCTTTAAGCTAGGAATCCCTATCTCATTGACTAAGTCACCTTCTTTAGGTCTATTTCCTAAGCCACCTCACTTAGTTCTTGTCTAAGGAAATTTGCCTAAGTCACCTCAGTTAGGTCTCTCATTCATTTTTATTTAAACGTTATGTTTATTACCATATTTTTCATAGAGGGTACTCCTTACACATTTTCAAACAAACAAATCAAATTTCACTCTGGCAATAGGTTTAAGGAAAATGTCTTAAAATTTCAACACAACCTCCTAATCAAGACAATATTCCTATTTAACAACATTAATAACTTAACAAATTTCGCATTAGTATTCATATATTTTCTACACCATCTTATTTAAGCAAGTCTCTTAATTCATATACACAACCTTTTCATGGGATATTTATAATAACTCACCATAATCACAAAATTAGTGTACGATTCAGAATGCACAAAACTTACTTATAGAGATAAATTTTCAGTAAGCATAACTTCTAAACCATTTAGATAGAAACCATAACATTTTTCACACATATTATTCACACATATATATGTATAATTTTCATCTGAACACCTTCCCAATTTCACTTCCTATAGTCTCTAAATTTTTTCCCGAAAAATAGAACACATTTGAAGTCATGTTCGCTAAATAGTTATGGTAAATAAGATATATCTTTCAAACCATTACAAATTTACTTAAACTATTTTGCAAAATATTACACAACAGTAAAGCTATAAATTTCATGGTTGAACAAATTTCTAAATCAATTCTCTAGACCATCAAATTAAAAGTACAATTACGAACTCAATTTCAGTTTTACTAGAGAGACCATTTTTTGAAATTTAACCTTATTTCCTAACATGTAAAATCTAGGCACCTTATCTGATGCGTTTGGGTTTTGTGTAAATACAAAGGAGGTCTTGATTATGTGTTGCTGCTTAGAATATTTTTATAATCATTGATGAGTTTTTATGTTCTTCTTTAATAGTCTAAATATTTACTATATGTGGAATAGGTTTGAGATCTTATGGATTATTTGAGGCATAACCAAGTTCCTAAGATAGTATATAGGCTGGAAACCTGTGATATAGCTCCTGTGAGGCTTATCAGTGAAAAATTCCATGAGCCTAGGAGTCACATCAAGAACTTGCTTTCTTGATTCACAGGTGTAAACTATGCCACGTAATATGGTATTGAAATCAATTGTAGGTGATTAATTTAAACATAAATACTTTTAACTTCAATGTGATTAATTCAAACTTAGTATTAACATAAGAAATTCATAGGTTTAATAGACAAGACAATTCAGGTTAAAATATGCCACCAAAGAGAAAACAGGATATGATGTGACCAAGGTTTATACCACAATTTAGAGCCAGTTACTGTCCAGGTGAAGCATCAAATTTTGCAGTTGTAGCTGAATTAGATGTTGTACCTCCATCTACTATACTTGCAAATGAGGCATCACCATTCGTACCTATTGCTACACTATCCATCACCCCTATATCAATAGAGATATCAGGGGTAAACGATGTAGATGAAGGAGGCAACCTCCATCCTGGAGTTGAGGGAGTTGATGAAAGATCTTACATCATAATTGTCAATAATCTATAAGTGAAAATATAGGAAATACCATATGTTTACAATTAAGTTATAGGTTTAAATTTAAAAATGATATAAAATTAATTGTTTTTATATTAGGTTGATTCTGTTTGAACCGTGTTTAAGAAACATGACATCCAAATTCAAGGAAAAGATTGATCTTGAGGGTTATATATGGAAGAATATTTTTCAGGAGACAAAGGATTTTTATTATCAGGAGTTTGAGGTACAAAAAATATATATATTTTTGTATTTTTAATTAATTGTTATATTTAATTAAATAAATATTGTAGATTATAAATATTTACCGTATGCTTTTTTCTTTTTTCATAAAGAATGTTTTTGAGATTATGAATTTGATGCGATCATTTATAAAGTATGGGAGTAAACGTTATCGAGACTTTGTTGGTGCGATACACAAGACTGGTATACGATCGCCTTATATTTTAAAACAAATATGAAATTGTTAGCAGCAATATTAGACATCACCCAAGACAATGTCTATTTTAGAGCGTAATTATACCAATAGATATGGAGGACTGGGGAAATAGAGTCTTCCCGTACATACTGGAGGATCTATTACTCACCACGAGCATGCAGAGGGACCCGTAAGTATCTACACTTAACATTTATATTCTGATTTTTTACTTTAATGTATTTCAATTTAATTTGATGTGTGAATTTTGAAATAAAAATATGTTTATTATGGAGAATGATAATGTTATAAATGTCTGGTGCCATATGTGGCTGTGTTATTAAGTTACTTTATTTTTTCAACAGGAGATAAATATCATAAAAATAGAGGAAATTCTATCGAAATTTTTTTAAATTATAGTTTACTTATAACATTTTATTCTGATGTAGGAAAAGTCTATGGGTACGAAGCCTATAGCCCATCAACTCTTTTTTCACACTAACGCTAACAAGCATGACGGTGTAACTTTAGTCAACACCCGATGTAGAGAACTAAATGTATGTGAAATTTATGCTTTAATATTAATGCTTAATAATTATCACTTATTAACATAAACATTTCCTTCAGATAGGATCAAATATAAAAAAAACATTCAACGGTAGTCTTAGTAGTCTGAAGATGTTGATGAGACTCAAACCTATCTTCATGCAGTGGGTGGTATGGACCATCGTGGAAGGATATTTGGCCTAGTTTCATTTGTAAAAACATGTTATTCACAATCCTCCACATCCAGTATAGCAACATCTAATAGATGATCTACACCTAATGAAGTCCATAAGCTTCAGAACGCAGTACAGACATTGGCAACTCAGTTGCAACAGTCGATGGAGTACATAGCTCAGCTCTGTAATGAGGTGGATGAGTTGAAGGGGAGGTGTAGCACCTCATCGTAGCAATTAGAGCATCTGTGGTCACCAAATGAATAGCATACATATAGTCATTTTGTATGAATTACAAATACTTATTATGTACAAAATAATTTTTTCATTGTCAATTAAGATAAATTTTACTTTATTTGATCAATCAACTTTCTGTTTTAACAAATTAAATGTTGAAACAAATCAAAATATTATCAACAAATAACTCATAATTATTTAAATTGTGCATCAACCATAACATCATCAAATAAAATTTAATGCAGGGAAATTAAAAAAATAGTTTTTAGTAAATTTACTGACAGAAAAACAAAGTTTGTCAGTAAAATCTATTCGATTTACTGACAGATAACTAATAACTGTTAGTAATGACAACATTAACTTATCGATGGGTTATTCTATCGGTAAGTTTGCCATCAAACACATCTTATCCATCGGTAACTTTACCGATCGAAGACAACATAGAATAACCGTTGGTATATTCACTAACAGTTACATAAAATTTTCGTCGGTAAATTTGCAACAGACAGTCTGTGATTCTTCCCAAATTATTACCTACGACCGCTTGTCTGATGCCTTGGTCCATTGATAAATTCCATTGCTAACTTAATTTTCTAATGAAATATGTAGATGTTCTGTCAGTAATTTCCATCATTAAGCTTCATTTTTCGTGTAGTGGATAAAAGGAGGAAATACAACTAGAAGTCAAGCTATAATAAAGACTAGGAACTCCTAATAAATAAATTCGCAAATCTTAATAAGATCAAACAAGATAATAGTTTTCAACCTCCTTCTCCAATAATAAATGAAGTTTATAGGAAGTCCATAACAAAACCTTATTTTAGTAAGCCTATTGTTCCTAACATTAGTATTGATAATAATCACAATTTTTTTATGACAAATAAAATACGATGCTACCTTAGTTTATGAATGAAACATAAATTATTTGTCTAAATATAATATATTAAATATGTTACAACAAATGAAATCGATTACAAATATTTATACAAAAAAGAAAACTAATAAATTCTCAAATCACCCTTTCTTGTTTTAACCGAGAAACAAATATGATTAAGTCGGAGTTAAGAAACCTAATGAATATAGTGAAACAATATAAAGTTTTCTCCATAAAATGCATTCTAAACTAGAAGAATAAAACTCATCTTAAACTAAACAATAATGAAAATTTACTAGAAGATTTCCTATTTATAACAAACAAAACAACTTCCCTAAATACTTGATCAAAATTAATCTTAAGATAGATAAAGATTTTATAATTGATATAACAACCTTATTTGACATATGATCATATTTAAATTATATAAAAGGAGTAGTTCTCATAAAACTATTACTAAAAATATTACAAGATTAAAATCCTTTAATAATTTAAAATTAAAAGGTAATTCTAAAACTAACACTTGCATATATGTGAATGAATTTATGGTAAAAGTATCCTTTATTATAGTCGAATATATTCATCATATAGGATTTTTAGGAACTCCCTTTATGAAACTTATCCACTCCTTACGTAGTAAACAAAAATAATATATCAATAAAGATAAATATCAAAGGTTATGTTTTCCTTTTATAGAAAAATAAAAAACTAGGAATATGAACTTAGTCAAAGTATTCTTTATATATGAAATCAACTAAATACTATACTACAAGCAAAACAAAAACAATTAAGTTATTTTAAGAACAAAAATAGAAAAGAAACTATAAAATGAAAATAGTAAACAAAAACTGAAAATCTTACAAAAGAAAATTGAAATTGAAATTTATATTGACCTACCTAATGCCTATTGGAATAAAAAATAACATATTGTTGATTTACCCAATAAAAAATTTTAATAAAAATATTAGAATTAGGCTAATACAAATGAATACAAACTTAGAAAATCATTGCAAATAAGAAATAAATGATTTATTGAAGAAAAAATAGCATTTCTCGTTATAGATCTCCTTGGAGATATATTGCCTTTTGAATGGCAAGAATTATGAACAAGAAAGAGGAGTTCCTAGATTAGTTATGAATTATAAACCCCTTCAATAAAGCATCACAATAGATAATAAAACATGTTTACTTTAATGATTACATAATGCTCATATTTTTTTCTTAAAATTTTATATGAAATTAGGATTTGGGCAAATCTAAATAGATCAAAAAGATTGTTATAAAATATCTTTGATTGTTCCTTTTGGACAATTTGAACATTATGCCCTTTGGGCTGAGAAAATCTCCATTTGATTTCCAAAGGATTATAAATGATATTTTCTCACCATATTATGAATTTGTATAGTATACATAGATGACGTCTTAATATTTCTCTTCTAGAAACTAATGTTTTAAACATATTAAAACTTTTATTTATGTTATTAAGAAGAATGGAGAAAACAATATAAATATTTCTAGGAAGCTTAAATTATGTTATAAATTTTGTATCCCAACTTTAACAAATTACTTAAACCTTTAAGTAATATATTAGATAAGAAACCTACTCCTTGAACATGATAACATAATAATATAGACAAATAAATTAAAAATCAAGTTAAAAATATTTCAATTTTTTCATAACAAAATCTAATGCATATAAAATTATAGAAACAAATGCATCTGAGTAGGGATAAGGAGGTATAGTAAAATAAGTTGTTAATAATAAATACTAAATTATACAATATACAATATACAATATACTTTTAGGCATTATAATCCTACAAAAAGCAATTACATATTAAGAAAGAAACTGTTTCCATTGATTTATATATCATCAAATTCTAAAGTGATTTATCAAATAAAAAATTCTTCGAATTGATTATAAATAAGCAAAAGATTACATAAGGATGTTAACAATATTGTATCAAAACAATTGTTTATTAGATGACAAGTTATTTTGAGTATTTCTAATTTTAGTATTAAACTTGTTAAAGGTAAACCAAACTCCATTCCCAATTGCTTAACTTAAAAATTTTACAAATTCGTTTTAATATTATCTTATATTATTGCTTTAATTATATTCTTTTATATTTTTAATGCCTTTATCCATATTATCATCTTTCATTTATATTTTATGCTTCATAGATCAAATGGTGGAATGCTTGGTAGGACATATGTACTACTGCTTCTTGGATAAACTTTATGGCTATCTTAAAATCCTAATTGCTGCAAAAGAATTAGAAAAAAAATTGCCACATGTCCTTATGATATGTTCGCCTACAGAAAGATTTCGTACAGGTTATCTAATGCCCCTACTACATTTTAAAGGTGTATGATAACCATCTTCGATGGTCTAATCGAGGACATAATGGAACTATTTATGAATGATTTTTTCACCTTTCAATATTCATTTGATCTATGCCTTTATAATCTATAAAAGAAAAACTAAAAAGATGTGTGAAGACAAATCTGGTGTTAAATTGGGAAAAATGTCACTTTATGGTGCAAGAAGGTATAGTCCTAGGCCATAAAATTTCTCACCGAGAGATTGAAGTGGATAAGGACAAAATTGAAGTTATAGAAAAGCTACATTCCTTTTTCGGTTAAGGTAATAAGGAGTTTCTTAGGTCATGCAGGCTCTTATAAAAGGTTTATTAAAGACTTCTCGAAAATTGCTAAGCCTTAAGTTATATCACATTCAATAAAGAATGTTTAAATGCTTTAACATTCTAAAATAAAAGTTGACTAAAGCCCCAATTATGGTTGCACCAAATTAGAATCAACCTTTTGAGCTAATGAGTGATGCAATTGACTTTATAGTAGGAGCAATAGTCAGATAGCGAAAGGATAAACATTTCCAACCAATCTACTATACTAGTAAGACTTTCACAAACACTTAAGAAAATTACACGAAGATAAAAAGGAGCTATTAGTAATGGTTTTTACGTTCGATAAATTTCAATCTTATTTAACATTGTTGAAAGTTGTTATATATACTGACCACTCGACACTGAAATACTTGTCGAATAAATTGGATGCTAAGCCTCAATTAATTAGATGGATTTTACTATTGTAGAAATTTGATTTAGAGATCAAGGATAAGAAGGGGGAGAAAACTTGGCAACTATTCATCTATCATGCCTAGAAAATCTAAAATTGGAAGAACTGAATAAAAAAGGCATTGAAGATACCTTCCCAGGAGAACGTCTCTATAATGCAAAGGAAGTAAGAGAAATTGAGACTCTTTGGTTTGCATACATTGTTGGGACCCGTTTTCGAAGCCCAACTATCGTTCTGATTATCATAAGACGTGAGTGTATTTCTCTCTAGGGTTATTTCGATGAACCCTCCTTAGTCATCATTCTCATAACATCTTAAACAACAAGGGCAAGCCCACACCAATCAAACGCTTCAATCACCATTTGACTTCTTTAGAAAATTTGTAGTTCCATGTATCTAGCTTATTTTGAAATAATAATCATATCATTCAGAGCTCTACGGTTCAAGATATAAGTAAAATACCAAAGTATGTTTGGTAAACAACCACTTCATACTCTTCCAATCACTTTCCTCAATTCTCTCCATCAATATTTTCCAAATAAACACCACCGGATACCAATTTTTATGGAGAGGTATAAAAATTTATTATGAATCTATTACTTCAAGAATCACTCCATTTGGAGGTCAGAGGATGAAGTTGTGTCCAAAAGAATCAAACATGTTTATATCCTCAATCATATTGTACCTATCTTGGGACAATTCGTATAACTTTCTATAGAGACCTTGGATTAAGTTCATTATTAAACTATTGGAAATAAAACTTCTACATCTACAACTTTTATGAAGACTACAAAATGAGATTATGCCATTTAAAGGGTCAAAAATGCAAATCTCCATAAGTATATAGTGTATGTCTGTTACATGTCCGCCTGACGGACATACATGGGGATGGGGGCCATTTTTAACCCGAGAAGGTCTAATATCTGCTAAACGGACATAGGCGAGGCTGGGGGTCCTCCTAGACCCAAGAAGCTCCATTTAACAGACCTAAAGTATGTCTAACGGATATAGGGGATACCCAAGCCCCTCCAAAGCCTCTCCAATGCTTCCTACATTCATTCTAACATTAATTTCACTCATAATCTTCTCAAATTCACTTCTCGTAGTGCAACATCACTTCATAAAAATATAAACACCACATTGATCTCATAAAACTCTCAAATTTCAACTCATTTTATTCATCACATTCAACCATTTCTCATCTTTCACCATAGCTGTCATGCATTACACCCTATGCAGCATTACCAACTTATAATGATCATATCTCTTAACTCCAATATCCAAAATTTACATACTTTATACCATTGGAAAGCTAAGAGGATAAGCAACAACTTTGATGAAGAAAACTTTGGAAAATTCTACCTTAGTTGGTATAGTTTTTCCCTTGATTTCAAAATACAAATTCCACACCTATGAACTTGCAAAATTCATTATCTATTTATATCAATTCAACTACCAAATAACTTTTGTTAAACTCTTGAATCTCAACTCAAATGATTCATTCCGTACAACCTTTCCAATCTCTAACATGTTATTCTAAAACAAACAACAATTTTGCAATCTCAACAAAGAAGAATATGCACATTCACATTCCACTTCCACAACCACCATACTCAACCTGTAAAATAACATAATCATACACAAAAGGAAATACTCAAATTCACATTCTCATTACTAAGCAAAGTAAATATTTGAACAAGCTTTTCTTAAATATCAACATTCATATCACTAACTTAAAAAAAATACAAATGGATGCTCAATGTTTGGCATGCTTAATAAGCTATACAAAAGTGTTCGAACTAGCTTAGTACAAAAACTAACTATCTTGGAGTTTGTCCAATTGCCTTGCAAAGATCGCTAATCTTCTCGTTCTGCACCTAAGGAGGAAAAATGATGGGTTGAGCTACACAACTTAATGGATAATATATTTATAGCCATCGGTAATTTACCACAAAATTCAAGCATATGTATATATATATATATATATATATATGTATGTATATACATATATCTAGCAATTCAATCATTAACCAATTTAGCTCAAAAACTCATAATTAAGCAAGTTATGCATAACACATAACACAAACTTTATCCATTAAGCAAATCTCTCAAATGCATCATACTTGATAATTCAAAGATGCAATGCACATACCAATGGCTTGAGAGTTCGATGGAAATAGAATGGAGAAACTGAAGTTTGCACCATAAATAAAATGAGTCCATTTTCGGAGCTCATATGCCACAAGTGGGAAGCTAGGAGAAGGCTCTTGTCAACATGCATGTGACAAACAAAATGGTTCCACTCTCATCCAAACAAAAGAACATAATCATGCTCAAAATCGTGTTATCATATGCTCATACTTTAATGCTTTTTTCTTCTTTTCGTTTAATTCAAAATGTTATAACCTCTTTTAAAGCATAACATAATCACAATGCAGCATACATTTCCAATCAAGTCATAACAATTCAATTTCTAGCAAATCCATTTCGAGAAATCACATAAACTCACATAGGCAAGAATTTGGCTAATCACACAATAACTATAACTAAATTACCCACCTTATTTCGCTTGAAAATCCAAATCCAATTGTGCCCTTCCTCTTGCTCTTGAATAGATTTTCTTAATTTCCTAACATAACCAAAATTCTCATTCAATCCACATTCAATTGGAAATCCCCCTAAAACTTCCATAATCACAAAAATGCAATCAACACAAATCAAGCTCAAACTTAACCTACCTATAGTCCATCTAAGTTACAAAACCTAAAACCTAGTTTAGAAACCCTAAGAATCAATGGGTTCTCTTAAATCATCTTCCAACACAAAACCCCTTTCTCTCTCTAACTCCTTCATTCTCAAAACAACCCATTTCTCTACTAAAACAAGAAGAAAAGATTATTCACTTACCTTAACAAGCTTGATTTCTCTTCTTTTTCTTCTTCTTTCTTCTTCTTTCCAAGCTTCCCACGATTTTCCTTCTTCTCTTCTCCTTTTCAAGTTTTTTCTTCTTTCTCTCTTGGTTCTCATAACACTCTCTCTTTTCTCTTCTAATTCAAGAAAAACTTTTATTCTCTTTCTTCCAATTATACCCCTCACTTAGTTAGTCTTTCTAATTTTGCCCGTTATGTTTATTAAAACTAACATCTTATACTTCTAACTCCTTAACAAAATCCTCCCAAAATCCACAAGGAATTTGATAACACTTCCTTCTTAAAAAATGTTCCTCATTGTCTTAATTTTATAATGAAACCAAATCATTCAATTTGGTTTGGAAATCTGAAAGTTATATCCCAAACATTTCTAAACTATTCTTATACTAAAACAATATCCTGTGCTCAAATTCCATCTAAAAATTGAAAATTTTAGAGATTGAATTAGAGCTCGATTTCATCAGACAATTTGTATCCATATTTTTCTACTTTAATCCAAATTAAGAATCATCTCATTTGGATAACTAGAGAAAAATTTATGGCTAAAACATTAAAACATACTCAGCGAACAGGTTTCAACTTATAACTTCCAACATTTAACATATAACCCATCTTATACATAACTATCTTTTCTACTCCACTTCAAATTCAAGAATTCTTCTTTTCTTTACACATAATTAATCACCAACAATTCTTACTTAATAGTTCTAACTTCCAAGAAAAGTTCGGGGTCCAATAGACATTGCAAATTATTTTGTAGCTAGGATCTTACCGAAAGGTCTATCTTATAAGCCAAAGAAGAAATTCTTTACCAATTTACAAGATTATTTCTAGGAAAATCCATATTTGTTTCGTATTTGTGTAGACCAAATACTGAGGAGATGTGTACATCACTTGAAGGGGTGTAAGATTTTACAACACTGTCACATAGGACCCACGGGGAGGTCACTATAGTGCAAATATGATGAACCAGAAGATATTAAAGTCAGTTTTTTATTAGCCTTCAATTTTCAAGGATGCCTAAACATATGTAGCTTCATGTGATAGAAGCTAGAGATCGAGTAATGTGTCTCATCAGGATGAATTACCCCTAAAATTTTAGTTTTGATTGTGAAATATTTGACGTTTGGCATATTGATTTCATGGTTCCATTGCCAAATTTGTTTCGTAATAAATATATCTTAGTACCAATTGATTAGGTCTCTAAACAGGTGGAAGCACAAGCTCAACGAACAAATGATGCTAAGGTTGTTGTGAAATTTGTTAAAGGTTTATTTTCCTGCTTTGGCACACCTAAGGTGATTATTAGTGATAGGGGTACACATTTTTATAATGCGCAATTTGAAAAAGTTCTTAAAAGGTATGAAATTAATAATAGAATTGCCATCCCATATCACCTTCAAACTAGTGGACAAGTCGAGGTATCTAATAGGGATTTAAAACGAATTTTCGAGAAGACTATAGACCGTCAGAGGAAGGACTGGATTAAATTAGATAATGCTCTGTAGGCTTATAGGACAACGTGTAAGACACCTATTGGCACTACACACTATAGGTTAGTATATGGAAAAGCATGTCATCTTTTGGTTGAGTTAGAACATAAAGAATATTAGGCTATTAAACTTATAAGCTTTGACCTTCAAAGTGCAGGTGAAAAGAGGAACTTCCAAGTTAATGAACTAGACAAATGATAGCTTATTGCTTATGAAAAATCTAAGATCTATAAGGAAAGAGCCAAAAGTTATCATGATTGAATGATTAAGCAATCTAGAGAATGCAAAAAGGGAGATCAAGCTCTCTTGTACAACTCTCGCCTAAGATTATTTCCTAGTAAGCTTAAATCAAGATGGTTAAGAGCACTTGTTATAGAGAATGTATTCCTGTACGATGTAATTGAGGTTAGTCATTTGCATAAGGGTGCCTTCAAGGTTCATGGCCATCAAGTAAAGATATATCTTAGGAGTGAGCCTGATTTTAATAATGAAAACATCAATTTAACCTAACCACCTTGAGTATAAAAGATACGTATAGCTAAAGGCGTTAGCTAAGCACTCCTTAAGAGGCAGTCCAAGATTCAGGATTTTTTTATTATATTACTTTCGTATTTTATTTCTTTTAATTGTTTGATTGTTTTTAATTGTGTTTTTATCTTTTGTTTATGTTTTTCTAATTTTATTTTCATTAATTATTTGTCCTATCTAACGTTATAATTAATGATTCTTTTATTGTTCTTTTCATTAGTGTTATTTTTATTTCTTTTGTTTTGTTTTATCTTTTCTTTTTATTATATTTTGTAAGGATACTATTAACATTGGATTGATATAACATCAAGAAATCGTCACAATTAGGAAAGTAGAAAACAACCCTCTCACTTCCAAATATATTTGTATTATGTACATTAAGGACAATGTACCATTTTGAGAGTGGGGATAGGTTTACTGAATCTAAAACTAATTTCTTCAAGTTATTATAATCTTGATTATAAATTTTATTAACTGATATCTTGAATTAATTGAATTTGTCCATAAATACTATATGTTCTTATTAAATATTGATTTGAATTCGTGTATAAAAGGATGATGATTGAAATAAAATTAGTTTTCTAAACCATCTTTTTTATAATCATTGAAATTTTCTAGTTGAATGAAATTGCATATTATTTACACATATATATACCCATTCTTTTTTGTAAGTTTTGAGCTTAAGAGCAATTTTTAAAAATTTTAAAGCTCTTGTTATTCTTTCATGCGTGTATTATCATATATAGCAGGATAATTCTAGAACTTGATTTTGTGATGCATATTATGACCATATTTGTTAAATTAGAAGCATTGATATGATGAAAACAATTAGATTCACCAATTTGCTTAGCCTAATTCTTTGAAAATTACCATACCTATAAAAGTTACCTTTTGGGAATAACTAAGTTGAGCCTTATCCTTTTTCATTGCTTAAACCCAAATGATAAACCTCTATCCTAATTTTGTTTAAAGACATGTATATTACTTTGAACCTTGAAGGTTATTTACTTTATTTACTTATTGAGATTTGAAATTTGTGAAAGGTCCAATATCTATTGAATTGTAGTACTGAATGCTCGAACTGGTTTATTGTTGCAAAAAAAAAGCTAAGTATATAAAAAAAGAAGTAAAGTATGTAGTACCATTAGTTTTGTGACGAAAGGACCTGTGTGTTTTGTAAACAAGTCTTGTTTTCATTAGTAAATTTCCTACACTTAACCCCTTTAACTATCCCAATCATACCATACCTAAATCTTATCACAACCTATACAAAGACCTTTTAATTTTTGTTTCTAGTTTGTACGTAAGTGGTGGAGATGTGATTTTATTGTAAGCATATAGTAAGAATTCTACTATGCATGGAATAAGAGTTTTGATACTTTTTACCCTAAATATGTGAGTGTATTGAGCAAAATCCTAGTGAGGGTGTAAAGAGATATGCTTTTGATTTCAATGAGATTATTGTTGTGATTATGATTGATATTACTTAGGAAATTAATTTTAGGATATATTAATTTTATTAGATATGATATGATAATGTATAGTAATGGATAGGTTGAAATCGACAATGGATTAACGTTGTAAAATTTATAATTTTGATGAAAGTTCGCTTGAGGACAAGCAAAAGTTTAAGTATGGGGATATTAGACCATAATCTGATTTCATATGTAGCAATTGAGAAATCCTAGGTTTGAATAGATTCATGGTAATCAGAAAAAGTTTATTATAACCCTAGAGATAGAATGACATAAGTCTTTTGGATTAGGGTCAAACCTAATAAATAGATTTATAAAACGGTAATGCAATCTTATAAAATTTAACCTGAGTAATTTGGTTAGAAACCTTAGGATTAGTTATTACTAGACTCAAGGTTAGCTACTAACTTATCTTAGGAGTCTCCACAGTCCAACTAATTAATAACATAATTGCATGACAAAAGATCAATCAATTAAGGGTTAGGGGGATTCGAAACCTAGATATTAATCATTTGATATCAGTAATTAACTTAGAGATTCTACAATTCTTTGCTTTAGTCATGCTATTTGTTTATTTTATTTGCTTAATTTTAGCTTCTTTAATTAAAAAACAAAATCAATTCTTAGGCTTGATAATAGCACTATTAAAAAACACATCTCGTATTTTTCGGTACTAGCTATGGCTACAACGTGCACTTATGGTATAATAATATTGACACTCATAAAAAAGTCAATCACCTATCTAAGAAGTAAGAAGCCATAGCCTCAGTTTACTTCCCTAACTATCAATGAACCAATAAAATACACTTACATTATACTAACCCCATCCCCTAAACCTTAACTTACCCCTTCTAACTATGAATCACGAAGATGGATTTTTTCCTATACTTGTAAGAGCATAACCCAAAATTGTGCCTTATAACAATCGAAACCAGCTAAACATCTTAGCAGTAAGGAGTTTGAAGAAAAGACGGCTAAAGGAATATGTTTTTATTATGAAGAAATATATACCCTGAATAATAAATGAAAAAACAAATAATGGAACATATTTTTTTGTAGAAGATGAAGACTTAAAGTTGATAACAGAAGGGGAAATAGAGGAACACACCCTATCAAGCCATGTCTAGAACCTTTATGGGGAATTTCAAACAAATTTAGCTATTGAGGCTACACAACCCATACACATTCTTACAGATAATAGAAGTATACATAATTTTATGGATGCTTCACTAATTGAAAAACGGTCTTAAGGGTGTCTCTCTATAAGAAACCTTAAGGTTATAGTGGGAGGGAGTCTTCAAATAACTTGTGAGGGGCTCTACAAGAATCTAGAGTGGTAGATGCAAGGGGATAATTTCTTCTTCAATGCCTCAATACTACCCTTAGGAGGATATGACTAGTATTAAACATCCAATGGCTTTTTACTCTCAACGATGTTCATTGCAATTTCAATAAACAGGCCATGGAGTCCATGTAGAGAGGGAAATATATCCAACTTAAAGAAGGTCTGATTAATCAACTCAAATTTATCACTCCAAATTTTTTTTCCAAACTATTGCCTAAGCCTTATATTAATAATCAATTTTATATGTTATGGCTCACATACTCCTTAAAGTTACAGTTTTAAGAGCTCTTTATTGAAAATCAATACTTGGAAGGAAATCAACAACAAATCCTTAATGCCTCTTTGTTGAGTTCAATTCCATTTTTGCTAATCCTAAGGACTACCTACTTTTTGATCTTAAAATCACAATTTTTTCTCAAAGAGGGAGTGAAGCCGATTAATATGTGGCCTTATAGGCACAACAACTTATAGAAGAGCATAATAAAAGACCTAAAAAAGGACCTCTTGAATTAGGGGGTCATCTAATATAGCCACAACCCTATTTCATCCTTGGTTTTCCTAGTTAAAAAGAAAGATAACTTTTAACATTTATTTATTGACTATTGTAAGTTGAATAAGAATATTATAAAGGACAAGTTTTCTATCCTTATTGTGGAAGAGCTTGTGGTTGAACTTTATAGAGTTATATAGGTCTCGAAGCTAGACCTCAGATTATGATACCATTAAATAAGGATACACTCCAAAGGTGTCCATAATATAACTTTCTAAATTCACAAGGGGTATTATGAGTTTCTAGTGATACCTTTTAGGCTTACAAATGTTCCATATGCATTTTAAAATTTAATGAATAAATTATTTAGAGGGTTTCTGAGGCACTTTATGTCAGTTTTCTTCAACAACATCTCAGTCTATAATAGATTGTACAAAGATCATTTAGAACACTTAAAGATCACCTTGAGAATTTTAAAAGATAACCAGAATCTTCTCAGGGGATACAAATGCGACTTTAAAGCTAGAAACTATCATCCAATGACCCATTCCTACTAATTTTAAGAAACCTATAGGCTTTTTAGGGATGGTTGGTTATTACCGATAGTTTATTAAACATTACATCATCCTTAGTAAACGTTTAAGCCAATTTCTTACAAAGGATACGTTTGAATGGAAAGTGGAGGTAGGAAGAGCTTTCTTAAATTTGAAGGATGCCTTAACCTATGCCCTAATATTGTCTTTACCTAATCTCTCTAAATAGTTTAGTATGTGCATTACTTGTATAGGAGCACTGCTAAGTTAAGATACCCATCTCATAACATTTGTTAGCAAAACTATTTTAACTAGATATTAAGGATTGTTTACATATGAAAAGAAATTCTTAACAGTTATTATGAAGGTCATGCATTAGAACCAATATCTCAATAGGATACCTTTGCTCATCTATACAATTCATACTACATTATAACAAATGTGGCTTCCTAAATTATTTGGCTATGATTTTGAGATCAAGTGTAAGAAGGCTAAGGAAAACCTTATTATTGATGTCTTTATCTTAGACATCATGTGTTGAAATTTGTGCTTTAATTCTCTACCAAGTACAAGCCAACCTATTGGAATAAATTAAGGATAGCTAGGAGGTAGATTCAACCATTAAAGACTAGGTACGGAAGTTATTTAAAGAAAGTGTAAGATCAAGCTCTTATCAATGGGCATATGAAATCCTAAGATGGAAGGCGGAAAATGGTAGTTGGGTATAACAGTGACTTAAGAATATGCATAGTATCAATGATGCATGAAGGGTCTATGAAAGGGAACTCAGGTGTTATGGGAACCACTAAAAAGTTATAGGCTCTATTCCACTAGAAGGCCATCCAAAAAGATGTTCAGAATAATGTTAGAAGTTATCAAATTTGTCAACTAAAAATATGTGAAACTTTCCCACCTACATAACTACTTTAGCTACTCCCCATTCCAAAGGAGTGTTGGACAGACATCCATATGAACTTTATTAAGGGCCTTACCATATCCAACCACTTTTATCATCGACATTTTCAATAAATATGTACATTTTTCAACTTAGAAATACCTATATTCGATGGAGGTGGTGGCCAATACTTTACTCTACAATGTACTCAAATTGCATGGCATGCTTAGGACAATCACGAGCAGCATTAACCCTATATTCATAAGTTAATTCTGGTAAGAGTTTTATAAATTACAAGGAATGGAGTTTCATTTCTCCTTTGCCTATCACCTCCAACTAATGGCTAAGAAAAATTCCTCAAGCGCTCTTTGGAAACTTACCTTAGGTGTATGGTAAATGACTTCCCTAGTAAGTGGTTTAGGTGGCTTTCTTTGATGGAGTTGTGGTATAATATAATATACCACTCTTCAATCAACAATACTCTATTTGCAGTGTTATATGGCTATCCTCCTCCTATACATGTTCCTTATCTAGACAAAGACTCAAAATTAATGGTGGTTGGCAACATTTTAAAAGATAGAGATAACCAAATTCCACCTACAGAGAACTCAAGATAGAATGTGTCAATAGGCACAGAAGAAATGCGTTGAGAGGGAGTTCATGAGAGGGGATATGATATTTGTCAAACTTCAACCTTGTAGACAAGATTCATTTGCTAGAAGATCTAACTAGAAGTTATCTCCTCAAGTTTATAGTCCTTTTAAGATATAAACAAGGTGGGAATGATTGCCTATAAATTGAAACTAGGTTAAAGGCTCTTATATATAATGTATTTCATGTGTCACAACTAAAAACATATATAACCTCAACTAGATGGTCTCATTGACTCTTCTATTCAAGCTAAATGCTAACGAAATGATACTCGTGGTCATCTTAGAGAGGAGAATGATTAAGAAGCATATTAAATATACCATCCAAGTTTGTATGAAATGTTCAAGATTTGAGGAGTACATGACGTAGGAATTTTTTGTGCAACCTACACCAAAGCAATCCATAATTGAACCTTTTAGACAAGTTATTTTTTTAAGGGGATTAGATTGATATGTCTAGAAAGAAAGAAGAGGAAAAACGATTATATAGAGCTATTGAATTTGTAAAAAGATGAGGATGCACATTTTGTTAGTATGCGCACTCTTTATATGTTACTATTTTCCTTTTCTTTTACGTTTCCAATGTTGCTTTTAGCCACATACATATCCATATTTGTCATTATTGGCTAATAAGAGGCATAACAAACTACCAATATTCTATATCATATTTTCTCTCCAATTCTCTTTCCTCTAAAATGTGACTTTGTTAGGTCTCTTTCTTCCTCGCTTATGTTGAAGAATTTGCATGTATATCAAATTTAGTCAAGATTAAAAAGATTAAGAACATTTTCCTAGTTTCTTGGAGTAAGGATTTTGGCTATAATTGTCATATATTTCTTCCCATCGTTGTTGCTATTTTCTCCCTACTTCCCATCTTCCCTGAGGTTAGGAATGTTAATAGTTTCTGTTAAGTTGTTTCAATGAAAAATGAATCTTGGTGTTAAAAGTGTCATCTTATCATAAATGAGTTTGTCTTAGCTAAATTATAAGTGGGAAGACTTTTGCATGATTCCACTTTATCTATGTTAATCAAGTGATGGGGTATTGGACAAAGGCGTTGTGCCCTTAAAAGATTCCAGAAATTTAACATCAGTTAATAAGGTAAGCGATGTCACTTAAATGCTTTGTTTCATGATAGTAAGGGCGTGGATTATATGGTCATTTGACCATTTTTCTAATTGCTACAATCTAAACCATGAATGATCTTCCATTTTGTGATCTAAGTTATGTTAATCTCACATCGAAAAGACACATAAAGATGAAGTGAGTTATATACAAAGATATGACTCATAATTCATTATCTTAAGGTTTTAGGTTGAGATATAATGTCTTAGTTGTATATGAGTCTCCATACCCCCTTAAATTTTCAGTGGTATCAAAGTTAGGTTAGAGAAGTTCGATGAATGGATGATTTGTGGAGTGACTCAAATAGCTTCACTTGAGTTATAAGTTGAGGCAAACCTAGTTCGATGGATCCACTTCTAAATGAGAGATTTTGGAAATTTACAAGTAGAATAATCCTACATCCGAAAGAAACATAAGGATGAAGTGAGTTATATACAAAGATAGGATTGCGTTAAGATTTTGGGTTGAGATATGATGTTCTAGTTTCCTATGTTTTTCTTGAATTTGTTCCAATTTCTCCCCATGCTCCTTCAAAACCCTTCAAGTTGATCAATTTTTGGATTCATAAAAAGAAAAGAAGTTGGTATTAGCTTTGAAACTTACTTCATTTAATTTCTATAATCCATTAGATAATATTGGTGTTCGTCCTTCACCTAATTTGATATTTAAAGCTCATAATCTTTGATTACAATTCTGAATAATTAGAGATGACAATGGGTCGGACCAAAGGTGGCCTGAACCTAAGCCCGACTTGATCAATTTTTAGTAAATCCGAGCTTGGGCTTGAGCTTGAGCCTGAACTTGACTCGATTTAGCCAGGCCAGTTTTTTAAAATTAAAAGTGAGAAACAACGTTGATTTGCTTTAGAGATCTGAACTCGAGCCCAGCTTGAGACTCATTCAACTTGGGCCTAACCCGTTGACTTCGAGCAAGCCGTGGACCTTTGCCATCCCTGTGAATAATCTAGTCCCAGGCTAAGTGGACCACTTAGTTGACAGTCCTCTTGAAACTCGATAAAAATCGAAGTTTTGTTGCCATTTGAAATGATTCCATTTTCTTCATTTTTGTTTTATTTGAAGAGTCTATGCAGGTGCACTTTGAGGTCTCTAGACGTCAAGATGGAGATGCTAGTTTTCCATCCTTAAAAAATGGTTTGTATACATCTACACATAACCATACTCTGATCAAGTATAATCAGCATCAAACAAGTTCTTGCCCCTGGATCTCCTTAGATGTGTAACGGTTCAAAAAGAGATGCTTACTGGTTTATTCTGTTATATGTGGAAAAACAAAGTAGATGAGTGACACATCGCTCACGTCATTTTCAACGCATTTTCGACATAAAATTGGAGTCATAAACACCATTAATCTTTGTGGGATAGCGACTAGTTCCTTTTGCGTCCCTTTTCCTGATTCCTGAGGCCATATTCTTTTCTCATCTTTCTCACAATGCTTCAGAATTGTGAGATCTGCATATATGGGACCCCTTTAAAGAATAATAATCGATGAAGAACCTTTGCTTAAATGACTTTTGATTCACCGGACCTTCTCCTACTGACCTAACCCGGGCCATTCAGCATCATCCTAGAATCTCCTTTACCTGTTATGGAATATAATAAAGCAAGAAAGTAGGCCTCAAGTACAGCAGCTGTTTAAAGAGAAGGGTACTTCAATAACTCTTCCTTCTTTCCTTTGTTTTCAAACATTCATTTGGACTTGTACATGGTTTTTATTCCTTTCTTTGAACATCAACAAAGAGCATGCCTCTAAGGAGTTACAGTTCTAGGACAGAAAGTTGATGCTTGCTTAAGAAGAACTTGTCACTAAAAGTGGACCCACCACTTACTGGTCCATTTCTAGTATTTAACTTGAGAGCTTTTATCCAAGGATTTGATTATCTAACAACATGATCAGGAGACCTTTTCACTCATATCAATGTACATTATCCATCCTGCAGCTGCTACTCTTGTGCCTGAGTCAACCAAATCTCTATCTTTTTGCAATAACAAAGACAAATACACTTTCTTGTATACTTAAAATACAAATGTAATTACCTTCGTACTCTCATTTTATCAAGATATTCTTGTTCCCTGTTTAAAATATTTTAATTTTTTTTGCAGAGATTTGCAGCAGACCAACTAAATGTATGGCAACATGTTTGGAGATCAATCATTGGATTTTGATTCCAGTGACCAAATCTCTTGACCGCAACCCGATAAATCAGAAGATGGACTTGCTTCAATTGACTTTGCCGATTTCTTGTTGGCCATATTAACTTGTCTTTTCTCTTTTCTGGGTGTAAATTTCTTTTATCAGTTTCAGCATGGAAATGGATTACAGGACTAAAGTGAGCATCCCCTTTGGCCTTTGGAATATATTTCTTTAATGGACTTTTTACGCAGGAGTATAGTTGATTGGTTTCATACTCTTTTAAGTACGCAGCCATAAAATATGTGAACCTTTTATGTTATTGGTGTGGTGAATTAATCTGATATACACTCGAGCAGCCAATCCAGTTCCTTCATGTAGCCAAGTACCACCCGTTGTTAGATGTGTTGCCCAGCATCACAACTACCATAAGATGCTGTTTCTGTTTCGGCATGTTTGTTGTGTTGCTTTGTATCAACATCCATCATTAATTGCTGGCTTAGCTTGTTACTTACTTTATCTTACCATAACGTTGATAGGCTACTTTAGTTAGTTTTCTAGAAAGATAAATCAATGCATTCACTTGAAGAATTAAAAAGCAAGTTCCATGATTATCTCTAAGGCATGATGAGGAGAGGGAATCAATTAGTAAACAAGGAAACTTGGAGCCTCAAATGCTAATGGAAGTGGGAAATTTCACATATGTTTGGTTTCCTGAAAAGAAGGTGCCACATTGAGTGAGCACATAGGAAAGCAAAGCTTATCTTCACTTGTATAGGAAGGCTGATTTGATTCACTTTTTCCAAGAATGCTTCTTCTTTGGAAATATGGTAACTTAATGTCCTACAATCTAAGGTTAGATCCTTTGATTCCTCCAACACTACAAAGAACAAAAGGAATCCGCCAATGCCACTACACCCTACTCAAAAAAGAAAGCAAAACTCATATGGTTATCTCTTTCAATCACCCAAAAGAAATATCCATTAATAACATTTTCGATCAACTCATTAATTTTTTTTCTTTTTTCAAAGTTTCTCCTAGTGTTAAAAAAAGTTGCACCCATTATTCATCATGGTGGGGCTTACCGAACACTCAGCAGGGAATCAGGTACATGGAGAGAGATGGGAAAACAGCGAGACAAAAACAAACCATACACTTTTTCCTCTTTTCTCTCCTTTTGAGAGGCCCTAAATTGAACTGTGTTGCTTTCTCTGTTTTTGCTGCATCATAGATTCTCTCCTATCCCTCTTTCAAGTCAAAGAAGAAAGAAGAAAATTTAAGGGGAAAAATAAAAGGAAAAGTTAGTATGAAATGGGAAGGTTAAGAGAAAAGAGCCACAGCTCATAGCATATATTCCCCTCCCAACATAACCCCACTTATGTTTCCAGATATGGAGTGAGAACATAGGACACCCCAACTACTCCATATTTATAAAGAGAACTACTCAACTCAGCTGCCACAATTTCAAAGCATTAGCTAAAAAAAGAATTACAAACTCACAACTCGCATTTATGTTCCAATCTTCCACTTGTCTGTTTTCCTTAAAACGCAAATGGGTATGCAAAACCAGAACATGAATTTGGTCTTATCCACCGATGCAAAGCCTAGGCTGAAATGGACTCCGGAGCTCCACCAAAGGTTTGTTGAAGGTGTCAATCAACTTGGAGGAGCAGACAGTTGAGTACAAGATTTCTCTCATCTCCTTTTTCATTGATCATCTTTTTCTATGGGAAAACATCTCTAATATTCAGCGTATTTTTTGTTTTCTCGTTTTCTGCATTAACAGAGGCAACACCAAAGAGCCTGACGAGGGTCATGGGAATTCCTGGGCTTACCTTGTACCATTTGAAGAGCCATTTACAGGCATTCTCTCTTTATATTGCTTTCAACAGTTTCCGTAAGCTTTTATCTCCGTTCGAAAGTAGATCTTTTATCGTCTTTCTGCTTCTTGCTGCAGAAGTTTAGGCTAGGGAAGAGCCAGCCGTCACAGACCAGCGTTGATAACAAGCAAGAAGGTGACATTACGAAAAAAAGATTTTTAACTTCATCGCGATTGCTTGTCTCATACATGTCACATAATGATGCTTATGCTTGCGATAGATACAGATTATGAAGAGATTCAAGGTAGTGGTGATCATTTCAGGAGGGGAATCGATGATGGAAATCGCGATCCAATTAACGAGTAATAATAGTATATGCCCTCCTGTTTCAAATTTTGGTTAATGTTTTCACGAACTTTTCGACTAATTTTACGTGCCGTGAATAACAGAAGTTTGCAGATCACTGAGGCATTTGAAATGCAGATGGAAGTGCAGAGAAAACTTCATGAACAGATTGAGGTATGACCGGGAAAACAATCCAATTTATATTAGATGTTAATTGGTATATGTCTAGCAGTTCACACCGTTCTGTTCACAACGTTCCAATTTCAGGTGCAAAAGCATTTGCAGCTGAGAATAGAAGCTCAAGGGAAGTACCTACAATCAGTATTGAAGAAAGCACAAGAAACACTGGCTGGTTGTAACTATTCTTCTGTTGGTATAGAGCTTGCACAAGTTGAACTCTCTAGGTTAGTCTCAATGGCTAAGACAGAGTGTCCAAGTACACCAATCTCAGAATTGACAGAAATGGAAGGTTCAAGCTTGAAGAACACACAAGGGAAAAATTTACGAAGCACAGTGTGTTCAGTTGAAAGTTCCTTAACATCATCTGATAGCTCTGGAAGGAAAGAAGAGACACAACAAAAAAATGATGTTGGTGACACTCACAAGGTCAACTCAGCTGCTGTTGCGCTTCCTTTAATGGACATTCACCCACGAGGCAAGTTAGTTCTAAGTGGTGGTTTAAGCAATCAAGTCAAGAAGAGAAGTGGCAGTCCCATTTCTGATAGCACGTGTGTAGAGCAATCAGTGGCTAAGAGATTAAAAAGTGGTGACCAATTGAGAAAACCTTCTATGCTGGCTACATTTGATCTGAATAGGCAATATCCAAATGACATTGAACCAAGTTGAAAAGCTTTAGACTTGAACGTTACGGGGATTGAACAAACCAGTGGGCAGTTCTAGACTTATGGGACATTTTATACAGGAAGGGCTTAGTGCTTATAGTCTATGCGTTAAAGTTGATTCCCAGAGCAAATCTTTTGTTTGTAAACTATGTACATTGGTTTAAATATGGACCCCCAGAAACTGTTGGAAGTATATCCGTATATAAAGATGGCATAATGCATAAGGTTTAATTCTTTTCTATCATCTGTCTCTCTCTCAGCTGCATTGGCACTGGAAGTACCTGCCACTGATAAGGAAAAAGCCTCTCTTCCGGTTTCCAAGTTCACCTAAGGACCCCGTTAGGAAAGGAAAGGTGATAGTTCCCAGCAATAGGTTGTTTCATGATTTTTAAAGCTGTATTGAAATACCAAGGAGAGTGCACAGTCAATTGAGGAATCACCTTACCAAGATATACGAAAAATTTATTTTAGTGTAGAAAACAGCACCTAAAACAACAATTATGTATAAGATTACCAAGACCAAATCAAATTTAACCTGACAAGTAAAGAGAAAAGGAGTTTTCTATAGGTCGACAATGTTATGATGCTGGCAAAATCATGGCGTCCCAACAAACCTCGGCAAAAAGGATTTGCTAGTGCTAATTGTATTAATACGCAAGGAGCCCATCAATACATGTGCCGCTTAGGCCTGCAACCTTCAATCATTAGACGAACCACATAATAAAAATTTGTTGCTGCCAACGTTTCTCTCTTCTTAAGCAAAGCCTCATGGACTTCGAAATGGGAAGTGCTTTCCTCGAACTTTCTCCTCTTAAATTAGCGTCATGACAAGGAAATTGGCAACGCAGGAGATGGATGTTTTGCACGTTATTCGTAGTTATGCTTTCCTCGTAGTTTTCTCTTCTATACTCGGCAGCTTGTCACCATCTGCAATAGAGATACAAGGTATAATGTTTGAACACTTCACTCTATACTGTGATTGCTTTCGTTTGGAATCCTAAACTTGAGTCTAAAACCATTAATTTTGTTTATTTGTTGTAGGGAAAAGCCTACCATTTATGACTTCAGATGTTGAAGAGATTTCAGGCAAGTCCTTTGATTATATTGTTGTTGGAGGAGGCACCGCTGGCTGTCCCTTGGCAGCAACTCTTTCTCAGAGGTTCTCTGTGCTGTTGGTAGAACGAGGAGGTTCACCTTACGGAAACCCCCTCGTAACAGAGAAGTTGTACTATGGTTATCCACTACTTCAAACCGATGAATTTTCATCAGTAGCTCAAAGCTTCGTCTCTAGGGATGGGGTTATGGGCCATAGAGGCCGAGTACTTGGAGGATCATCAGCCATCAATGGCGGATTTTATAGTAGAGCTAGTGGGGAGTTTGTGACTAGTGTTGGATGGGACAAAAAATTGGTGAAGGAATCTTATGAATGGGTTGAGTCCAAAGTTGTCTTCAAGCCGGAGTTGACAACATGGCAATCCGTTGTCGAGTTTGGCCTTCTTGAAGCAGGATTTCTACCTTACAATGGATTCAGCTGGGAACATGTTGAAGGTACAAAGATCGGGGCAACTATCTTTGACGAATTTGGAACCAGACATACCTCAGCTGATCTTTTATCAATGGGGAATCCAGAGAATATTACCATCCTTTTTAATGCGACTGTGGAAAATGTTATCCTCCATGGTGACTGTATGTAAAACACCATTGAGCTTCCTTAACATTTTGTATGTGTACAATCTCTTGGCAATCATTCTTCTACAATCTTGCAGGTAAAGGAAACAAGAGCATTGCTCGGGGTATTAAATTCATCAGCAGCCACGGCAGTATCAATCAAACCTATGAAGCTTACCTTAACCAACCCAACAACCGAAGTTCGTGGGGTGATGTTATTTTGTCAGCAGGAGCGTTAGGCAGTCCCCAAATTTTACTACTAAGCGGAATAGGGCCCAGAAAACATCTAAAGAATCTTGGCATACCTCTTATGTTGGAACTAAAAGAGGTTGGACAAGAGATGAAAGACAATCCTTGTATTGCCACTTTAGTAGATGCCAAAGCAGAATATCGGTTTCCAGATTCACCCCAAGTTGCGGGTATTGCAAAAGACTTCAAATTCATAATTGAGGGAGGAATCATACCAATAAGCTTGAACAAAACGAGGATTCCCATTGCAGTCAAGCTTGCATTTCCAGAATCCAAAGGTGAACTAGAACTTAGCAGCAAAGACCCTAGGCAAAACCCTTTGGTACAATTCAACTATCTAGCAAAAGAAAAGGACCTAGAGGGGTGTGTAGAGATGGTTCAATTGCTTCATCGAGTTGCAAGGTCTCAATCTGTCACTTTCTTCCTGGGTACAGAACACCAAGATAATCTGATATCCAGTCTTAATGATCTGAGAAGTTTCTGCAAGAAGAATGTGAGGACTTATTATCATTATCATGGTGGTTGCATTGTCGGTTCAGTGGTAGATACTGACTACAAAGTATACGGGGTGAAGGGGTTGAGGGTGATAGATGGATCAACCTTCTTGAAATCTCCAGGCACAAACCCTATGGCTACCCTTTTGATGCTAGGAAGGTATCAAGGAATCAAGATTATCCAAGAAAGGGAAAGCCAAAGTCAGAGCCAACAACCATAGTAAACTTCCAGAATCAATCTATGACCATACATAAGGTCATCCCTATATGGGAAAATTCAATTGTTGAATGTGTTTAATGTGTAAAAAAGATATATGCTTCAACATAACAGAATTAGCAGCTTCATTAGTTATAACAAATCTATAATTTCAATTCTCTGAGATGATACCAAAAGCCAACATAAAAATCCATCCTACGTTTCCTCGCCATCTCTCCCGTAGTTAAGTCTGAAGTATATTAATTCAAGTGAAAGAATAGCAAAGAATAAAAATAACAAGACAAATGTAACATGCAAATAATTGAAGAACAAGTACTTATTGCGAATAGTTTCTATACAAACCATTACAAACTGGACAAGATAAAAAGGAAACAATTTCCTAAAGAATAAAATTTCCTAACCCTCTGTCTCGTGATCAGCAATTGGACTTGAAGAAAGATACATCGTTAGAAGAATCATTAGAAACCCCGTTTCTCCTAACTAAAGAACTAATCTAAATCTCTCTTCCAAGTTCCCTCCTTTCTGCTTCATCTTTCTTCCACAATTCCTCACGATTGAGGCATCTTATAACTGCAAACAGGGCACGATCCATGTTCCCCAACCACTTCTCTATACAATTCACGTGAAACCTATGCTTGCGGGGCATTTCCTTAGCCACAACACCAAGTTCCCACTCCTCTAAACATGTAAGATATAACACACTCACCATCTTTACCATCAGTCTTTCCAATCTGCACACGAGACATGGCCTCTATTGACTCCTTTGAAGCTGCTGGCTGACCATTCTTTGTAGCCAAGTCTCCAAGCAGGAGTCCAAGCTTTGATCTCCTTCAATCACCACCATCCCCTGACTAAAAGGGTTGAACAAGATGATTATTTCACTTGGTGGTCCTTTCTTGTGCTTGCTCAACTGGGTCATGTGGGTTTGGGTTTTAGTTCTCTCCTACGGTAATGGTGGCCGTCTCCGGCGAGGCAGGGGCACCAACAGCGGTGAAACCCGATATAAAGGGCAGAAACAGGGGCAACTGTCTATGCGTCACAAGCCTTTCAAAAAGGGAAGAAAGTTGACCAAATTCAGATGCTCGATTAATTACAAAAGCCATGAGATTAGAACTTTGGTGGAAACTTTGGGAGAGAAGCAGAGAATGAAGAGAACTTTTGGATGTTACAGGGAAATTTTGTGAGATATTCGGTTGGGATTTGGGAAGAAGACGAAATGGAAAGAATATAAGGGGAGAAAAGAAAGTTGTGGAGTTATTTTAGTTATTTAAACCGGCATGGCTATGGCGTGTTAGAACATAATCGATCATCCTGTTCAGGCAATGCCAGACTTGTGGGTTAAATCGAGAACTGTAACAACCTTCCATTTTCGACTAGCGTTATGTTTTATTATTCGTAGAATACTCCAGTTGCAGAAGTTGGAGCAAGAATACTTGCAACACATATCGTGCATGTAATCATTGAAGCCTATAGCCTGGCTGCCTTAAGAGATCTTGGCCAATCAAGGCTTGTGCTAGACGGTCCAAATTTGACATGTTTATCGTGCGGAGTCTTTTGATTTAGATGTTACTTATTTACAGTCTCCTCCCTCGATATGTCTTGTATTCTCTTAAAGGATAATGTTTGAGATTTCAACCACAAGAGCTATTGTTTAGGCTGTCTTTTGCTCCATTATATATATATAAAAAAGCATGAGATTTTGAAGTGTTCATAGCCACCTTTTTGACGATGACAGGTGTTACTATTGTGGTAATCTGAATCTTGCTTGCATGTTATTAGAGATTGTCTTAGAATGCGACCTTTTTTAATGCAATTTTTGAGCTTACGAAGTTCTTTAGTCTTAACACTTCGGCATGGCTAATCTTGAATCTTTACAATCACGTAAAGGTTAATGGTTTACGATGGTCAATTTATTTGAGATTTCCTGCTGTTTCCTGTGACTTTGGCGAAATAAAAGTTTATTTGAGGATGACTTTTCCTAACCAGTCGCTAGCAAAACTATTGTTCTAGATTATGTGACTTGGATTGTGAAAGCAGGTATGGTTACTTCTTGAGCTGTTGTTGGTCATGGGGCTAGTTGCATTAGGCATATTGGCTGGGACAAACCAAGTGAGGGATAGATCGGGTTGAACACAGATGGAGCGAAGTAAATGTCAAGTCGGAATGTCTTTATCGAGGGTCTCCTTTGTGATAGCCCTGGTGGTTGGTTGGGAGGTTTCTTCCATCATATTGGCTTTTGCTCGCCACTAGATGCGGAGCTATGAGGTGTTTATTCAGGGTTAAATCTGGCTTGGGATATGGGTTATCGACGAGTTAAGCTAGAAGTTGATTCCTTGATAGTCATTAACATTCTTTCCTCTTCAAGAATGATGTCTTCCAATACTACTTCCTCGGTAAAGGCTATTCATGTTCTACTAGTTAAATCTTGGACGATTCGTCTCCGTCATGTCTTTTGTGAAGGAAATCTGTAACATCTCGTTTCTATATTAAGGATTAGAACCTCGATTTCAATAAATGAGTAGAAAGACTAGAAATAAAATTTAAATGTTGGATTTAGGGAAGGAAAATACGTTAAAGAAGTTTACTGAGAATTTCTAGTATGAGAGTTTAGATGGTGGAGTAGAAAGTTATAATCCATGTGAGTGGAGATGTTTAGAAGTGTAAAGACGTATCATCTGTGATGACATCATTTCATCTGTAAGGATGTATCGCTTATAAAGACGTATCGTCTATGATGATGTCACATTGTCTGTGATGATGTCATATCGTCTGTAGAGTTGTATCGTCTAAGGTTAACTTTTACTTCATCTTAAGTTGACCATCTGTATCGTCTTAAGATGACTTTTGTTTCGCCTTAAGTTGACCATCTGTATTGTCTTAGGTTGACTTTTGCTTCGTCTTAAGTTGACTATTCGAATCGTCTGCTTTGTCATTCATCTGCTTTTGCATTCGTCAGCTTTTGCATTCGTCTACTCTTTCCATTCGTCTATTTGTTCGAATCGTCTACTTTGCATTTATCTGCTTTATCATTCATCTGTTTTTGCATTCATCTGCTCTTCCCATTTGTTTGCTTGTTCGAATCGTCTACTTTGTCATTCGTCTGCTTCTTGCTTCATCTGCTTATTGCATTCGTCTGTTTTTGCTTTCGTCTACTTTTTCATTCGTCCGTTTTTTCCGTTCGTCTGCTTTTCGTTTAGTCTTATTTGGACAGAACCTTGATGGGTTCTTTCAGCCATAACATTGTCGTCCGACCTCCAAATGACCTGATTTTTGAAGTAATGGATTCATAACCAATTTGTCTACCTCTCCATAGAAATCATAGCTTTTAGTTTTGACTCAAAAGAGATTGATCTAATGAAAGTAAGGGTATCGATTGGAAGAGCATGAACTAGATATTTTACTGAACATGTTCTTGTATTTTGATGATATCCGGATCTATAGGATTCCAAA
>JAOQMP010000003.1:14805859-14821510 GCA_027563575.1 Erythroxylum pedicellare | reverse complement strand
AAGCTTATGGAAGAGAATGAACTAAGCAGATTGTAGAGTGAAATTATCCCAAGACAAGTGAGTTGAGAGATTAAACACATTACCTTGAGAGAAATCTCTTTTGCCCAATCTTTTGGATTAAACGATTATAGTGTGTATTTTCTTAACGATCTTTCAATCTGTTTGGGTTGATTTCTGAGGAAGTGGCTTAACTGCTTTTCTGCTCTCATTTTTAAGCATGGTTGGAATTTTCTTTTACACTTGTGTCTCTTTGACTTTTAGAATCTTTATCCAGGAGTACAAAGGTCTAAATGCGGGGGATTTAATTGAACTCAAGTTTCTTATATCAATTGGTAACAATTTCATGGTTTTTATTACACTTCTTAGCTCTTATTTTTAGATTTTATGCTTAATTTGACTCTTGAGTGCTTACCTTTAATTTATGTAGTTTAAAGGTAAAATTGTCAAACATAATTAGTAATTGCACTAAATTCATTTTCTAGAACAATTGATACTGCAACTACCATTTTTTATTATTGTAGGAGACTCAAGAAGTAGAGCCAAGGAGTGAAGGCCAAAGATGACAAGTTAACAAGTCAACAGGGCAACAGGAAAGTTTGTCGTGGTGACATTGATGTCTCGCTGCAGCGAACTATAGAGATTCACTAAAGAGACCTTTCGGGAAAATTTTGTCGCAACAAAGATTCTATTTACACCGTGGAAAAAGTTTAAGCTGAGTTAATAAAATCTTTCATGAAAAGTTTGCCGAAGTAAAACCTTTGAATTGGCGCAGACTCAGACCATTTTTGGGTAACTAACGCACTGTGTAACCCGATCCATCAACCTGTTTTGTGAAAAATACCTATTTTAGGTTAAGTGCCAACAGGAGAAGAGGGGGACACTTCACTCACACTCTCCATCATCTTTCTTTCATCTCCATCAACACGCACGTTTCTCTCTTCTGCACCATTTTTTGTCCATTTTCTACCGTCAGTTGCTACCATTGGTATCTCCAAAGGGTTCTCAGTTGTGAAGTCTCTTGGAGCTATGCTTGGCTAGACACCTCGATCCTTTTAAAGATGTAGAAATGGCTTGAGTTCAATGGGCTTAAAAAGGGAGTAGCTTAATCCATGTTTAGCTATGATTTATGAACTCCTAGGTTTAAGATTTGTAATTTATAGTTGAACATTCTTGGTTAGAGTTTAATCAAGTGCTGGATATTATTGTGTTGTTGGGATTTGTTGATGTAGAACTTTGAGCTTAAATTTATCAAGTTTCATATGTCTATTTATGATCTTGTTGAATCTCTTTATCTTACATAGTTGTGTTTGATATTGAGTTGATTTGAGATCCCAAAATGACTTGTTGCATTGACTTACCCACTATACACACTAAGGGCATTTAACAAAGTCTTAAGAAATGGAGTTCATTGATTAAGACCTTAGACTTAAAGAGTTCTTTAATGTTTACCCATTTGAAACTTAGTGATTCTCACTCCCATTGAAAATTGATTTCGAACTATGATAGCCAAAGCTTATTTTCAAAAGGATGTTATCATCATTTGATCATTGTCTTTATCTTTCTATTTTTACATTCCCAAAAAATTCGAAAGTACTTTTTGACATTTTTTCTTATAATTCCTTTTAATTCAGTTAAGATTTCCAAAGAAAAAACGCCCCCGTCCTTACCAATTTAGCTTGCATTTGATGACATAAAAGTTAGCTTAGGTCCATTCATTTAGGTTCTGATTAAGTGAGATGACCCGAGGTTGCAACCTATATTACAATCCTTGGATTATATTTTTTATTTGACCTCTAAGGGTAAGTACTAAGGCTCGGATCACCTTGTTTCTCATTTGTTTCTTTATCCTTTTCATTCAAAACTATCTCTCTCTCTTTATATTTGTTTTTTAATTTGTTGTTCATTCACATGGTTTCTCTATCATCTTTGCACCGTTAGTTTTGCTTTTTTCCTCTCCTCTATCTTGCCCCTTTTAAATCTAGTTTTACATTGTCCTTTCCCCTGGTGTTGTCATTGTTATGATTATTATGTATAAAAGTTACATCTATTTTTTATCCTTTAATCTTTTTTCTCCTCTGTATTTAAAGGTTTTTATCCTTTATTACTTACATGACCCCCATAGTTCTTTCTATCCTCATTTTCTTCTTTGTTTTCCTATTCATCTTCTTTTTCTTGTTATTTCTTTTTTTGGCCAAAATTAATTAGAACAAAACCTAAAAGTTGTTTAGTCCAAACTTGAAACAATAATTAATGTAAAAATATTCAATTAAATTCAATTATTTCTAATTAACTATACGCCATAGTTTAGTGTTATGACATTAGTTTATGCTACTTGCATTTTAAGTATTGAAACATGAAAATTATGGTGAATTTGTGACCCTTTAAGAAATTTTGAGTATGTAAGCTACCTAATTTTGTATAAGCTATAAGTTTGACTAACTAGCTTTTGATATGTTCTCTTTTGCATAGTTTGTTAGTGATAAGAATGGAGTATAAAGAAGACTAAATTCCCTAATTGAAATTCCATATCCCTTCTACTTAAATTGGCTCCTTGTTGTATATGATTAAATTCTATGGATAAAATGGATTTGATTTATTCTAAAATGGCACTTGTGATTCCATTGTTTGATCCAGTTCCTTGATAGAAGATGACCAAATTTGATAATATGGAATACTAAACGGTAGCCTCCCACAAAGAGCTTGGAATGGTGTCATCCTAATATAGATGTGATATGTAGTGTTATACCAAAATTTAGCCTACAGAAGAAAACAAGTCCACTTTAAAAGTTGTTGAAAACAAAACATCATATATACTGCTCAACACACTTATTGAAGACCTCAAATTAACCATTATTTTAGGAATGATAGGAAAAACTCATGTGCAGTTTACTCCCTATCATTTAAAAGAATTCATACCAAAATTGATTTCTAGAAGTGGGACTTCAATCAGTAATAATGTATTTAGGCATTTCACATATCTTGACAATCCCTTCCATCAAACTTTCAACTACCGTTACTACTGTATAAGGATGCGACAAATCTAAAAATTAAGCTAATTTACTTAGGCAGTCAACTACCAAAAAAATGGTACTCATGTATTGAATGGTGGTAACCCTTTAATAAAATCCATGGTGATGTCATCCTATATTTGTTAAGGAATGGTTAATATTTGAAAAAATTGGTTAGAGATAAAGTTTCCATTTTATTCTTTTTATAAAATAGTGCAATATGATATATTATTGAATTTTTTTCTTTTATAAAATAGTGCAAGATGTTATTTATTGTTGAATTAACTTTTGCATTAATGGACAATGGAATTGTTATGCTAACCACTTATATATTCCCAATACTCTACAATGTTCCGATACAATGAATTATGGAATTCCAATAACAATTTAATGATAAAGTGGGAATTAGGAGGGAAAACTATGCGATTTTTGTAATATACCAATCCATCATGCCATTTATACAATGCTCAAAGATTCTCGATTACAAGCTTACCAAATGCATATATAAATACTCATTATGTTCATTTTTGATTTCATTCCATAAATATGTCTAAGGAATAGAAAGATTATTAAGGTTAAGGTTTACTATTACTTACACAAAGATTAATAGTGAAAATTTTCTTTCTCAGTTTATAAGTATTCTTATAGTCATACCCCAATTATTTAGACACCCTCTTTTGTTTATTTTTATTGCATTCCATAAATATGTCTAAGGAATAGAAAAATTATTAAGGCTAAGGTTTATTATTACTTACACAAAGCATCAATAGCAAAAATTTTCTTTCTTAGTTTAGAAGTAATCTTATAGTCATATCCTAATTATTTAGAAACCCACTTTTGTTATTTGTGTGTCCTAATGCATTGCTCTATAAAATATTTGAGGCTTCACTAATTAGTTTGGATTTAGAACCTTTGACCTAATAAGTAAGGATGTGAAGTCCGAATAGCGTGCCTAATAGAGAGAATTTCTTTGGTATAAGTATATCATTATTTTATAACTCCCAAGAGTCAAGCCCTGAACGTTATAGGTTTTTCCTATTTGTTAACATCACTCTAATACCATCATTTAAAGCATTAGATATGATCAGTGATTCATTAAATTTAATCTTTGTTCAAAGCCCTGAATGCTTCCTCCATTTCTTATATCCATATAATTACCCCTTTTAATTGGGTTAAATTGGTGATCTATTTCATACTCAAGTGGAAGTTGCTTTGGTTTATGATAGATGACCTTAAATTCTTATGTATTCAAGTGGATTCTTTGAGGCACTTCTTTTCTGGCTAGTTGTAAACATAACAAAAATGGAATTTTCTACTTTATCTCTTTGAAATTGCTTTAAATGCCACACTGAATTGGTTGGTTATTAACTCCTTCTAATTGATGAATTTAACCCCTTAATAAAAATTCCATTATCATTGTTTTCTAGTCACAAACTGCCATGCCTAATTGTTCAATCTAATGATCCCATAACATTGTACCTAACCAAACTAGAAATATTGAATAAATAGTTAAGCTAAATAGAATACCTTGTGATAGGTATTGGCCATATTCAAACCTCATTTGGCACTTTAAAGCATCACCATTAGCCACTTTCACCTCAAAGGGTTTAGTTGGCATTATTAGTAGTTATAATGATTTAACTACTTTTTCATTAATGAAATTATCCCACTATTAATAAGAACAATAATTTTATGAGGACCACTTTATCCAAGAATTACATTGTTTAAGCAGTTAGCCATCTAATGAGAACATTAAATAAATTCACGTCAGAGGTTGGTATGAGCTCCTCCATTGTCATCTATTTTACTTTCATCATAAGTTCCATTAAACTATTGTAGTTTTAGTCCTTTGCATTTATGTAAATGTATAAATTTCTTACTATAATTAAAACAAACCTTTGTACTTTCCTAATTTGCATCTCCTCCTAAGTGAGTTAGTTTTTGGTGAAGCAAACTTTAGTTTCATTAGGGTATAGTCAACAGTGGTCCTATTGAATGATTACGTCACTTTCTCTTAATAGTTTAGCTATTCGTCTGACATCATAGCTAAACTACTAACCTTTTTCAAGTTTTTTACCTTGACACATCTATTTTCTATTTTCTATTTTAGTTTTAACACCTCAATTGAAAGTGCCTACAATTGTCCTTTAAGTCCATCCCTATACTTTATTGCTCAATCTATCAAATTCCTTTTGGTAATCATATAAAGATCTTGTCTATCTTATCTTTTTATATATATAATCATCGAAATCCTCACAATTCTTAGCACCAAATCATAATTCCTTACAAAAATTCTCTACTACACCTCCTCCTTCCTCATGATAAGCCATATGAATCTACTTCCACAATTAATTTACTTCTTCTTCCAAATGAAAGGAGAAGTAAATTTAAGGAACTGGTTGACATAGCTGAAGTATTTAGTTAAATAATCTTCATAATACTCGGTAATTTATGTTAAACTAGCTTATAGGAGAACATTGTTTGTCCTCCTTTTATGTTTTCACTAACGTCAAAACCAAATAGTCATTAATCAATAATCATGAAAGAAGGTTGAGTTAAGCTTTGAGCAATTTAAACCTAATTTTTACAAGAGAACTTTGATAATTTTATTCAATTCTATTAAACCTAAAAAGATCCTTGTGATGGTTGATATCAAAGTTAATAGAATAAATGATATTAGAGTTGAATGAAGAGTTCTTTTATTCATCAACTATTAATGATTGGTGGAAGCAATCTTGTAGAGAAGGCTGCAAAAATATAAATAATCACTAGTCCTCTAACCCTAAAGGTTGAGAGTATAGTTACCTGCTGGAACGGTTAAAACTTTGGTGTTAGAGCTTTAAGAAATAAGGAGAGCATGTAAAGAAAACTTAAAAGCTTGAGTGAAGATAAGTTATGATCTTTTAATGCCCAAATATAAAGAACTTCCTAATACTATAAAGATTACAGATGCTTTGATAGATCTCTAATTATCACCATTAATGTAGAATAGTAAAAGGGGTAAGAAAAATAGTGGAACTTAGAATGGCTCAGAGATAGGCAAAGAGAAGGTAGGAGAATCTTCTTTTTGTAAGTTTAAGAATTACTCAACATGCTTCATTTATTTAAGGGATCTGGGTTGATTATAAATGCTCGAAATAGAAGGTGGGTGAGGCATAATTAATTATACAGTCATCAAAGATCAAGAAAAAAGAGACAAGGGCTAGACAAGCGAACCCTTCCTTAATATATCTTTATTGGGTGAAATAAAGCTTATGAATGAGGGTCTAAGATATAAGAAATATAATGAAGATGGTAGACAGAACGTAGGTAATGTGTTGATAAAAAATATGACTTATTTTTCTCTTTAAAATTTAGTTAATAAGTGTCTGAAGTAACTACTTATAAAGGAGTGCCTATAGATTATTTCAAGGTATTAAATTCTTCTAGTGCGTTAATTTGTTATACCTCTAATTCTAAATGAAATAATCATACAAGTGACAAGATTTGGTCAGTCCTAACACATAACTTAATATCAAGATGACATATAGATGAGAGAATAAGATAAAGACTTACAAGAAAGTGAGGCAAATAAGCAATGTCATCTAAATCTCGAGAGTTAATGTGTATTTAAGTGCATTGGCAGAAATATTTAATGATGGATGAGATTTGGCGGCAAGATAAAAGATGATCAATGTAATTAACTAGTAGTAATTCTGAGGATGCACTAAGGTACTTGACTTTGACATGGAAATTTGAAGGTTTGCAAATTTGCATGGATTGTTATACATTGGCTTAGCTTGTTACTTAACGTAGTTATGAAACAATGTGACTATAACATAATTGTGTTTAAATAGACCATGTAAAAAGATAATCAGGTATGGATATTCAAAGGCTTATTAAGGAACTTAATAGTTCAAGAGATAATGATATGACAACATGTATTGAAGACACAAAGTAGTAAGCTAAAGAAAGTGGAGCACTACCTAATAAAGTGAGAGAGTTTCTTCAATTAGTGAAAAAGTGGTTCAATGATGTGATAACAAAGTGGGCATATTTTGAGACCATGTCCTCGATGATCTTAATGAACTCAGTACTTTAAAAGGTGCAATTCTCTATTGACTCGGTGGAGTTAGTGGAAAAAATGGTAACTTAGTGGAGTTAGAGGTGAAAGTGAGTAGGTTAGCGTAATTGGTCCCTAAGTTCTTATTAGTAGGAATGAAAAAGTGTCTGAACTCTATTTGATCTTATCTGATCTGACTCGAAATTAATGGACTTGACTTAAATTGATCAAATTTCAAGCTAGGCTCAAACTCTTTAAAAAAAATAGGATTCATATTGGACTTAGGTCTTGGCTTCACGTTTACCCCAAATCCCGGAGCTTGAATATCAAGTTATATTTAAAACCATGTTATTTTATTAGTAATAAATACAATGTCATTTTTTAGTTGATAAGTAAAAAAAAAACTTTTAAACACATACCTATTCCCAATTACCCATCCATTTGCTCTGATAACTTTTGCAATGTTGCTAACTATTTCTCTCAAACTCCATCACACTTCCTAATCTTAGTGTCGCCACCTACTTATTTCATTTTGAAAATTTTGCCAAGCTTTCAGGGAACTCCAAATGTTATTGACTATTTTATATCCGATTGTTATATATTTGCTTCCCTTGTATCTTCTCCACTATATGCTTTTCTAGAGTCATATATCAAATTTTCTTCTACTTAAAGTTTGTAATTACAATTATTCTTCCAATTAAATAGCTATTGTTTAAAGGATTCATTCAAAATTTACTTGGTGAGTTTCCTGGTTTTCTCACTAATAAAGCATTCAATGTTTTTTATGAAGCAAAAATGAAGAACAGATTTCTAATATTGACGTAGGTAAATTTTGCACTCGTTTGAGTTACTTAAAACTATAATATTGACTAAAGATTTATGTTTTTTGTCAAAGACTACCTAAAATTTGATTGGAAAGGGCTTAGGCCAAATAGCCCAAACACAATTTAACTTTGAATTGAGCTCATGCTTGGATAAAAATTTGTAAGCCTATAGAAAGATATCCTTTATAGTTCATTTTGGTATTTTGTATATTCAATCATCCACTTAGAGAGTATTGAGAGCTTTGTGAGAATGTTCTTGTTGAAAGATTCGAAAGAGAAGCTCTTGTGTTATTATTATAGAGTGCTTTAATAAAGAAGTATCTTCAATCTTTTGTATTGTTTATTATGACAATATCAATAAAATTTAGATTTTAACTAAGTTATAGTTAGCAAATTATTTGTTTAGAGTAACATTTAAACACGAGTGTGCATGAAGCATTAGAAAATACATGAAGCTGTTAGTTGATAATCACGAAAAAACTATTGAGTTAGACTTTGGTAGACTTAAATTTAACTATAGCACGAGGATTTCAATAATTTTATAATTTTATTCAATTCTCCGACATTTAAAAAATTAGTTATAACAATAATTATAGTACAACTTTTATGTTATAAGGGGGTTTCAATAAGATGAATCTCCTCATTCTACCAACAACATAAAGAACCTATGAGAAAGAGCCGTTGCTAAGGGATAACGAACAATGCATCCTCTAATAACACTATAATCAAATGACTTGGCTAGAATCTCTTCAACATTTAAAGTTATAAATAGTAGGCTTTTAGTTATAAAAAATTGGGAGATGATAGTTTAAAAATCAATGTTTAGGATTCCAAATGAAAGCAATCACATTGTACAGAGAACACTTTTGTTGAACTATTCAAATAACACACCATATGCCTTTATTTTAGATTGTGATAAACTGATGAGTACAGAAACTACATAACTGCAAATAATGGGCAAAACATCCATCTCTTACAATGCCAATTTCCTTATTGGATTGCTTATTTAAGAGCATAAAGATAAAGGAAATCACAACTTTGTAGTCCATAAGGTATTACTTAAGAAGAGATAAAGGTTGATAGCAACAAAATTTCTATTATGTCATTCATCTAATGATTGTAGTTTGCAAGCTTAGTTATCATAAATACTACTTATGCATTATAATTTGACATTAGCAAAAAAAATTTACTAATATTAGTCATTATATCATGATTTTTCCACGATTATAACAATGTATACTTGTAGAAAATTGTTTCTTTTTATTTTTCACTTTTATGAATTAGCAGGAGAGATTAAATTAGATTTAAGCAATTATAATATTTTGTGTTTAGTTAGCATGTTTCTATGATCTCACACATAATTACTTCCATAACTACTATATGTTACAATAAATAATTTTGTTATTTTTTAGTAAGGTGATTTTGCTATTAGTTATGCACTCTTCAACCTTTATAATTGAACTTTAAAAATCATGAAACAACGTATTGTTGGGAATTAGCACCATTAATTTCATAATGGATCTTTAGGCTCACTTTAAAACTGTAAATAAAGACATTTTCCTTATCAATAGTAGGTAATTGTAGTGCAAATGTGGATTAAGAGAGAGAAGATAAAGAAGAATTAAACCATACACATTATACCATGTTTTTATACCAATATTGATACACCTAAAAGGTCTAACTCATATGCCCATTAAGAGTCCAATATATGATAATTAAGCGTGGTACAATTTTCATGGGACATGTAAGGCAATCCACTAGGAGATGTAAGGTGAGATATGATATGGACCATGTTGCTTATAGTTTTTAGGCTTAAGATTTATATTAGATATTAGTATTGTTATTTTTATTTGCATAAAAATCATTCAATAAGTTGGTGGCAATATTTTATTATTTAATAATTGTTGGCTATTTTATTTATAATTAGCAATTTCACTCTTTTGTTTAGAGAATTTTTTAAGTCCTTTTTTATATTTAAAGTCGCATTAATTACTTAGAAATAGAAGGCACAACTTAAATTTCGACAAAATTACAAGGTATATTCTTAGTTTAAGCAAAATATTTCTCTATAATTATTAAGTGGCTTTGACTGGGACAAATAATATGGTATTAAAGCTATGCTATGTGGCTACCATAAAAAGAAAGAGTTGATAATTTATAAGCGAATCCTTGGGGGACTTCAAAATAACTTAAGCATAATGGTGTTGGGCATTAATGACAAACTACATCAACCAGAAAATGTTATTCGAAAAATCTTTGGAGTTTTGCTTCAATGGCAAGATCCACCCTCAAGCAAGTTTAATAAATATAATACACATGTTTTAACTTTTAATACACATGTTTAATACAAATCAATTAAAAGATGAATAAAAAAGAGATTGTATAAAGCCAAACTTTTATTAATATTTACACAAAAGAATGTAAATGACTTAAGATACTTCCTTCGAAGCAATCTACAATAATCACTCATGAACTCCTTAATCAAAGCTCTCAACAAGTAACTTTCTCATAAAACTTTCAAGCCTCTCTAAACAGATGACTGAATATATAATATACCAAAATGAATTGTAAAGGATGCCCTTGTATAAGCTTTCAAAAACTTAGGGACCATGTAAGATAACCTACTCACTTTAACCACTTACTCGACTAAGTTGGTGAAAAGTTACCACAATCTTCTTTCTAGCTCCACCAAAGTTAATGGGGACTTACAACCTTTAGGCCACTAACTCCAATGAGATTACGGATAACAAGGTCTTGAAACATGCCCACTCTATCTCCTTATTACTAAACCACTTTTATACATAATTTTAAAAAAATGTTTCTACTTTTGTAAGATAGTGCTCCAATTTCTCTAGTCTACTACTCTATGCTCTTGCCATGTTTCATTATATCAACCTTAAGTGCCATAACGAGCCTTTAGTTAGCAATTGTAATCCATCTTAATGTATGGTCCTTCCAAGCACACTCACGGTGAAGTCACATTACTCAATAACTATGTTAGCAACAATTTAAATCATTATATAATAAATCTTATATATGTTCATACCTTCAAACTTCTTTATCAAATTAAAGTGCCTTTTGCATCCCTTTGAACTTTGCACCACTTAGTTGCACCAATCATCTGTGGTCTTGCATCTGAATCTCGTCGTCGATCGTTAAAGATTTCTACCAATAAACGCCAATACATGCTAAACTCTCGAATGTGCTTGATATTTTGTCTATATTTTCAATTTTTCTGGCTCACTCGTAAGTCTTTTCGTTATTCTCTCGTCAACATATCATCTTCATATTAATCAACGTGCTAAACATCGGATAAGGCTTATTAATGCTTGTATAATTCCACTTTTTAAAGTTTGGGATCTTAACAGTTACCCACTAATCCACACCAACGAATTTTCTCTTGTAGCTCAAAACTTTGTCTGTAAGGATGGGGTTGCGAGCCATTGAGGACGAGTTCTGGACGATCATCAACCATAAATGGTGGATTTTATAAAAGAACTAGTGAGGAGCTTGTGATCCAGTGCTGGATGGGACAAAGAATTGGTGAAGGAATCTTATGAATGGGTTAAGTCCAAAGTTGTTTTGAAGCCGGAGTTGACAATGTGGTCTTTAGTTGAACGTGATTAGAACAAAATAATTGGCAGCGAAAACATGATTAGAACGAAGTAATTGTAATAGAGGATCCGATATCTTTTGTCTTCGTCAGTCTTGTTTTGTCCGTTGTAGATTGGCGTTTTTTTCTTTAAGTTGGCATCGGACCACCGTTTCGAAGCGTACCGACAATTTTTGGATTGTGATTTTACCAGTAAATACCAGATAATAGCAGTCGAGAATAAGAATTGAGAAATTCTCAAGGCCCAAATTGAAAAGGAACAAACAAAAATTATCTTCCCCTTTCAGCCCTCCATTCACTCTCAATCCCTAAGCTCACCCCCGAAATCACTCTCCTCTCACGTCTCACCCTTCGTCGAAGTTGTCACCCCTCACACTGCCACGTAGTCATCGAAGCTTCGTTGAGTGTAAGCTACTGGTTATGTGGTTTAGGTTTTGTTTATATTACTTTTTTGTCTACACGTCTACTTTCTCCCTAACTCTACTCTGTTCGGTGATCTTGTTGGTTGTTTTGATTTGATGGAAATTTTCCTTCTTACTCTGGTTTTTCTTTTGGTCCGTTTGTTTTCGAGCTGCATGCGTTGTATGGAGTTGGGGAATACAAGTATGTTTGTAAACGTTGATTTGTATTGATGATTCTTTGTTAGTTTGGGAGGTTGCGTGCTGCTGTGCTGTGCTTATGTGCTGGTGCTTGTACCGTCAATTTTACTATAACTTGGATTGCCCTTGTTGCGGGTTTGTTTCTCCGAATATTTTTTCTGTTAATCGAGTCTTGTTTTGGTATTTCGGGTGCTAGAAGCTAGTTGATGTAAGTTATTGTGAATTGCATATTTAGGTCAATTGATGGTTTTCAATTTCTTCTAAGCTTTCTGATTTGGAATAGATAATGATGAATCATAAAGTGGTGGAACTTCGGCTGTGCTGTGCTAATTTCCTATCGTTGTCAAATATACTACATCTGTCTGTGAGCCTTGATGTGTTTTTAGCTGGCGAGATGACCTATGTAATGACTGCATCTGCTCAAAAACTTGAAATTCTATACATATGGTATAGGTTGGGTACATATTAGATCCTTGCATTCAGCTCATGATCCAATTCAAATAAAAGCAGCCTTTGCGTTGAGTATGGTTTCTTCTTTTATTTATTCTGTGTGGGCTGTGTTCAAACAGATTATGGCCATCACATTGGTTCTAGGTTGTAGGGAACCATATACTTCTCTATATATAGATCTTGGTCAAATTTTATTTCAAGGAATTAAAATGAGGGCATATATAGTGAAGGATGGTCAGACTTCCTTTTTAGGGAGTTTACATAAAGAGGCTTTATAAAAAACAAAGTCCCATCAGATACATGACCATGCTACACTTTGTTTGTGAGCGAATAAGGATTTCTTTTTGTAGGCTTCTTATATCACCTGTACTTGTACATTCAATTTTACTGTCTATGCAATAATATGCTTGTTTTGTGTCTATTAATGGGTTGTGGAGTTTTCATTGGTATCCATGCATTAGGTATGAACCAAACTGACTAGTTTTTGGTTTTAGTGATGGAATGTGTTTATTTTGGTTTCCTTTTTAGATGAATAATATTTATCTGTGTGAGTAATATGTGAAGAATGACTCACTTTCTTAATCAGTGTTGGTTTGATAAATAGGAACGATATAGCTGTTACACCAAATTTTTGTTACTATAATTCTTTGAGACAAGGGTTGGAAGTAAAAAATTATTTAGTAGATTATACATTTTTGTCATCAATTACTCAAATTGTTAATTTTAAGGTGCCTAAGAGAACTTTCTAAAAGATAAATTTTGTAAATGGGGACTAAATTTTAATTATATAAAATTGAGACATTATTTTGTAATTTAAAAAAATTATTCCCGGTATTGATTAATACTGATACTGTGCTGTACTAGTACCAAAATCAATACAAGCTTTAGTAGGTATTTGCAAATTTGAGTTACTAGATTTCTCAAAAAAAAAAAAAAAACTGTTAGTTACCGGATAAAGCAACGACCAGCTATCTTTTACCAAAACACACATGCAGGTATATTTGCAAACTGTTTGATAAAACTCCTGAACAAGAAAAGTTGTTGCCTTTCTCATGAGTTTTACTTGTTAGGAGGACAGTTGTTGAGCAGTGTTTTGGGCATTACAATGTTTCAAAAGCTCGAGACTTTGGATTTTAGGGGTGTACCTTCACTCCGTTTCAAGAATTCTGATATCTTCGGGACCCTTCCAAAACCTTGGAGCTTCAATCCCATTCGAACTTTGAGTAAGTGTTTCAAATTCAACAGCTTTGAGTTTTACAGATATTTACTGGTTACTTGATTTAAAGTGTTTGCTTCAATTTATGTGAAGAAAGAAAGAATTTGTTCGATTTTTTCTGGGCTTATGCTTGTTATTGCGTATGTTGATCCAACGTATTGTTGTTACAGTATGTAAATCCCTCAATTCCATTGCAGATTTACGTATGACTACAATAGTGGCAAAATCAAAGAACATTACTCGAAAGGAAAGTGCAAAAACTTTAAATAGAAGAAGGCTGAAGAAGGTACCCTTAATCATTAATTTTAGAAGAATCTGCCATTTGTTTGTACGTGGAAATTTTGTGGGTCTTATTCCTGAAAGCAGACAACGTGGTTTTCTGTAATTAGGATAACTGTGCTCAACTTGTGGCTTTCCTGTCCATGTATAAAGAAAGTGGTATCGCCTGGAGAGTATGAATGGTAGAAATATATTGATTCTTTCTGATCAGCCAATTATAGACATTCCACTTGATAATGAGCTTGATGTTGGTTTTTGTTTTAGGTGGACTTGGAAAATATTAGATACGAACAGGAAATAAATTTATTAAAATTGTCATTGCTCCTACCAAGAAAGTGAACTGACACTGGTCGGTTGGCTTTTGATCGCACTCATGATTGAATGACTGGATGATATCATTGCGCCATTCAAATTAATTTCATTCATTAAGTTGATTTCTCTTTTAAGGGGTCGGTACATAATTCTTGAAATTACTGTTTTGACTGTTTGTTTGCTTACTGGTTGATTTTCAAAAGTGATGTTCAAATGATTGCACCAGTTTAATGGCACTCCTACAAAGCCGAGGTTGTCAGTTTTCTGTTCAACTAAGCAGTTATACGCTATGGTGGTAGATGACCAAAATAAGAAGTGTTTATTCTATGGAAGCACTCTGCAAAAATCCATCCATGGTGATCAGCCTCGCAGCATCGCTGTAAGTTGTTTATCAAGTCTATTCTTTTGGTCACGGTGTCAATGGGGGTTGTTGAGCTATAACTCAACGGATACTTTGTTGTGTTCATTTTGGGTGACCTGCTTCGAAATCTGTATCTCAATTGGCATTTCTTGCGTTCACAGGAAGCTGCTGAGCGTGTTGGTGAAGAGCTTGTTAAGGCTTGTATTGAGCTTAACATCGATGAAGTATTTTATGACCGCAATGGTTTTGCTCGAGGGGAAAGAATCAAAGCTTTTGAAATTCCCATTTCTCACCATGGATTCTTGCCAGACAGATCTTTCCGCAGGAAATCTACTTGATTTTCTATCGCTAATGTGAAAATCTTTGGAAGGCTTTCTTCTTCATGTAAATGCATTTTACTAGGACAGCGTAAGCTGGATTATGTTTTTGTAGGCCTAACTGAAAATTTTAATTAACAGGCTCTTTTTTAATTAAATTTCAAAATTTTTGAAGAATTTTTTAATTATATTTTTAATTTTTATTTTATTCAATCTTTAATTAATTTTATAATATTTTAATATTATTTGAATTTTTTAAATCTTAAATTTTTTATTATTTTAATTTTCAGCCTTACTTTTAAAGCAAACTTGGAAGATTTATTATGATAAAGTATAAGTTTCACGTAACTATCGGAACACTCTAAATAGTAGGCAGAATTGGTGATTGACAGTGATAGATTAACCATATGATATGTCTTATGGCAAACTTAATACCTCGTACAAGCTATTGGTTTATGTCTTATAGTCAAATAGTTAGTATTAGTTTAATAATATAATTGTTTAAATACATTCTCTATCTTTTTCATATTTAAATGTATATGATAATATTTATAAGATAAATGTACAGTGTAAATTAAATTATGATAAGATCATAATTATAAAATTCATGTTACATTTATGTATTATATC
>JAOQMP010000003.1:14789132-14805816 GCA_027563575.1 Erythroxylum pedicellare | reverse complement strand
AGTTAAAGATAACTTAATCAGTAGTCATTGGATATAACATGATTATACTAAGATAGTTTAGTGGTTAATATATAATTCATCACTCTAAAATGATTTAAGATAATGTTCTACTATTTTCAAGTATTATTGATTTGAGAAATTATTGGCTAAGGTAAAATGACATTTTAAAAATAGTTTTCATATATCATTAATTGGATCAATTACTATGGTAGAAAACTAACATGATTGGAAACAAATAAAGAAAACATTAATTTCATACTCTATATTTAATTAAAATATTGTATAATGAAAATGATTCAATTATACAAAAAAATCATGTATAGAAAGGTTAGTTAAATCCATTTTAATATTCTTAAATATTTAGGCAGTCATAATACGTTGCTAAATACCAATTTTGATATATGAATATAAATAATTTAATTAAAAAATTAAACATAAATTAAAGGAGTTTAATTTATCTAATCCTAAAAATAATTTAGGGTTAAAATAATTTAGGGTTATAATTTATATCCATTGCCAACAAATTTAGAAAACTAATGAGTTACATACAAGGAATAACTTTAAGAGAAGAGATATACTTACACTTGATTGTAAAGTTTGAAAACTTTATGATTAAATGAGAATTTTTAATAAATAAGGATCAATATGAGATATCGAACCTTATTTCGACCTAATTGGTATTTAATTAAAGTTAATAGTAATTATAACTTGAGTTTAATTGAAATTAATTTTTTAATTAAATTATCAAAATATCCAAAATCATATTATAAATAAGTTTATACTCCAAAAGAGCTAGCACTTCTTGTATAACCTTCTTTATAACATTTGTAAAGTTCTCTCAATTCGTTATGTGAATAATGTTAGAGATGAAACATGTATGTAACTACGATGATTGAGAGAAACCAATTTTACAAACAAATCAAAGGAAATGACAAGAAAAGTATCAAGTTTTAGAATATAAATTATTATAATTTATGCTTTATTATATTATATATGTTAATTATATAATAAAAGTTAAAGTGATCTTAGCTTTTGAAAAATCAAATGAAAAAATAATTTGTATTTATTTTACTATGTAGGAAATAAAATTTTGACTCAATTTCTCAATAGTAGTATCAGAGTTAGTTTTATTTCTATAATAAGATTAAATTGTTTGATAATTACGGAATTGAAACGTAAAAGGTACACACATACTCTAAAAACCCTAACCTAATATAGAATTAGATTCAACTTAAATCTAAAAAATTCATAAGATTGTCCATGAATCCTTATACTACCTAATCAAAGATGATTTGATTGTTAACATAGCTACCCTAATTTTGAAATCTCAAAAGTTCATATTTAAACATATTTAGAAATCCAGTAAGCCCAAGCCTTAAGCCTTAAGCCTTAAGCCTTTGTAATTAAATTAGATTTGATTCCAACTAACGATTTCTTATATGACATGCCATCAAACAAACAAGGAATATTCTTGTTTCTATACAATTGCAACATATTTAAAATATAGCATATTAAAAGTTTTCTGCTTTTTTAGTATTAAGGGTTCTAGAAACCCATATGGATGCTTCTGCAGCTTAGAAATTGTTCTATTTTTTGATTGATGGCTAATATTTGGTGGATTTTGTGGTTGTGGGAGAATGATTGAGATGAACTGTGGGCAGTTTGGCGTGAGAAAATGGCGGCATGGGGACATCGCCGTAGACTGCTGGTGCCATGGAGAAAGAGGGGTAAGCCTGGTTGATAGTAGCAAGACAAGGTCAATGTCACATCTGATTGGCAAGAAGAAGTAATCAACGAGGCTGCTACGAAGAGCAACGGCGGCAGCTAGGATAGGCTGATGGTGTGACCGTGTCGTGAGAAGCATCTAGTGAGGGATTACCACTGTAGGCAGCGTTATGGTGGGAAACAAGCACGAAAGCTCCGAATTGTGGATAGTGGGATTTTGCAATTTTCTCTTTTAAGAAAAACCAGTAAATACATATTCGTAAAGAACACAATCCTCTAGGATTTGTTACCACTCCACAGCATCCTCCAGAACTAAGACTGCAACCGGTGACAGTTTCATGTAGTTTGCAGTGCAAATTAGAGACTCAAATATTTTTGTAAAGACATCAGCCACTCTATATGTACGACCTTGGAGGCAAAATTTTCTAATTTGGGCAATTTGGAGAAGCAAAGGAATATGGAAGACTCTGTAAGGCTTTTCAATCTAGGCAATGTTGAAATGTAAATAATTTCTAAGAGGGAGAAAGAAGACAATTCGTTAACTTCCAAAAAGTGGTTACATCAGTTATTCCACTGCTCGTCTTACCGTTGTATTATATTGGACCTCAACATGTACTTAATTTTGATAGAAGTTCATTTGTCACCCCCACAGTTCATTATCAGCAAAAGGTGAAACTGAAACAAAAGAAACCACAGATATTGATTGAAAAGGCAAAATACATTAAAAAGTAGAAAGAATTACATGTACAGTATACAGCTAAGGCACGTACAAGATAGCATGTATAAACTATTAATAGACAACTGTACACCTTACCTAGTATCACAGCAGTTGATCACCTCCGTGAAGTTGCATTCAATGACGGTAACACCTACTCCTATCAAAAAATGCTTACCATCTCCGAGTGATGAAAATCTCACATTGTTTGGATTAAGGAGATAGGTTCTTCAAGAATCTATTCGATTAACTTAAGTCTATTAATCGCCACAGCATTTAGCTCCAGCTCCTTCTTGAATTTTCTGCCAGAGACAAAGCATCTCCCTCGGGCTTTGATAGTGTGCAATCATGTATCCATCCTTGCATCCTTCATTATGGATTCTCTCGTCCTTCTCATAACTAACTTTTAAGCCCTCCTTCTGCATGGCTGCAATCCAGATGCCCATTGCTACGTCTTCCAGCTTAAACATCTGCCATATTCAGAGTTCATGGGCTTTCAAGTTGAGAAATGCAGAGTTGAGTGCATGCTTTTACAGATTCACATTGTGAATAAATATCCATGTTAATAATTGTTCTTCGTGGAAAATTACCTTCAAGATCCCTCCTTTGTGTTTCTTGTAAACTGTCTGAGCTATGTCGCGGGTCACCACATAACCAGGACCATGTGCCCATGGCGGATATTTCGATTCAGGCCATTCCTATTTTCAACACAGCCAAAGGAGAAGAGATAAAGAGATTGTCCAAAGGAGAGGGAATAATCAAGGCTGATCTCGGAAGGAGGTCACTTTCTGCACATCTAAACTTGTAACTGAAATAAACCAAGCAGAATTTTGCAGCACTTGCAATATTTTAGTTACATTTTCAATCAAGTTAATTGCAAGTTAGATGTGTTCACATGTGAGTCATGTTTCTGAGCACATATTGTCGCCAACTCTAGTGTCAATTATCTTTGCCCCTTTTGATGGCTTAGGTTAAGCAAAGTGTTCTAGTATGATTGCCTCAAGTTGGAAACATCATTTTAGTTCAAAGAAATTGGTAAATTGTATGTGACAGTTGAACCAGATGGTGTAAACTGAACAGCATTACCTCATTGCTAATATACCACTTGCTATCAGGATTTCGATGAGGTCGGGAATCAGAATTGATAAGTCCATAAAGCAAGCCATGATTGACTTTGATCCTCTTCAAAGAAGATACCACTTCATCAACACGAACAAATGCATCGTCATCAGTCTTCATAACATATTTTGCCGATGCAACTTCCGTCTGTTCAAGAAATGAGGTCAGTAGGTGAAGGTCCAACTATATATATCTTAAAGAAGAAACAACATTTTACCCCAAATATGCAGATGGCTAAGGTTTTCCAAGTGATGAGATTGTAGTAATCAACAAAAGGCATTAGCTGTATGTCCCCATATGTCCTTGCTTCATTCCATAATTCCTCGTTAACTAATTGATTCTTGTGCTGCAATAGAACTAGACAGTGTAAATAACCTGAAATAAGAGGACACAAATGAAGGGTCTTTATTCTTCAACGTGGGACCTTAGACTTTAGTTACATGTAATCAGTTATTAACAGTCACTAACTATAATTTGCCAGATATATAGAATTCAGAATTGACGCCACCAGACATGGGCTGGAAATTTCAGTCTATAGCCATAAATATATGCATTCGATTTGAAAACCAATTCAATCATGATCTCACCCACATCACACTATCAAACAAGAGAAATCCACTTCGTTTAAATCTGATTGTCTTTTCCAAACTAAAATTCATATAGAATTTGCATGTTAAGCTCACCAAACCAACAAAGAAGCGAACAGCAACTGCCCCTGACCGCACTTCAGCATACTGCATCCATGTTCTTCGAACAGCCATTCTACGTTTGAAGTTGTTTGCTGTAGAGAAAACACCAATAAAGAGATCAAGTGAACTGTTTGGAAAGAGAGGAGATGATTTCAGTGCTTCTAAGTCAACTGCATGCTCTGAATCCTCTGATGTTGGAAGACCACTAGCAACAGTCGATATCAGCTTCAGGTCTCCAGATATCCTAACTTCACTAACCAGCCAAGGCTCCAAAGTCTGCACATGTAAGAAAGCAATTAAATTCAAGGATAAAAAAAATTGATCCACAATTTCCTGCAACGCAAGTGAAGAAAGTACTTCACGGTGTGCAAAAGATGTTATGTGCTTTCCATCAACTGTCATCTGGATTCCCTCCGAACCAACTCTAAGTGTCGCAACAAATAAATGGCCTTGCATAAAAGGAAAGTATCTTCTGGTTTTATATCCTTCCTGAACCATCGTAGACCTCCTTGAACCTTCAGAATGCTTGCCAGCTATCTGAGTGTCATTTCTGCCCACATTCTTGTTGCACTGTTCCAACTCGTCCACTGACATAAGATTGCCAATTTGCAGAACTAAGAACTCAATTAAAATTACAGGCTGAATACATAAATAAAATGAAAGGTCATTCAAAGCTTCTAATCATCATAAATAATGACCTTCACAATATGCATTGCAAATGTCAAATAGCAAGGTATTATCATTGATTGCCTATGAAGAGTTTTGAAGGTCAAGTGTAAAAAGAAGGTTCCTTACAAACTTTGATAAATTAGATAACAGCGTTAGTCTAATAGGTCCCAAACTCTAACAAAAGAAAAGCCTATAAAAATGTGTAACATTACACAAATTTATCCATGAAAATTGATCACGATTTTCATTTGAGACACAATGTGCCATCAACGTTAAATCCAAGAGTGTATCATAAGATCTATGTTGCACTACATCAAAAGGTCATCTGAATTTTGTACCTTTCTTATTTTTTGCAGGATCAGGAGGTGGACAGCGCTCTTCTTCACCCCAATCATGAGCTATAGTCCAGGTGTTCTGTACTATTACTGGATCTTCAGTGATCTTATCCCCATGAAGCCTAACATTGTAGTGCAAAATAATGGGTGGATCAGGCTCTCCTGGAAGTGCTTCTCCAGTTAAGTCAATCCGAAAATTACCAAGAAGGCCATCTGGAATGCCAATAATTGTGATGGAAGAACCCTGAGTTAAGCCACAAGGAAGCCGCAACTTAAAACCTGTATTTTCAAGTTCAGTTGCATTCATTTTGTTAAGAAAGTGAGGGCATTGCTTCTCTTTTCCTCTTCTATTCGAGCTTTCATTTCCATGACCAACCTTTTCTGCTTCAAGTGAAGCCATAAGGTTATTCCATGCATTTCCAGCTTCTTTCATGGCTTCTAATCCATTTGGTAAGACCTGGGCATTATCAACCAAGTGTTTCACAAGATACCATGTCTGCAAAGATATTTTCTCTGCATTGGAAATATTCCTCCGACTAAACAGATCAAAGACAATGGTATCAGTGGAAATAACTTGAGAAGATTTCTCTGGATTTTGAAGAGCAGGCGGAAGTGTACTTTGTACCCATTCAAGAGGATTACTAACATTGGAAAAAGGGTTTCTCAGGTAACTTTCTCCAATAGGATTTTTCATAAGAGAATACCTCAGGATCAGCAACATAAACAAGGACACAACGACTACACCACCATACCATTTCTTCATTATGCTGATTACATGAAGTGTCTTCGATGCAGTTTGCTTTCCTGAAAAACAGAGCATAAGACAAGTCTCTTGAGAGTAGTTTCTCTAAACCGTGCCCACAGAAGGCTCTGAAAAAGAGGAAATACTTGATTTATCCAGGGCACTCTGTCGTTCTATATTGCTATATAAACCAGACTCAGATGTGGAAATCTGGAATTATCATTTGAATATATGCTGGTTTGAGATGCGATCCTTCCTCATTAGATATCCGATTAAGTCAACTCTTAAGTTATGCACACATTCGTTACTGGGCTGACCATTAACGGCCACATGCTCAGTAACTCATTGCTCCTTCAAGGAAGAACTTCCTCATGAATATCTCACACAAGACTGTTAAGCCAACTCAAGATATCAAGCCTGTCAATCTGCAAAAAGGTAAATTATAAATTTAATGAAATAATTTGAAGTGAAAATTCATAGTGCATGTATATGTAGTTAATCTTAGCTACACCAAGGATTCTGCTGATGATCAACTAAACCAATACTACTTTATGCTAGTTAGGCACAGCAAGAGAAGAATTTCTCGAGCATGACCATCCTAGAACTTTAACTAGCCATATCATGTTCATCCAAAGGAAAACAGATGTATAAAGCACAATCGAGGATCAGAGTGTTCTTCCCATTTGAAAGTCCAAAACTGACATAACGACCAACAAAAGTATAATTGAACGAAACTCTATAGATAATAAGTCAATGCACAATCTAGCTCATCACTAACTCAAATTAATGGGAGTAGTTAATCTTTCAACTTTTGGTGGCTGTACCACATCCACTTGGGACTATATGATCAATAAAAAGCTTATATGAAATCAAAATAATGACTTCATGAACTAGAAGACCTTGAAAGCAATCAAATGTATGCTATATTAGGGCAACGACCAAATGTTAGATCACCAAAGCTTCTGGTGCAGGTAATCATTCAACTTTACGTAAAAAAGAACTAAAAACAAAATTTTAAAATTAAACCAAAGAAAGAAACAAAATTTGATCCCTAAATTGACTTCTCAAACATAATTGTTAATTACGTCCTTTCTCATCCAGTAAATTCATAACTTTATCTGCTTTCCAATTCTCACAGTTGGTTTACACACACTTGTCCAATAAATCGCGTTCTTATTTAATTTGGATTTTATACGCAAACATTGAAATTTGTTCCTGGCTATATCTTTGACCAAAATAACAGTCAACAGGCCGTCATTGCCACGAAACTAATAAAGAAGAAGGGAAAGGGGAGAAAAAGATCAATCCACGTACATCTAGAGACCTAAAACGCGTGCACTGTTGATATTCTGATTGGTTGCCAAGAAAATGCGTGAAAAGAGAAGAAAATTGGCTCAGCTTCACACATTGAAGTACATCACATGCAACTTCGTTAGTTTTACAACTTCTTCATAAAAAAACGATAAATTAGAAAAAGAAGATCCTACAAAGCTCTCATATTTTGTTTGCATTTCGAAGTGATCTCAGAAACTAAGACACAATTCTCAGAAACTACAAGAAAAGGAAAAAAAACAGAAACCGGAAAACAGATCCGAGCACGATCAGAAAAAGGGAAATCAAACAAAGGGAGGCACCTGAAGAATTCTCCAAACGACAAAACCGAAACCGGAAATTAGAAAGCAGAGCAGCATGGGAACAGTTAGCAGCAACAAAAAAAAAAAAAAACTGCTCAAAATGTGAAGTAGAATGAGAAAGTAGTAGCGAAGAATGATGTTGGGATATAGGAAAGCACCTGTCAGGCTAGTGGGAATCTGCAGGCAAGAGAAAGAAGCAACGAGAGGGGAGGGAACTTGAAGGAAAAATTGTATGCGAGAAAGGAAACGTTTGCAAAGTTTCTTCTAGTAAGTGTTGCTGGACGAAGTAAACGAGAGGGTCTTGTGTGGCGTTTTATGCTTTGGACTCTCTCGCTCTTTGTCGTTTTAGTCGGTTGTTTAAAACAAAAAAAAAAAATCTTTTTCTATTTTTTTTTTCGGACAATTTGTGGCAAAATTGAAAACATCGATCTTATTGTCTAACTCTGACCTGAGACTCAGAGATTTAATAAATTCCCAAGGTTTAACTGGGAAAGTAAGGTCTTCACAGTTGACTAGAAAAGCCAATGGGGATTCATGTGCTCGTTTTGCTTGTGCACGTGTCAGCTTTTAACTGGTCCTATTCAGTAATATAATTTTTTTGACGGATCATAGTTGTTTTTTTTTTTTATATTTTTTCTTTTGAGGTATTGCGGTAATTTTGTGTCATGGTAACAGGCACATTTCATTGGACAGCCCAAATCGTACAATGAGGAGGAACTAGGGCGTACCCCTTAACGAATCTTTTTTATGGAATTAGGTTATGAACAATACTGGTTAATCGTAGATAACTTTGAAGTAACTGGCATAGGACCATCACTTTAAAATTCCATACCCGCTGCGTGGTTTAAGGTGAAATATAAATAAATAACATTTTAACCACTTGATACTTTGAATCGATGAATTTCTATTTAGATCTTAGGACGCCAGTTGTAAGATAAGATTACAGGTAGTGTTGGATTGATAAAATGAATGTTGGATTAATTTAATCTCTTGGAGTTTGACCCTTAAATTTAGGTTCACTGACATAACACGAATTCATCGCAAACTAATCACTCCATTAAATACCCAACTTGCAACTGAAATTGATTAACTCGAGTCAAGCACGCAAATTTCAACACACTTTTGTATATCATATTACCATTTAAACGTAACATAGACAGGTTGGAAACAATTTCTGTAAACAAATGATATTTTGATGAAGAAATTTCTTATTTCATCATAACCGTAATATGTACATGACTGGAGCTTTTATACTAAAACTGAAAACAAAACTATTGGTTGTGGTCCTGACATGTGCAACAGGGAAGGACAGGTGCAGGTGGCAATGCAGAGCAGCATGGAGGTGGTAACGCAGGTCTGTACAGTGGTGGTACAGTGGTGCAGAAGAGGAACGATGCAGGTGTGCTGAACCAGAAGAAAAAAAACAAAGTACGTGGTACTGTTTGGCATTTGGTTCTTGATGGGTATGGGTCAGTCATGGGTGATCCATGACCCGTGGGCTAGTGGATTTAGGGTTAGCGTTCTGAAGTCTAATAATGTTGAATTTGTCATTCCTTTAACAATTTCGATGTTTAAAACTTCAACCAGGGAATTAGATTAATTCCCAGTTTTATTAGGAGATTGATTCGTTTCTTAGGAAAAAGCACGTTCCTCATAAACAGTGTCAGAAAGCACCTAAAGGTAAAGCTAAAACGTGGAATAAATTAGAATGGTCGAGGCACGAAAATGACGGAACAGCTAATATTGAAGGTGTCTTCCTTCTAAACGAAGCAAAGTTTCTTGTAGGTTCCTTATTTTACAGAGTTTCAGTATGTGATTTTTAATAGTTATCTGTTACACTATTGGTGCCCGAATTTGAGCACATATGTTGGTTGGTGTCAATATAATCTATTTTTTACTTTAATAATTGGCATATTAAGTTAACACGTGAAAAATACAATATCCGTAAATTGTTCAGTTTTTTAACTCAATCTTTTTAATTTAAAAAAAACAAGACTCCACTAAAATTTCAATGCTTAGGAAGAAATTGGGGTTCAAATCCAAAAAACTCATAATCAAGGGTAATCCATTTTTGCTTATTATGTGAGCTAATTAAGCATAGAACAACGGTGTAATTTATAGCCAGAAGTCGAGTGCATTTCGTGCTGGGCTACGTTTCCAAAGTCTTGGGAGTCAACAGCTGTGCTTTGGGTCACTCTCCCCATGAGCCACCGCTCTGCATGGTTATCTATGTCATCGAGGCATTTATTAGAAACTTGCAAACTATATAGAGTTAATGGATGATTTCAGATAAAGCTTCTTTCATAAAATTTAGCCCTATTTCTTGTTATTTTTGTTTATGATTTTGTAATTTTATTTTCATTTTCTCTAGTTTATTTATTGGTTGAACTTAATAATTTACAGATCAAATGATAGAACTCTTGACCTCCAGAAAATGGAGACAATTAGGGTTTTCCACTACTAATTCAATCACCTGAAAAGACAAAAACTATTTCTTTTTCAATTGCACATATATCATAATTATTTATTACCTAATATTGTATTAATATGGTTATCAAAATCATTGTGAATTAGCATTATAACATAATAGCCTATTTGCCACATTTTTTTGTGACGAATTATAAATCGTTGCCAAATGTAGACTTTTAGCGACAATATTTCATTTTGTCGTTCAAAGTCTCAAATTTAGTGACGTTAAAGTAAATCGTTGGAAAAGCGGATTATTTGACGATGAATTTTAGGAGTTGTCGCTGAAAATGGTCAATTTTGCGACAGTTTATTCATATTGTCACCAAAAATCAATCCTTGCTGACGATAACCGAAAACGCCGGTAAGTATTCGAACTTTTTGAGACCAAATGTATAATTCATCACCAAATGTGGACTTTTGACGACTAAACCTTTAAATTGTCGCAAAAAGTGTAGATTAAAGAATTATGTATTAATAATGTTAATTTGTTAATGTTTTAATGGTAAGTGTGCTTAATAATCCTAAAGTTAATTATAATTGACATTTATATGTGATTTTTTCATTTTGACTTAAGTTTTCTTTTAAATTTGTTTATATATATAGTTAATGCATAAAAACTCATATAAATTTTCTTTTTGAATATTAAAAGATAAACATACCTAAAATTTAACATATTAGTAAGATTAAAATTTAATAAATTTAAGTTGACTATTATTCTTAATCATTAATATTTATTAACAATAAAATAATAGTACATAAAATTGAAAATTGTAAGCAATTAATATAATGATGCATGCAACTAAGTAGTAAAAGATTGTAATTAGAAGTTTAACAATTCTTATAGACATAAAACAATATGAACAATAACAATAACATCAACACCCAGTATGAATCCCACTGATACGTGAGGTATAGGGAGGTCCAATAATACACAGTCTTATTCTAACTAGTAGAGAGGTTGTTTCCAAAATTCTTTCAAACATAACAATAAATAAAATTTTACGCTTATTCCATCAAAAAAGAAATGAAACGATTTTTTTTATTCCAAGTGACATGAGAGTCGGTAAAGGTAAATGAGTTCACTATGTTTGGATTTCTAAGAAAGGTCCTTGCATATTTGAAGACATCAATTGAAAACGTCAAAGATCTTCCCTCAGGTGTTAGGTTGTTGACACCTTCTTCCAACAACTTCTTGGCTATAGCTAAACTTGTAAAGGATATAGTAAACGAATCCCCAAATACACTATGGATCACTGAATTAGATGAACTGTCAGTGCAATGGATTTCACTTAAGGCATACTTAGTATGAAACTTAAATAGCTAGTTAAGTGAAATAGTATTACGAAGCCAAATTCGAACACATTCATACTTGATTGAGCAAACATAATAATTGGAATCGACAATTGATCAAAAACAATCGATTGCCCTAATCCTGTACCATCCCTCGGGATATTAACACTATTTCCATTTTTATCTACGTTCTCTTTAAGATTGGAATAAGCTTTACATAAGACATAATATATACAATCAAACATTCATCTAATAGCTTACTATGATGCAAATAAGATACTAATAATTAAAGAAGAGAGGTAATTCAGATGATACTAAAAACCTTCAAGAAGAAGATTGGCGTGGAAGGCAAGCAGTGATTAGTGTATGATAACGAAATATCTACATCGATTTTTTTTTGCACTAGGTAGAATTTTCCCACATCCCTCCCATTGAAGCTTATTTTCGCTATTGGAAATCAGTCACCACATTGACATTCCTCGACGAATTGATATTAATAGTTTAATTATGAAAATTCAATATATCATAAAATTACCATGTTAAATAAAATTTGTTTGGTAATCAAATCCCACAAATGAATTGTCGATGGAAAAACCCAATGCATAAGACACTTTATGCATTCCATGTCAATGTGACCAGTTATGTTAGTTTGTCGATGACAAGTCAAAGTACTATATTTTAGTAGTGGTATAGATTTGGTGTAAAAGGAATCATATGATAAATGTTTTACATAAACATCTGTTGCAAATTGTGCTTTGAATTTCTATTAGACTTTCCATCAAACAGTTAAGAGGGTTTCCTCAAACAACAACCAAAGGTTAGGAAAAAAAGTCAACCCATCGTTATCCAATACAGAAACACAATTCACCATCTTCCACACAAAAACATAAAGGGAAACCCATACACCAATTGCAAAACACAAAGCCCATATTAACTTTGGTGGTAACAGAAAAAGAAGAACAATACATACCAACATAGCATATGATGCTTCCTCGACGGTTTCTTTCTTCTAAAGGAAGCAAAATTTCTTAATGTTAACTCATGCGTATTTCAAAATCAAAGTTCCTAGTTTTAACTATTTACATATTCTCAATTTGTGTTATAAGTGATTCTTAGTAGTTATCTATTACACTATTGGTGCCCGAATTTGAGCTGTCAATTTATACATATGTTGCTAGTGTCAACATAATCTATTTTTTAATTTTAATAATTAGCATATTAACATGTGAAAAATGCAATATCCATGAATTGTTCAGTTTTTTAACTCAATATGTTTAATTAAAAAAACTTAGGATTTAAAGACTCCACTAAAATTTCAATGCTTATGAAGAAATTGGGGGTTTTTCTTTTTTGGTTTCAAATCCAAAAATCACATAATCAAGGGTAATCTATTTTTGCTTAATATGTGACCTAATTAAGCATAAAGGAATAGGGTAATTAATAATAAGACCCATAAAAAAATTGATAGATAGGTTCATTCAGTATGGGCTACAATAAAAGAGCAACAACGTCATTGACTCAATGGGCCCCTTACAAGGTGGTCTTAAAATACTTACATGATTTAATATTTTTACAAATATTTTTATTATATTAAATAAACATATTTTATTTAATTTTTAACATAATTAACATGTTATATTCTAAATATTAATTTATCAGAAATACTTTTATGAAAACACTTTTTGCAATATTATATTAAAGAGAAAAGTTGAAGAAATAAGTCTTTACCCATACTAATTCTTGTGAATCCCAATGATACTCATTACCTATAAAATTGGGTAAAAACTGCATAATGAGTATCATTGGGATTCACAAGAATTATTCAGAGAAGAGTAAGTTAGTTATTTGATTAAGCACTAGATGGGATGGCAACAGTTGTGCTTTATGTCACACGAGCTATGATACACCACTTTGTATTGTTATCTATGTCATCGAGACATTTATTAGAAACTTGTAAACTATATAGATTTAATGGATGATTTCAAATAAAGCATCATGTTAGCTCAAGGTTTATATTTAACGATTTTGATGATAACTATATAATATTTCAAAATTCAAATTGGATTTATTTCCTTGTATAAACAATACCATTGTTTATAAAAGGAAATAAAATCATAGGAAAATTACTTTGTTTCTTACAAGAACCTTCTTAGTAAACTTTTCTTATTAATATCCGGGGGGATCTTACCTTTTCAAACAATTAGCTTCAGAAATTTTTGTTTCCACAAAGATGATATTGAAAATCCAAAATCAACTTAGAATTAAGATGAAACAATAACTAGTTAAAGAAGTTGACCATTTAAAGAAGAGCAACAATACTTATGAAGTAACGAACATACACAGATTTTTGAAACATTTGAGTAGCATATATATTCTTGAGAGTCATACCATTCTTATTGTGCCTTAGAAAGTGAAATCACTCTATCAAGAAAGAAATTTTTATTTAAGAACTTATTTTGATTTTACATTTTTTTTCTTTTTTGAGCTTTTAGAAGCTTGTTATACACTTCGAGTATGGACGGTTGAAGAACCTTGAAAATTATATACTTGTGAGCTTAGAGAGGCTCGTCAAATTTAATACTCAGATTCTTATAATGAAATACTCAAGTTGGATACTTGGGGACTGGAAGTAGGCTTGGTTGTTAGTCGAACCAATATAAATCTACTGTGTCATTCTTTCTTTCTTCCTAACTTCTAAATTTTCACGTTATAAGTTTGTGTTTTTAAGTGGCTCTTTCAGTTTTTCAATAGGCTCCTTTTGCTTCTATAAAGTAAGAGGTTTTTTTGCTTTCAGTGTGTAACATGTTAAGGGTTAGAATCCTATAACATTAAATATAAGAGATAATATTAAGAAATTAGGAAATTACGTTTCATGCTCATGTATAATATTAGCATAAATACACATGAATTTTATAATTGCACACATTACAATGACTGTTCATGCACTCATTTGACTAATCCCAAAATATAAATAATTTTTAATTGATTATGATGTGAATAGTGAATATTTTGTCTTGAAAATTGATTTGGTGAGTAAAATTATTGATCTAGAATTTTTAGAAAAATTTAGGAAAATTTGAGGAATTTTGAACTAGAAAAAATGTGAAGTGGCAGGACAATTGATTTATGATAATAGAAATAAGTGATGAATGACAGTAGAAATATTAATGTGGGATATTAAGATTTAATGACGAATATCATAGAAAATTGAAAGACAATTGGATTAGAAATTTGAGACAAATAGACTGGTTGAGAAAGATGACCCATTAGAAACCATAAGGTGGTGACGTATAGCAAGTGACAAGTGTCACTTGCCATGCCACACACTCACCCACGATTCTTTTAACATTGAAATTGTTTTGTTTCTTGCTTTCTTCTTCTCTTCATGATCTTCTTCATCTTCTTCAATCTTTTTCACTTCCACGACATTTACCCACCTCCATCAACGTTAAACCTTGTCCTCATTTTTTCACTTGCTATCGCTTCATCTTGTTACTAAAAACCAAATCTACCCACCTCCATGTTAATGATTGTGTGAGCCATGGAAAGTTAGGGTTCACTTGATTTTGAAGAGTTTGGAGTTGTATCAACTAAGTTATACTTTGATCTTCATGGATAGTTGCAAATGAATCAAATATGATGAATGGTTTGAGATTTGATGACTATGATAATGGAGCTTCATATATGCTTTAACGTGGGTGTAAACATAAAGAGATTTATGTTCTAAATTTTAGTGTGATAATGTTATTCATAAGATGTTTAATAGAAGCATTTATGATGATTATTTAGGGATGCATTGATTGTGATAATGGTGTTTGAAGTTTGTTGGACGTTAATGAACAAATGGATAGATCATGTTCTGTTTCTATGTAAATGATAAATAATAGTTTATGAGTTGAAGTATGGATGATTTTGTGTTGAAATTGAGGTGAGAATGAAGAGGATATGTTGTAGAGCTGATGAACTATGCATAAGATGGTTTGAATGTAACAAATAGGAGCGGAAAATCTAGAAAAGTGAAAGAAGAATTGCTAGAGTATGTTAGAGTGTTTTCACATAACATACATCTATATTTTAGCCATAGCTTGATCTGTAGACATCCAAATGGGATGATTTTAATTTTACATTAAACTAGAGCATATGAATATATTTTTCATGAAGGAATCGAATTTGAATTCTGAATTTAAGAGTTTCAAAATTTGGCTGCAAGTTGAGTATTGTGTATTGTCACGGTTTGAGAATAGTCTGTATATTTTATGTATAATTTACAGAATACTGAACCAAACTGTGTGAACTTGGTGTCGTTAGAAACTTAAGAAATATAGGAACATTTTTTTTAAAATAATGTGTTGCCTAAATATCTTATTTTCATGCCTCATTTTCTTGGTCAAAATGGTCATCTGGTAGTTGCACTATTGTGACAGAGAGGAATTATCAGGGAGTTACAAAATTGTGCACTGCTGTCTTCTTACTTACCTTGGTGTTTTGGACTTAACTGAGGTTTTAAATGAACCTATATGGTCGCTTAAGTAAGTGGTTAAGTGATTGATGAGTTTGGGATGTCGATTAATATTAGAATTGAAGAATAGATTGACTTTCTTATGAATAATATGAATTAAGTATGAATAAATGAGAATTAGGAATTGTGTAGATGTATAATCCTAGGAAAGGATTGGTAAATGTATGATTAATTAATAGATGATTGATAAATTGAGGATTATCAAGTTTTACAAGGTATGAGATATGCATGATCATAAGATGTGGATTAAGGAAATATGCCCGGGATTGTCATTGAGCATGCATTATACATGTCACATATATATGTATATGATTGAGTATTCATGAAAATGTGCAAATTAGTAATGTGAAAATATGTATGTATTGCATGACATAGAAGAGAAATTAGAGCGACAACATCCAGATATTACCGGGACATCGAGGCAATAGCTATCTGGAGCATACTGTGAGTAACCTAGATGGTCTCACATTGATTTATTAGTTTGTTTAAATTATGAATTGAATTATTATGTGATGTGAATGTGTTGATTCCGGACATTGAATGTTCGAGGCGTTTGATGCATGAATAATATATTGGAAGTGCTCATTGTATGTTAATTTTACAGAATACATGATACTCAACTTAATTGTTGAATGCCAGACCAAGGTTCAATGGTGAATGTGAATGAGAAAGAAAATTGAGCACAAGTGAATGATTGAATACATATGATGCATTTATGTCTCTCTTCAAAACTATTAACCATAGATTAACAACAAGCTCTATTAAGACCAGTTTTCCC